>OZ007574.1:30757912-30852912 GCA_963931925.1 Onchidella celtica | reverse complement strand
TTTAGGCGTTTAGGTGGCGCTTTTCCTTGAGGGCGTCTATTGCGCCTCAATGTTAGTCTGAGCTTGCAAACAATGAGTCTGTGGTCAGTTCCACACTCGGCACCACACATCGCCTTTGTTACAAGGACATCCTTTCTGTCAGTCTTCCTCACAATGACATAGTCTATGAGATGCCAATGCTTTGAGCGGGGATGCATCCATGACGTTCTGTTTCTCACGGGGAGACTAAAATTTGTGTTGGTAATGAACAGGCCAAATTCAGCGCACAAAGTAAGTAAGCGCAACCCATTGTTATTGCATGAACCAACTCCATGAGGGCCCAAAACATTTGGCCACGCTGAGATTTCGGAGCCAACCCTAGCATTGAAGTCCCCCAAGAGAATCAGCTTATTAGCTGCCGGGACAGAGCATATGACAGATTCTAGATCTGAATAGAACTTGTCTTTGGCTTCATCTGGGTTTGTCATGGTGGGCGCATATGCGCTAATGAGGGTGGCTGACTGGCTTTTCCCAACTGGGATCCTGAGTGTCATTAGCCTGTCATTTATTTCAATTGGCATGGACTGCAAGTTTCTGACAAGGTCATTTTTAATTGCAAACCCAACACCATGCTGTCTCGGTTCGACTGCACCCTTGCCTTTCCAGAAGAAGGTGTATCCACCACTGAGCTCTTTGAGTTGGCCACTATCAGGGAGTCTGGTCTCACTGAGTGCCACTATGTCCAGGTTGTACCTGCTGAGCTCAATGGCAATAAGTGCAGTGCGTATTTCCGGGTTGTTTGAGTTGTCCTGTAGTGTGCGTATATTCCAGGCTCCTAGCCTGAGTAAGCTGAATTTCTTTTTGTTTCGACCGCAAAAAGGGATCCCCACTGGTCGCGGTATACCAGTCAGGGTGATGTGAAGTGGGCTTTCTTTAGGGCACCCTTTCTAGCCCCTTCCTCAGTTGAGGTGAGCAGTGCTATCCTTAAATAAGGCTGCTCAGCTACTGTGGGTGCTGCCTCCCCACGCCTCCACTTCAATCGACGATGAAGCGACCATAGCCCACAGCCACCAACGTGTAGGTCTGTGCTAACAGCTTCCAGTCTATCCAAAACTGCTGCCACGGCACTCGCCCATCGCCGTTGGAATTTTGAGATGAAAGAAGACGAGACAAAGATGAAAGAAGACGAGGTGAGTGTTAAGACTGGCGCAAAGAGTTTGTTTTTAGTGAAAAAGAGCTGCGCAAACATCAGACTCACTCTCTCGCCTGGACACAACTTATCCAAGTGGCAAGACAAGATCAAGACGACTGGAAATGTATCCAGGTGCAGGAGGATGCCAGAGGGACAGTCATATTGCCTGACCGGCTGCCTGTAGGCTACTCCACAGCCTCGCAGTCCCAACTGACTAGGGTGAAAGACCCAAACCAAAGAACACCAATACTGGTGGATGCTCTGTGTCACGATATCCAGGCCAGAGTGACGGTATATTGCCATCTGCCCTATCAATCAACCACTGGCCTGCTGTCGCCAGCTTCGAAGCTGCGTCCGGGAAGTTTGCTCAATTCTTCGTCTGTGATTTAGGCAAACAATCCTATGACCACACCGCTACCGGGGGCCAATATGAAGGACTCAAATACTGAGGGTCACATTGTGCCCTAGCATGTGGCCGTTGGGTTAGATGAAACCTCCTCCGCCCTGGCCGTTTGCACCGACAGGTGCACGCCCACTGATACCATGCTAGCGTACCAGTTCATGGAACAGGTTGTACTGGATTACATGTTACCAGTAGCAGATGTTTCTGACCTGGCTAGTGTTCTAGCCTGACAGTATCTTTATGGGGAATATACAAAGCCCGGAACGTCACAGCCAATTGCTGCCAGCAAAATGTACACTAAAGAAATAATAGCACAATCTGTCTGGGTCTGAACGGGCTGAGTATGAAAAGGTGTTGCCGGATTTACTAAGAAAAATAGGAAATTATGGTGTGCATTTCTTGTCTGACAGCATCTGACTGTGTCATACCGGGCCTGGTATGATACCTTCCTATGGCAGTCGAACTTGTAATCTTCATGAGAGCCTGATAATGAAATGATAATGATCAGCAATTATATTAATCCCAGCCCTTCGTATTAACTGTTGAACACTCACGAACTTCCCTGATCTATGTTTTTTAGGTATAATTAGAGCTCTAGCGGATGAATTTACAAGTAAAATAATTATTATACCGGCGTCACTAACATGGTCTCCTGGCAACGCAGTGTCAACATCCGGCTTGAAGACCAAACCCCAAAACAAATAAACAAAATAATATACGCAAATTATTTCATCATTCATTTATGAGGTAACTAGTGCACAACGCGAGTCAATCAACTCAAGGCAGAAATTTGAACGTTTAACCTGTCTAGTGAAACAGATAATAAATCTGGAAACTTGGATTTTAATTTCCGGGGTTAACCCGTAAATGACACTCATAATACAATGATTCTGAAAACATTACTTAGGACTGGATTGGGGAGGGGGGAGGGGAGGGGGAGAGGCGGAGGTCCAGATGGAGTACAGTCTATGTCAAGCTGCGTTATCACGTGTATGGAAGCAGAAATGGAAACGTCAGACACCCTCCAAGTAGTGACATAGAACGAATGTTTTAATGTGCACGGAAACGGAAACGTCAGACACCCTCCAAGTAGTGACGTAGAACGAATGTTTTAATGTGCACGGAAACGGAAACGTCAGACACCCTCCAAGTAGTGACATAGAACGAATGTTTTAATGTGCACGGAAACGGAAACGTCAGACACCCTCCAAGTAGTGACATAGAACGAATGTTTTCATGTGCACGGAAACGGAAACGTCAGACACCCTCCAAGTAGTGACATAGAACGAATGTTTTAATGTGCACGGAAACGGAAACGTCAGACACCCTCCAAGTAGTGACATAGAACGAATGTTTTAATGTGCACGGAAACGGAAACGCCAGACACCCTCCAAGTAGTGACATAGAGCGAATGTTTTCGTGTGCACGGAAACGAAAACGTCAGACACCCTCCAAGTAGTGACATAGAGCGAATGTTTTCATGTGCACGGAAACGCCGAAAACACAGCCTGAAGCTGGGTGAAAACATTCTTTCTATTTTCACTGCTTGAAGTTTTTTGGTGTTTCCATTGCCATTTCTGTTCCCGTACTCATGAAAAAACAGCTTAGCTCTACAACAACAGCAGCAGCACCAACAAAAACAACAACAACAAAAAAAAAAAACCATTGCCCGGGTCTTTGGGTGTAGCACACCTTTAAAGTTTGAGCAACGCCTTTTCGGAACTCAATGATTGGAGCACACTCAATATAATAATAATAATGACTCAATATAATATATGTTTTTAGCAAAATCATGGTATCCCATAAAAATGGCAGTTCATCACTATGCCAAGTTTGATGCTTTTACAATTTCTGTTTAAAAGGAACATTATGGTGTATCTTTATTTGCTTCGCAAGAAAATTTTGTCTTCTATGGCGATTTCCGTCGTGAGAACAAACGCTATCAAATCGTTATTTCAATCACAGAAGGTGTACAGTACTTCTCTACATAGCTGGGCTGTCACACTAAATCAAGAGTCACAAGCTTTGCCAGCGAAAATGATGTTTATTTAAAAATTACTATGCAATACAAATAACAAGGATGAAAAGAAAGTCCACTCAGTTTGAATCACTTTCTTCTCGTTGAAGTGTCAGATCCCACTGATCGTTTCCATGTACCTTTCCATGTACCGAAATCTCTGTGGAATTTTTCCGGAATCAAATTCTTTATTTGAACCAGCAGGCGTTCTTGTATTAACATGCCTTCTAATATGTTTGGACATTCATAGACAGGGCCTACTTTATGAACGCCATGACTGACACTATCTCAAACAAATCTCTAGGTAGATGTGAGCAAAATATTACAAACAAATCGGGGATTATAAATTAGAATGTGTTATGTCCAGTTTTATTCCTTGTTTTTAAAATGTCTGTAGATATCCAAGACACATTGTGTGTGCCTTTATTTCATAACCCAATAAAACTACTCGTGTGACCTAGTTCAAATTTTTAAAAGTAAATTTTCATTCAAATGGCAAATTTCAAAGTTCTGTTTTTTTCTCGATTTATTTTGGATAAAAACTTCCTGGTTGCCAACCCGCCAAATATTCTGATATGAGTGAGATTAAGCCAAGAATAGACATTCAGAAAAAAAAAGCAATTAAATAGAAACTATCGCTTAAATTAACGCACAGGGTCAATTCAATGCTTAAATAGTTTAAGAATAAAAATTAATGGTCTCCCGATGTTGGTTGGGGCTAAAAGAAGGAATATTGTAATGATGGCAGATAAAGAGTAATTCACCAGTGTAACCTTCGTCTTACTTCTAATCTTTAAGTCACATCAGACAGAAACGTCAAGTTCAGAACAAGGAAAACGTCTTCTTCTTCTGGTTATGCAATGTTTCAGTAACAAGCATTAGTGAATGTAATCTGATCTTGGGTTTTTGTTCTGCCTGTTGCTACATCCCAGGAGTGGTTGGCTGTACATTTAACACAGGGCAAAAAGTCAGGCCTAATCTTGAGGATTATTTTAAAACTTAATGGAGGCATCACTGATGAAGTAGTGGAAAGATTCTTTAGTTGTCGTCCTTTCAAAGCAGACAAATGCTCATTTTGCCTTTGTCTCTATGAATTTTGGTGGGTTGGGTTGTTGTTGTTGTTTTTTCCTCAACAGCAGTGGACAATGGTTATCTACAGTTTGTTAAGGACCTCTGGGCCATTGTATTGGTTGACGTCCCTGTCTGTCCCAAGATTCTGTGTGGCAAGCATCTCTTCAGAAGGGATTCCGTTCATATCTATTGTCTGAGCAACCGCTGCATTTCTGATGGTCTCGCCACGCCCACTTTTCCTGTTACTCACGATTTGACTTCTCGTTCTGAAGACAATTTTATGTTTGAGAAAGTTCAGTAATGCAGTTCTGAGGCTGAGAAATCCGTCCATACCGGCTAACAGACAGAACAGCAAGGGCCACAGTTCTGGTCTGTTGTCAAGATAGTCACAAATACCTACCATAAACATGAGCAACTGGTTAAAGTCATGGACGCTGTGACTGTTGAAAATGATTCTGGCCATTTTCCTGGGATGTTTTACCTGGACGTCCTCTGTGCTTGCAACATGGGCTGGATCTTTCTCATCCCTCAGAGAAATGAGACTTGCAGTGAGCAGAATGACAACAAAGACGTAGCAAATACCGCCAATCATCATGAGAGCGACATAGCAGGCAGTTTTGTTCCTCATCCAAAACAAATGTTCATTGTCAGGCGAGAAACCTATTTGGGCGTCCAAATCACGATCTTCCTCAGTGATGATACAAGTGATCACGTTTAGAAACGACAAGGCCACAACACCAGTAATGATTTTCAGTATTGTTCTGTTAGTGGGCTTTGTATTCGCATATTGCTCAGAACCACCTCTTTTTCTTGCTCTGAGCAGATACTTTCTGACACAGGCAGATACCAGAGCAGACTTGGCCAAGAATACCCAGGTGAAATGCATAGATGCCCCCATAACCTTTCCATTGACATTTTCCGCATGTTCTGCTATTAAATACAGCATCATCTGCACGGTCAAGACGATCTGAGACAGAGCAAGAAAGATATAAGTCTGCGTTTCCTGCAATCTGGTAAGCAAAATAGATACGCTCGACAACATGGAAAACAACAAACATACAATATAACATAGTGTTCTGAATGCCCTGGAATCAGATCTACGGTATCCAGAGGTCTTCTCTGTTCCATGTACAAAAGACATGCCTGGAAAGTTCTTGTTGTCACCTGATGTTTCGCCCTTGTCCGAGTCTGCCTTCTTCACTCCACAGTGTTGTTCTAATTCAGGAGTCCAACACAATACAGCAGTATTCAATTCCATGCATTGCCAGTTGATATCCAACGTTATCCAGCCTAAAGAAGCAATTTCCTGTGTGATAGTACACATAGATCTCGAAGTTGTGCACTACGAGAGTAACATTATGGATAATGGTCGCACTGTCTTCATCAGCACAGATCGCCTTCCCTTGCTGATAGTTACTCACAGTGACGTCGTCAGACATAACTCGAGAGTCGTCTTTCTGTATTTTATCCAGCTTTTCAAACATCTTCTTTATGTAGTTGAAAATGTGTACAGATGGTTCAGCTGTGACCCAATTTATTCTCAGTGTAGTTCCCATAATTCCAAAAGTTGTGAAAGGAGTGATCACGGAAGCCTCTTTGTAAATGCCATAGAAGACAAGGACTTCAGTGAAGGCCACACGAACATCCTTAAACATAACGTCAATGTGATCATAAATTGAATTGTAATGAAATTCAACATATAAATCTGTATATCCGGGGATGGGATTGTCACCAAGGAGAAGCTTGCCAAGGGAATCCGTGTAGCTGAAGATAAAATGAAGGGAATATTTTATTAAAGTTGTAAATCTTTATGTTTTTTGCACTTAGATTACAAAATCCACTTTACTGTAGAATAGACCATTGAAACACATCCATGTTGCACAGCTGAATGTAATGTGATGTGTGTGTATGTACTTTTATGTGGGTGTGTTTGTGCATCTGTGTGTGTGTGGGGGGGGTGCATGGATGGGTATTGCGGAAAGAGGTGGACATTTGTTATGAACAATCAGTTTAGGAACCACAAGACTGATAATTAAAATCTTCCTCCTCAAGAATGACATACAGCGTTTGTTTACACTTCCTTACACCTGCTGGATTCTATGTAAATCAGAGGTCAGCAATCTATGAACCTTGGGCAAGATCCAGTCAGAGTAAGGATTTTGACAGGCCCGCGAGCAATACCAATTTTGAGGTACTCTCTTCGAACGGTGTTTTCCTTGTGTTGAATGTTTGAAGCGATCACACTGGTGGATCACGCATGGCGTTTTCTTACTCTGTCCCCTGATTCAGTTTTGTTCCAAACAAAATATGGCAAAGCGTAAATGATTTTCTAGCACTGGATTTTAACAGCACTTATCTGACTGTCCACTCATCTGTACGGATTCCGGCCCCCAGAGGCAAATAGGTTGGCGACCCCTGTTGTAATAAGTCATTATGTCCTGGGGGTAGAGATGGGGGAGAGAGAGGGGCCAGATGAAGTACAATGTTTTAAAAACTTCAATTTGCCATAATATAAACAGCCTCATCACTGCTCAACGATAGTAGCATATTTATTATGTCGGACTTTCGCCAATAGGTAACTGGCGGTTCATTGCATTCCTGAAAATGGGGGCTATCAGGTAATATAGAATTGTGCCAATAGGAAAATGGATGTAATAATCCAATAGAATCATAATGGCATAACTAACCAAATGGCAGGAAAAGAAACACTTTTTTTCTTAACGGCTGAGGCGGCTCCGATGCTCTCGGTATTTGAATAAAATATCGATTTTTTTTCGTTTGTTTGGCCACATTTAAGTACTGCAGCATGTCTAGAATCGAATTGTCAGTACCGAAGGCTGCCCACTGAGTCCTTAAAACACCAAATTTCTGGAATTAAGACACCCACACCTCCACTGAATTTTGCCAATAATGGCAAATAATGTGCGACTGTAAAAATGGGGAATATTTGGAGCATAGCAACCCGCATAAACTCAAGATCAAATATAAAAAGTCTATAATAATATATCGTTGGATTCGTTAGAAACAGGAGAAGCTGGATTTTGCCCAGTCGTATTGATTCCGAATGACGAATGAGGCCAAGGGGGTCGGGGGGGGGGAGGGGGGGTGAGAAATGTGACTGATGAAGATTACAAAATGCTGCATTTTCATTGGTACTTCATGAACTCGTTGTTTTTTTTTGTTCGCCCTAATTTGCATGCCCGAGTGTGACGTTCCATAACAACACGCATGCGCACGGGCGAGGAGGCAGTTCCGAAGAAAAGCGAAACTTCCAAGTGCACATGCGTGACCGGGCAAACAGTTTACTTCCACCATAAACAAATCGAGGAAGAAGAAATTATTTTAGCAAGCATATTGTGTGAATTTTGACACATTCATCATGCTTAAGAAAGGTTAGTCTAAACATCTGTCATTACATAATATTATATTGTAACTGCCATTGCATGTTTTCTCAATTCTTTGTTGTTGTTTTTTGAGGGGGTTCACTATGTAGAGTCTTAAAATCTCTAAACCTATTCCACCTACAGCTCTCAAACTTGGCACACATTTTCTTATATTGTATATCTGGGTAATAGGCTAGTTAGTTTTGCTATAATGCGTTATGTTTTTGCACACAAATGATTTTCCCCTCTTGTTTTGGTGTAAAAAATGTCAATTGTTTACCATGTCATTTTCACACGCATTTTACGCACTCATGATTGTCAACAATTTCCAAAACAATATGCCTATTACCTCAAAATGATAATATACTAAAATTCTATACCAATTTTTGCTTTATAGGAGGTATATTTTTGGATATTTTAAGACGCTACAAAAGTTGTTTATTTTCAAGATGGCTGACGTTTCCATAGCAACGGTGAAATTTCAACAAAATATGACGGTAAAAATGATGTCATGGGATGATCATAGTAATACCCTGAAAGTTTCAGCTTTCTATCTGGAAAAATTAAGAATTTGGAATTTTGAGTAGCCTCCTCCCTTAATATCTCAAAAGGGTCAAAATTACTTTTGATATTTACGTAGAGCAATGGCGGACTGTAGCTAAACTTACTCTAACTGCATTATCGAGCATGCCATCTCCATGTGGGTCATCTCCGGGTGATAATGGAGCAGATCTGGCTCTTTCGGGCAAGTGATGGAGTTACATGTCTGTAAGAAAAGTGCAGGTGGGTCTTTATACAAACAATGATTTAAACCAGTAATTTCAGAGCGGGAGCTTGGATACGTGATTAATTCCAAAAACCCTCCATTTTCAAGATTGTCAGTCTTTACAATGATGTATCGAAGTTCAGCTACTAGTGTTGGAAATGATACGATATATGTGTTTACTGCACTGCTGCAAGAGAGAAAATAAGGAGGAATATCAATTACTGATACATGTCCACAGGCTGCACAGTGAATGTTAGAGTATGGACGTTCTTGAATGATGACTGGTCTGAAGTAACTAGCACATAGTTTCTGACGACCTATAGAAGCGGCCGGGTCAGCCAGTTTCACAGACTTAATATGTTCCAAATACTGTGCGTCACATGAGCTCACGTATTGGTCATGAAATATGCAGCTTCGGACTTTGACTCCGTGTGGAATTCTAGTCGCAGACTGTGCGACAGAACCCGATTTTCCATTCATATAATTAAAGAAATCCTGCAAATTTACTATGGGTCTCTCCAAAAAGAACTTCATTTCCACATTCCAGAACAGAATGTCTCTCAGCTGATATTCATGGCACATGGCGCAAAATATGTTTTTGAATACAAGATCAGGAATCCATCGATGGGATACAGGGAAAGAAAAGGCAGTCTGGGAAGGACGATTTTCACACTGAGTCTTGATTTCTCCACTGTATTCGTCAACGAAATCTTGAGGACATACAGAAATGACCCATATGTTTTCAACAGCTGACTCATCGCCATGATAGTAATTGATAAAGGTGCAGGTTCCGTACTGTTTGTACATTACGACCAACAGCTCTGCCGTGTTCCTATGCGGCCGAGCAATGTCAGTCATAATTAAGCTTGACTTGTCTATAAAACGATATAGGTCCTCTTCAGCGTCTACACCCTCACACAGGGAGAAAAAGTCTTGACAGCAGTCGCCTAAAACTGCACACAGATGGTCACATTTACAGTATTCCACGGTCCCCCTACTACTGACCGTGGTCTCAGTGTCGTCTACTGGTGAGCTAGCAGTTCTTCCTGCCTCCCCACATCTCCCTCCACACGACATCAGAGAGTGACAATGGGGAAGAATCAAACCCATCCACATGTCAACAGCAACTCTGATCTTTTCTGGTATAAATATTGGGATAAATGGTGGCGTATGACTATTCGGTGTTGTGTTATCACTCCCGGGATTGGATAAATCGTCATCTCTGTCTGGATGGAAGTGTACTGTCGAATCTGACTGATTGGGTGCAGGAAGAAAAGGAATTGTCGAGGACATTGAGTCCCAAGCTCTTCTAGGTGCTGAAGATGTAGCAGATTGTGAACAGTGTGGGGAAGTTCCATCTCCAGGACTTTTACTAATAGCAGATGCCTGGTCAGAAGTAGTGACAGTTCTTGTTTCATCGTTGCTCAAGGAATGCGTAATATCGTCTTGGGAATCAAGAGACATTGAAACGTTCGACGCCAGTTTTTCCCTAGTCTCTTCTGTTTGACCATGAGAATGAGACTGTGGACCTTTCCGATTTGTTAAAGAAAAGTTTGTTGTGGGTTGAACTGAGACATCAGGATCTGGGTGGCCGGTTCTTTCTTCAGGGAAATCCACTCTCGCTGTGGGGACGCTCGGTGAAAAAT
The DNA here is from genome assembly GCA_963931925.1 of Onchidella celtica. Classification (NCBI taxonomy): domain Eukaryota; kingdom Metazoa; phylum Mollusca; class Gastropoda; order Systellommatophora; family Onchidiidae; genus Onchidella; species Onchidella celtica. The sequence goes on along the minus strand of OZ007574.1, from coordinate 30,842,455 downwards.
CGGAGATTCCCGTACTCTCCGATACATAATTTTCATGATCAGGCTGTGAGGTAGCAGGCTCATGTCCAACTGTCTCCTGTGTGCGTGAAGTATCACTAGATGGGGGACTGGCTGTTTCATTGTCTACTCCAGACAACAGCCCCGACGGTTCGTTCATACTGAAAGAAATCTCGGGGCCCCCCGTGTTTCCCGTTTTCTGGCTTTCAACTCCTACATTCTCTGGGATGCAGACCGAGAGTAGAAAAATCACAATAGCGCAGCTCAAGCGTGGGGCAGCTGCAACTGAAACGTCAAACATGAAATGGCTCATTAAGACGGGAATCAGTAAAGAAATAGCTCTTTTGAGGGCTAAACAAATAGTTTGTTTTTTTTGTTTTTTTTGCGGCGGTGGTCAAACAAAGAGCCCTTTCGAGAGCTAAACGAAGAGTCCTTTTGAGGGCCAAACAAAATGCCTTTTTTTTTTGGGCTAGAGGGATATGAGAAGGAGAAAAAGGCGGACGAGCAATAAACAAAAACAACTAGAAACAAGACGTCTAACAAAAAAACAGAGAACTTAAACAACAACAGGAGAGAAAAGAGGTCAGTGAAAATTTGAAAAACACAGTGAAACTGTGGGTTTGCACAGTTGTTTGGTATAACGTTTAATTAATGCACTGTGCCGTAATATTAGTTACTGGAGATTGAACATAATTGGCGATCACAGTTCTTGGTTATTCCAATTCCACTTTTTGCACAACTAAGAAATCCGACCTTAAATGTTTTCGGCTTTAATATTATGATAAGAAATTAGAATAACTAGAACTATGAAATAACTTGATAAGTGCCACAGCGCATTTTAAACAAGTGTGCTTTTGTCATACCTCTTTTACATACCAACAGATCTGTAGTTTTTCAATAGCAAACAAGAAGTTCGGTTGGGAATGGTTTCGTCAACAATTAATCACACAATTAAGTCCATCGGGTATTTGTCATATTTTCGTACGTGAAGTTTGTCCTTTTCGAGAAAATGAGGATGAAAGTTTGGTCGGCAAAAGGGCCCAAAACACATCAAACATTACGTCACATGTCTCGAAAAGTTTTTAACCGATTGGAATGGCCCTTATTCATAATGAAACTAGGAGTGAGAGAATCGTTTTGGTGACAAAACCTGCATTATATCGTCAAAATGTCACGTAGGAGTACCACACTATGGCCAATACCCCTTCACATACAGTTCTATGATGCAAGTAAATGACGAATGTGAAAAGAATAAACACCAGTAGCATACTTACCTTTCATTTTGAGAAGGGTTAAGCAAGTGTTTCTCCACACATCAGATTAGATCTCTGGACCCGTGGTAGGGGCTGCTGACAACAGCAGCTTCCAATACTAATTGAAACTGTACATAATGAATCATTTATTTCTCACTTGCTCATCAGATCTCCGACGTTATCTGGATTTAATTTTTTTTAAAACACTGTAATGCGAAATCAGGATCAGTCAGAGGCCTATTATTTCAATTTTATTTTATTACTTATCGATAACAAATATTATTTTACTTAAAACTCACATACAATCATCGAATAAACATCAAATAAGAAATATTTGATGGACCGTTAAAAAAGAAGAAAATTAGCACAATAGATCTCTAAAAATGGCATAATATCATTGTATTTACAAGTGGACTATTTGTCTATTTATCTAAATGATTTCATTTTTTAATTTATTTTTTTGTTTTGTTTTGTTTTCATTGTAATTCCCACGTCGTCTTTGATCAAATTCCCTTATGAGGTGCAGAGTTCAGCACAATTCTCAGATGTTATTGCCTCCTATCGGGTTAAATGCCTATCTACTAGAGAAAAAAAAAACCCAACTTTTTCAGAGCTTTCATAGAATTTATCTAGCTATTGCAACGACCGTAAATTCGTTAAAATTGTGAGATCTGACAGCCACTTACACGCTGACACGAAGTTCTGTAAATGTTCCATAGAAGAACATGCTAAAAAAAATATTCCGTTGAATACAGATATAATTCTAACTCAGTCTTTGTAATGAATGTAATTTATTAGAAACAAATTAAATTACTAGCTTTTCTTGCTTACATTTTCTTGATGGAATCAGAACTGTTTTACATATTAGCTATTCATGGAACATAATTATTTAAGAAAAATGTAACAGCATTTCAAAGTTTAACTTTCAAAATGTCGAAGGTAGCAAAATCATATCTTAGAACTTTCCGCATTAGGCATTTCATAAAAATATTGAAATAAGGCCTAGTCCCACGTTGGCCTATTATGTAATGTTTGTCTTCAGTGTTTAAACTGACACGATATTCATATTACAACTTCAGTTAAATCTTATAAATCATCATGCTTTTTGTGTTTCGTAATTAGGCCAGTAGTGCACAAAATCAAGTCTATTTTGCATCGCTTTGGATTCGGGACTTGAACTCCTTTGAATCAACTGGCGAGACAAGCTTTTTCATAAGTGCGGGACATCCCATTTATTGTACCAAGATCCACAAGATAGAGGCATAACAGTACACTGTGGGCCGTCCCCTAACAAAATTCAATGTCAGATTGTAGTGCGGACAAAGGAAAAGTAAATTCGAGTTTCATGTATAGACTGTTTCTTTGTCTTTTCTGAACACAACAAAGTCCACAAGATCAAGGTAAAACAGATCTGACCTGGCGCCTGTGGGCCGTCCTATAACAAAATTTGATGTCAGATTGTAGTACCAACAAAGCAAAGGTAAATTCGAGTTTCATAAACAAACTTCCTCTGTCTTTCCTGACACACCAATGTCCACAAGATCAAGGTAAAATAGACTTGATTCGGTGCGCTGTGGGATGTCCTGTGGCAAAAGTTAACGAAAGATTGTAGTATGAACAAATCAGAAAGTATATTCGAGTTTCATGTATTGAGTGTTTCTCTGACTCTTCTGACACACCAAGGTCCTCAAGATCGAGGTAAAACATACAGAACGCTGTGGACTGTCCTATAACAATATAACGTAAGATTATAGTACGAACAAAACAAAAGCAACTTCGAGTTTCATGTATAGACTGTTTCTGTGTCCTTTCTGGCAAAAATCTACAAATCTTGGTGAAATCCACAAAAGCGATACTGATACTGGTTCTGTTAGTATAGAGAGCGATCGCCCCACTCGCCAACACACGTCCTTTGTCTGTTGAAGAACCTACAGAATTGGTCGTTTTATGTCAATGAGCGTTTTCAATTTGTGTAAGAAAGCCCACTAAATAGAGCCAGTGAGCATTCTGTGACTTGATTACAACTAGTGCCAAATCAACAGTGATACATATTTCATTGGCAAAGCCACGCCACTGTCATTAATTTTCTACTGATGATGTTACCAGGGGAGTATCTCTACGATGGGATTCAAGCCTCATATTGCCGACAGACGGGTGGCCCCAACAAAAATCTCCTGTTAGAGCTGGTTCAGTGATCATTTTTTGCTACTAACGCCGAACTTTGATATCGCGACCTTAGGTCTTGTTTGCTTTATCTCTATTTACTGAAAAAGTGGAGATCGTTTTAGTAACAGAAAAAGTATAACAAATGCACACTTTGACACTTGTTTAAAATGCGTTGTGGTACTTAGGAAGCTGTATTCACGGTTCTGATTTATTCTAACTCTTTATCGTAATTACGAAAGCCACAAACTTTTAACGACGAATTTCTCAGTTGTGGAAAATACGAAGTTGGAACAAACCAGAACTAAGGTAACTACATAAAGCAGCCGTTTCTTACTGTAACCTTAAACATAACTAACCAGTCCGTAACAGAGACGTCTGAGTTACTCAAGACAGTTTTGAAGCGTACGAACCAGCAACACAGATTTGTCTCGATGTCTCGAGTCCGTGACGTCATGTTTAAGTCCATTGACCTCATCTCACACTGAAATCTAGGCAAAACATACCTAACACATTGCACAACTTATTATTATTAGTAGCCGAAAAGTTTATAAATCAATGGAAAGTACATTATCAAACCAGGACATTTATCAGACATGCGGCTTTTTAAAAATCTTTACAACCATCTTCATGTCAGCCCCCCCCCCCCCCCCCCCGTGACCTATTTGACTTTGAAAACATTATTGACAGAATTATAATAAAAACGCCTTTTGGCTCATCGAAGCAACTCAGGGGGAATCTTCATAATAATTATATTTTTTCACCGTCAGGGTATTTTTGTGTGTACTGGGAAATAAAAGTACTCAAATGTTTCAAATAGTTTTAGAATTAAAGAACAAATAAAGTAAATAAATATACTATTAATGAAAGAAAGAAAGCAAGAAAGAGAGAAAGAAAGAAACAGAAAAAAATAGATAGACAGACAGACAGACAGAAAGGAGCATGTCAACATGGTAACATTATGCTAATAATGTAGCATTATTAATATTTTTCAGCCACAAACAATTCTCTTTGAAGTTCTAGAGTAGGTAAAAAGTATAAAACCCGGTTACCCTCACCCTCCACTAACAGTAACACTTATAAAGATACCACAACAATAACATTAAAACTCTGCCAAGCGTTCAAGAGTTTGCCTTTAATTAATTAATATTCCGCAACAACACGAAATTAATGCTGTTTTCCCAACAAATCTGACAGTTTGGGCGTGTGAGCACTCACCGATCTGTTCCACAGTCCCTTACTCCTCGTAATACACCCGTGAATTATTGATGAATGCGTGAGATTCAGTGTGAGCAATTGAGGCGCCCTGCAACGCAATGTAATGTTATTGGGTTCACGGGTACTTTGGAGAGAGGTGGTAAAATATTAAGCATTTTCTGTCAGCGGTAGCGCCTGATTAAGGCATGTTTTTTTTATGGCCGGCAGACAGTTCCAGACCTACATTTTTTTTGGACCCTGAAGCTTGAACTTTTATGGGGGTCCCTTCGCAACCAGCAACAAAATGGCAACATCCAAAATTCACTAAAAAAGTTGTATGGGGCCTCTATGGGTTTAGCTTCACAGTACAACCGACACTGACTGCAGCCTAAGGGCCTCAGCCAGCCGAGGGCCTCCAGAGAGTAATGAAATTATAAATTTCAAAATCTTATTTTTTAACTTCTACTGCAGGTCGTTTTCTTAAAACAAATAGCATGGTTTTCATGAAAATGTTGGTAGGTATTATATATCAGAATTTATACGACCGTATGTTGCAAAAGTTGAATGAGCTGAGTGCAAGAATCCGAATTTCGTGTTTTTATTAATTATTATTGGGGGGGGGGGGGCTCATAGTATCCTTAGCCCAGGGGCCTACAAAATCGTAATCCGCCCCTGGTCAGGGGCGACATGGAACGATAAAACAATGAGATGAAAATACATAAACAAAGGAATAAAAATTGCCAGGATTTAGAATCATAATATAGATTCGGAATATCGGCTTATTTTATTTCATTGCATTAAGCTGTTTTCATCTGTACCGAACACGAAACATCAAAAACCCGTCAATCAGTAAAAATGAGTGTTTCCATGACTTGTGTACGGAAATGACTTTTCCGTTTCTGTTTTCCGTTTTCGTACACACGAAATCCCAGCTTTAAGCTGGGTACTCATCTGTACGGAAACGGAAACGGCAAAAAATCCCTCATATAGTAAAATGAAAGAATGTTTCCATGTGTAGGTAAACGGCTGGCGGAAACATTCTTTCTATTTCACTACTAGAAGGCTCTTTGGCATTTCCGTTTGCCATTTCCATTTCCGTATACATGAGAACCCAGCTTTGTTGTATTTTTACATTTTTGAGCATTATTATGCCGTGTTCTGGTAAAAAAAAAAAACGAATACGCTAGTTCTGGTCAAATTCATTTTTTACCATCACGTTTTATAGAATGAAATACACTCTATCTTTCCAGCTGGGTTATAATTTCGTCCAACTTTCCGTTAGTCATCAGAAAATGGACACTGGACAAAGCAATTTAAAGCAGCGTACAAGGCTATTTTAAAAAATTTTAGTTTATTGGGTCATCTGTAAAATTTACGGCCTTTCTGCTTAACAAAATAGAATTATCGTATAATCTCTTTTATAAATCTAAAATCAGAATGCACTTTTTTTTTTCTTCTCTCTAGGGATGTGTTTGTGGATCTGGCCGAGTCGGGCGTAAGGCGAAAAGGCAAATTCCTGAGAAAATCCCTCGTAAGGCGAAACACGTTTTCGTTGGAAATTGATATTTGCTTATAAAATGAAACATTAGCCATTTTTTCTGTATTCATTTGAAATATTTTGCTGGAAATCATCTTAGAAATATTTTACATAGATTTTTGAAAGAAGTATAAAAATTTCACCAGATTTCGCCAGATGCACTCAATTATGTCATTGCTGGTATCAGTTAGAGTGGATAAACCATGATGACTCCAGTTCTGACTGACGTTGAGTATAATCATAATAAAAACTGTTGTACCATTTTCCCTACAGTCTTACTGTACTTATCCCCCCCCCCCTCTCATTAATTTCACCTTTAAGCACTGTTTCTCAAAGTGGGGGCGTGGCAATATTTTGGTGGGGGGAGGGACTTCAGAATGGGGCGTAAGGGTTTTTCATAGTGTCACGAGTGGAGTGAGTGCAATTAAGGGGATTGCTACAGAGCGGGTGTAGAGTAAGGAGGACTCACAGTAGACAGCAAGTTAAGCGTGCTGTTGTGAGTAGTGGGGGCGGGGTCTGAAGGAGGCGAAAGCGCTGTATAACTATCACTGCAAGTTAGAAGGTCCTACGGATCGGACCTGTGAATAAAAGCCCATCGGGCGGACATAAAGGGAAGCAGTCGAGAAGACTAGTGGAAGTCTTTCCAGTAATGACTGGTATGTAGAACGTTGATTGATTATTATGATTGATGTATTATATTATATTCGTCTATTACCATGATGTGAATAAGTATATGTGAGGAATGTGGAAGTCCTTGATATTGGATATAGCAATGTGCGCCACGAGCGATAGATGAAAGTGAGTTCATGGATTTGTAGCGCGAGTGAGTAGTGTGTACTCCGATGGAAGTGTGTTACCGTAAGATGTGTGGTGAGTGAAAGGTGAACTAGTGTGTGTACGCTTCATGGATTGTAAGGAGAGGTGGAGTGAATAGAAATGGTAGGGTATTATACCAATGTAATGTTATTCTTGTAGGTGTCGGGGACGGGCCGCAGAGCCACCTCGATGAGCACAGGGGATAGGCCAGCATAGGGCCGGAGGCCACACATAGGCCAGAAGTGAGGCTGTCAGTGTAGGACAGTGGAGGCACATAAAGTCGTGGCAGTCAGGCCACGGACAGGGACGTAGATATGAGAGTGAATGAGATACTATATTGTTGCCATGTTGATAGGCTAGTGAACTGATACTATGTTGTTGCCATGTTGATGGCTATGGAAATACTAATGTGTTATTGCCCTGCTGAGGTGCTAGGGGAGTGTTAAGGTGTATGACAATAGGAAGGGGATATTGAGAGACTGCGGTGCCAGTAAATTATTAATGTACTATTAAGACCCTGAGGGGAGAGGCTGAGGCCGAAGTGCCTTTAGGAGTAACTACCGGATTGTGGATCCGAGGGAGAGTGTGTGTGAGAATAAGGCCGTTGTACGGCAGTTCATTTCAATGATATAATGTATGTAATTGCGCTATTATATGTATAATTAGGTTTAATAAATGTGTGAGTCTGATGGATTGTTTTGTTAAGTGTTAAACTTGTTTGTTCGTGATTGTCGTCCTGTCATAAACTATTACATCTCCCAGTCTGGGATTTGTGACACATAGAAATATTAATTTCATAGTGTGCTGATTTAAAACTTGATTGTACAGATAAACTGTTGTTTGTTTATATATCGTGTTGGTGGTTCCTTTGTTTAGCTCGGATTAAGACATCGAATTTAACAGAAGTAGATAGTTCTAATTAAAAACTTCCTTTGAATGTATACATATGGAAATTATGGTTATATAAATATTTCCAAAATCTTTTTGTATATTATTATAGTGTCTACTAAATATGTCTGATCATGGTGGGCCGCAAGTTTATTTTATTTTTTTTTTTTGGAATGGGAGGTGGAATTGAAGGGGAGTGTGGTGCAAAAAAGCTTTCGAAACAGTGCTATAACAGCAAGGTTACAGTGAACACATTCTTCGGCTTACGTGTTATTTGATTAAAGAATGAAAACCGAAACGATGACGATGTCAGTAGCCAGTAACTTTTGTTGTTATTCTTGTATAGAAATGTGTTATAATTATAACTTAATTTCTATACACTCCTCTCAACGTGTACACGCAATAGGAACAGACTCTTGGGCAATTTATCAACGTTATTGGTGTGCCCCTTTCGTTTCACTTTCAGCTGAAAATGACAACACTTCGCCAACCGGATTTCCATACTTTTCCTGGCGCCATCTTTCACGAGCCGTTTACACCAATCTTCAGTTTCAAAAACAAGAAAGTTCGTTTGCTTCTTCTGTCAGCTGTCACGTGCACAGAAACCAACATCTTGTTTAATGTACATAAACATATGAAGTGGTCTCCCTTTTCTTTTTGTCTTGACGGGCCCACAGAATCTAGATGGTTCTTCAAATCGCGGGTTCTGGCTCGAGGGGGGAATGAATCTAAAAAAGACAAATTACAGCGACTGTTAATTCTAAAGTGGGTTCAACAGTGACCTGGGTGGCGCGCTCGTTTATAGAGAGAGAGGGAACGTGGGGCTATGGCGCGAGGGGGGAGGAGGAGGGAGTGACTGGGAAATGGGAAGAACGAGAGACAAACAGACAGACTTACTTAGTCATTCTGGGCCGTGGAAATTATAGCGGTACTGCAAGGAATTTCCCAGTGGAGTCAGGGTAGGAGCTGGGTATTTTTAAACGTTCCGATAATTGACTTGTATCGTGTGTGATTCTTTGCCTCAGTGTCGTATTTCTAAGGATTGGGTTGGGGCGGGGCGGTGTAATTGTGGGAGTTGGAAGAGGAAGGGTTGGAGTGGGGAAAGAGGACTTACTCAAGAAATCCTGGGAGATGGGCAACGTATGCGAGATGGCAAATGGGATAGAGCGCCAAGTGATGTTAACGAGATGGGTTGTTTTTTTTTGGAGAGGCAGAAAAAGAAAGTAGGTAGGGGATTCATAGGGGGATAATGAGCGATACGATACGGACATCCCTAGGGACATCCCCACTCTGCAGCATTGGGTGGCGGGATGAAAGTAGGGGAAATAACGGCATTGCGTTTTAACTATTCAAATCCCGCATATCTGTACAAACTTTGCCAACATTAAGTCTCGAATACTATAAAAGAAAATTGTGCATTTCCTCGTGTGAAACCATTAATATTCGCTTTATTCCCTAAAACGATATCAATTTTGCATGTAGAAAAGAATAAAAAATTAATAAACCTCCAAATCGCAGTGGTGTCAAGGATGGGTCTACTCAGTTGACATACACATTGCTTTGTCTGAGCCTTTAAAAGCATTGTCTCTGACTCAAACTGAGTTGCTTGGGCTTCAAAGAGTTACTGAGAAGGCTGTTGTTACTTGTACTTACGCGACCGAAGCGTTTAGCTCTGGGGGAGCGTATGTACACGTGCCCCGTCCTTATCCTCAACCCTAAATCTTATCGAATCCCTAACCCTGAACCCTACCAATTAAAACCATAAAACAGGAGAAAAACAAGAACGAAATCTGAAAGAATAATTAATTAATTAACTGGTTCACTCCCAGATAGTTTCTTTCAGAGAACAATTCTCATGCTGCCCTTTCTGAAAGACGGGGGAACCAGTGATATGGATAATAGTGATACCTGTGTATAGGGGCTTTAAAAACAATAATATGTTTAACAAAAAATGCATGATTTGAAATGGTCGAGAAGGAATGGGGAGTATGGTATCATACTAAGACCTTTCACACAGTGAGCACAGCACCAGCACAGCAACAGCACAGCGTCTGTCCAGCCTGTTGCTGGACCTTTGCTGTGCTGGTGACGTGCTGTACGACACAATGTAGTGTGTCCGTCACCGTTCCAGCGCCAGCAGTGTGTAGTACGGAGTCAGAATTGAAACATGGCAGCTGAAATATTAACAATTTTATATTGTTTGAAAAAAAGACGTTGTCACAGGCCTAATAGAAGAAGATTTTGGGTTCATAGAATCCACCAACGACGAGGAACTTATGGGGAATTTCACCACCTTATGGATGAAGTTTTAAATGATGAGGAGAAATGCCTATCATACATTCGGATGAAACCAAGTACTTTTTATATGCTTCTAGAATTGATTGGACCCCATATTGCAAAGAGGGAAACAAATTTTCGAAAATCGATCCCTGCTAAAGAACGACTTGTGATAACTTTGAGGTAAGAACAGTTCATAACTTACGCTATTCATTATTACTAATTGCGGCTTGCCAGATGATTTAAAAGTCTTTAATTAATGTCAACAAGGGCACTTTGTGAATGCTAGGATTTCAGTGAGCACGATTGGCTTCATTTAGCCAATTAAGGACATTTGTTTTGGGTATTTCGTTATAATGAAGAAAAAGACACAATGTAGACATATTACATGAATTTAATTGATCCCACAAAGCTTTTAATTTTTATCTTTTTATTTATTTATTTTATTTACTTTTTTTAAACACATACACACACTTCTTCACTGAAACTACGACAACGTGTCCTTAATCATCATAATGAATTGAATGGTTTACACACATCGACTTCAGCACCATTTCTGACCACGGAAAAGCTTGAGGTACATTGTTTATTTATTTGTATTGGTGGTACATGTGATACTGGTAGGGGTCGCCTGGTTGGGGGGGGGGGGGGATGTTGGATCAACTTGTGAGCCTGATGTTGTTGGGACATACTGGCTGTATTGATATGCGTTGTCGACAATAGCTGTAGAAGATGTGGATGATGGGGTTGATGTGCGAGATATATAGTCATTGTTTTCATACTGTGGTGATGGCTGCTTAGAACGCCGCAGATATCTTAAAGCTGTGTTGTTGAGCTCTCCACGGAACTCAAATTTTGTTATTGGGTCCAACCCTTTCATTACCGGTAATAAACTTAACAGGAACTGTGCGTCGTCGTCCTGAGGCGGTTTTTGTTGCTGTTGTTGTTGCAACCCTTTTAGGGCTTCTAATATTGCGGCATCAAAAGGGGATATAGTAGATCCTCGGTCTTGGGGATACGGGGGATATGGCCTTTTCCTGGTATGTTGTTTGGAAGCGGTTGACGTGGGAATGTCTGGAGTATGGCTTGGACCAGGTCGTGGATTTGTCAATGAACTTCCACCCTGTGAAGACGCATCATTGTCGACCATTGTGTCCATGTTGTCCTCCAGAAGCTGGGATGCTTGTTGGGGCTCCTGCTCAGCCTCCGGTCCCTCAATCAAATTGGTTGTTGTTGAGGCCTTTCCATCCTCAACAAAAGGAAGTAGAAAGAGCATGTTTTTGTACAGGTACCACGGTCTGTGGCATTTGCCCCCTGATCCAGATTTAAAGGTTGTATCCTTCTTATGATACCTCCGGAAAGAATCCCTCAGCACTGACCATTTCTTTCTTGCAGTTGCATCTGTTGGGATGAAAATATAAATATTATTATATACCGGTAGACAACATATTGATGACGGGTGGGAAAGAAAATGGTAAAGTGGTCAACAGATATATATGATTGGATTGACGGGTATTGTTATGCAAAAGGAGGGGGGGTGCATGTGTGAGGGGAAGTGTTTTATATAGACATTTAGAACAGGTTTATATCCAGTACTAGTAGTGCAAATCAGCGGAAAAACAGAATGAGAAAAAATAAATAAATGTGCTCCGTCATTATTTGTGCAACAATCGATTATTGAACTATACAAAAGTATTCAATATTTGTAATTTCAGGTATCTAGCTTCGGGAGAAACTCATGTTTCTCTGTCATTTCACTTCCGTGCTGGTGTATCTACAGTAAGAGAAATCGCAACAGAGACGTGTGCAGTTTTGTGGGACGTTTTACATCCACGAGTCATGCCTGCTCCAGATAGAGAAAAATGGATTAACATAGGAAACGATTTCTATACAAGATACAACTTTCCTCTTTGCCTTTGAGCAATTGATGGCAAACACATTCGAATCAAAAAGCCAAATAAATCAGGTTCTCTTTACTATAATTATAAGGGCTTCTTCTCAATAATTCTCCTTGCTGTCACCGACTCACAGGGGAAATTTGTGGTAGTTGACGTTGGTTCGTGTGGGAGTAACAACGATGGGGGAATTTTTCATAAATCAGTATTTGGTAGACAACTTGCATCGGAAACCCTCGGTATTCCCACTGAGGGCACCATACCACAAACGGACATCAAGTTGCCATTCATGTTTGTTGCCGATGATGCTTTCCCATTAAAGGATAATATCATGAAGCCTTTCTCTCATCGGCAACTTACACATGACAAAGAGGTTTTCAATAATCGCTTGTCGCGAGCAAGAAATGTTGTTGAAGGATCTTTTGGCAGAATAGCTATGATGTGGAGACTTTTGCAAAGGCCAATGGATGTCCAACCAAACATTGCCACCGATATTGTCAAGGCAATAACAGTGCTTCATAACTTTGTTCTCATACAAGAACCCTGTCGTGTATCACCGTGTGATTCAATGGGTGAGCAGATTCAAACCCCAAATACTCTTATAAGCTTTCAAGGATCCAATATCAATGGTAGCATTCGATCTACAAAAAATGCCTTGAGAGTGCGAGAAACATTCATGAACTATTTCACATCCCCTGCTGGAACTCTTCCATGGCAAAACGAATACTGTGTTACTAGACCAGTGTCATGATGAAATATACAGAAAACACTTCTATTCCTTTTTTTATTGTTCACCTAGTTTCACGACTTGGATTCGACTGCAATTATCATGATGTTGAGCCAAACTACAGGGAGTAACAATACAGTCATAGAGAAACATGACAGGACCTGACAAACACATTATTATATCATTTGATAAAAGTGCAGTAAAATAAACAAAAATAGAATGGGGGGAGGGGAGATAAGGGACGTCTCAGGTCTCAGAGAGACAGAGAGAGAGAGAGAGAGAGGGGGGGGGGGGAGGACTAAAAACTTGATAACTGGATTAGATAAGCTTTTAATAAACATTACTACTCACCATCAATTCCGACTTCCTCGGCGACTTCAATCCATCGTTGATTTATTAAAACTCTATTGGAATAATCCTCATCACTTTTGTCATAAAGGACTTGTCTTTTTCTCACTGCTTCAGTTAATGCTTCTACGTCTATCTCCATCTTGCTGATGACGGGCCAGTGCTGGCCGAATTTTAGTGTAACACTAAAATCAAATTTTCAGCAAAACGACGGGTGAACACTGGGTTCATGCAGGGGTTACGCTGGTCGTCAAAACGGCGCCACTCCGTCACGCGTAGTGCAATCTATATTCAAGACAATTTCCCGAAAAGGTTATTGATAAGATCTGGCTATTCTCGGTGTTATGAGCACGTAAGACTATACTCGAAAGTAAATTAACCTTTGCAGTCGTCAGACTACAAAACTTGCCTGTATTTCCCCCAAAAACGAACATTTGAATTAAAAGGGGGCGATGGCCTGAAAAAAGTTGAGAACCACCGATGTGCAGGATGCCTTACACTTACACACAAAAACTTAAAGTGAATGGGTATTTAATGTGAAAGTGGTAACGTTTTTTGTTTTTTTTATCGTTTCCTCAAAAATTCCAGAAATGCACTTACAACAAGTAATCAGTGCCACACTCACACTGATCAAAGTGGGGCGTTGGTGATGTAATAAACATGTTGTCATGGAGATGAAATTTTATGTTTGACGCTTAATGTAGTGTTCCTTAGTTGTAATTTGCAAAATTAATACTACTATCTACATAGCATACTATAATTATGACATAATTATGTTTGGTCTTGGAGAGCCCATCCAAAACGCGACATTGGTTCTTATTTGCTCTATCTCCATTTTTTGAAAAGCTAAAGATCTTTTAGTATGTGGAAGAGGCAAATAACAAAAGAACACTTTGACACTTGTTTAAACTGCGTTGTGGCAGTTATCAATTCTGTTTTACAGTTCTGATTTGTTCTAACTCCTTACCATAATAACTAAAGCAGCCAATACTTAACGTGGAATTTCTCAGTTGTGCAAAAAGTGGAGTTGAAACGAACAGGAACTTAGGCAGCGATTTGAAAAATAAAGTGTAATACATTCTTGTTAAGTCTTCTGAATCAATATTATCTTCGTAATAATTTCAACTAAATAGTGCATTTCAATATTGTTTAATTTGCACCTGCGTAGCTTAGAAAATTTTACCTTTTACAGTATCTAAATGTGAATAAATCAAGAATATCAATAATCTCACCAGCATACATTTCCCCACATACAGAATTCCTCAATATCAGATCTGTTTTTGTGTTTTTCCCGTCAACAACGCCTGCGCAATGGCGAACATATATTTTTGGGACCCTTAAGCTTCAGCAGTTATGGAGCCCCTTCGCAACCAGCAAACAACAGGGCAACATTCAAAATTAGACAAAGAGAGGCCCTCGGTTAATTTTAGCTGGGATGCCCCTCCCAATAGGCCACCTTCCAGCCTAAGGGAAGATGGAAGTGTTTTAGATCACTTGAGAAACGACAATGACGATAGGTGTTTAAAATTCAGCACTTCGCAATTCTTTCTACAAAGGAGATAAGCTAGGACAATTACAAAAGATTTATTCAGGAATACAGTGCATTGTAATATCATAAGTAAGAAAGGGCAAAGCGTGTCACAAAATATTACGCTGGCCTAAGGCGGCGCCCCCTCCCCCCCACCCCCCCCCCTTAGATTATGAGGCCCTGACCTTCCGCATATTATAGCCAAAATGGTGAATCCGACTGTGTCCACAGCATATCAACAGTAGAGAAAGGTGTCGGTTAAAAAAAAAAAAAAAAGCAGTCCGTTTGATGTCAGTTTTAAATAACATCGTGGAATAACCCCCGTTTCGTCTGGTCACCGCACCACCATTGTCTATCCAATCACAGGATGTCTTTCATACAGAGGGCGGGGCTTGGTAATGTATTACAATAACAAACACCACACAACTTTCTGAACCCCAGCGAAAGAGGACGACTGAAAGATCAACAAGAATTAACTGATTTGTTCAGGAAATTTTGCAAGGAAACCTCTGGTCGATTAGAATCAAACCCTCAGACAACTGGAGATAATGAAAGGTCATTTTGTTGCAGCGCTGTTGTTGTGCATTGCACCCCCAATGTCCCAGCAGAGCAGCCGCAAGGGAGCCGAGTACTTTCCAATTTTAGACATAATTTTAGTGGGTTGTGATGATCAGTTGCCTGTACCTGACAGTTGGCCATATATATTTTATTGTTCTGATGCGTGTACCAGAGATATCGAGTGTATGGGTTCCGGTACCAGAGTGTCACTAACGAGTGCATATTCTGCAACCAGAGGAAGGTGCGTGACATGGTGGAGGTTGTCAATGGTCCTTCATCTCCAGTTTTTTATGTGATCCCACACCAAGTTATCGAGTACGTGCCGCCGGGCGAAACGAGAACGCTGGAGATTAAACAGTCCTACTTGCCAGGGGCCGTGGTAAGTTTGTTTTAGCTCTGAAGTTTGAGTTTGAATTTAATGGCGCGTAAGTAGGATAATGGTCACTTTGCGCCGTTACAGTTTTCTTTTATTTTTTCGTTATCTTGCATTGATTAGCTTTTAGCCCTCAGTTTCCTATTAATAAGATCAAATCAAAGTTAAAAATCGAACGGGAAAAGGCCCGTACTGTGAAGTACGTCTATCAGAACCTTGTAAATATGATTTTAAAAAATCTGTTAAATTAATTAATTGTAGACGTCGGCCTCCTTCAGAGACGGCAAGATGAGCTGAGAACACACGTCAGAAACTTATTCTTTCATGGATCCGTAGGCATAATGCCTTTTGGGGATGTTCACGAAGTCCACACATTCTGTCAGGATATGGCCGACAGTTAGCTGTACATTCTGAAGATGCCGTAAATTCCAAGTGTCCAGTTTCATCTTTACACCTTGTATTGTAATTGGCTGTGAGCATTTGGAATTTGTGTGAAATGACGAAATAATATTATAAAACCACAGAAAATGGGGTCTCATCAAGGATCGAAGCAAAGACAAAATATGGAAAAAAGGAAAAGTTGTATGTAGTAAAGTCTCGAGTAAGAAATTATACAGAAAGTTTGTCTTCCCCTTTCCTTTGTGTTTTATTGCATTATTTCTTACGTGAGGCTTTGCTACATACAACTTTTTGTTTCTTCCATATTTTCTTTCCAAATTTTGGAATTTGTGTATGGGTGTCTTCCAGTATGATGCTAGTATGCTGCTTTCTGTTAGTCTTGCAATGGAGTGGTCCTCTATCCTAGAAGAGAAACAGAGAAGAAACTATTGAAAGCAGTTGGGAGAATACGGAATATTCTTTTCTCTATTGCCAATAGCTTTAGTACTTAAGTTGTATGAATAGATAGATTCATAAGTACAAAGCCGCCAGGAAAGCAGACTAATTGATAGACAGATAAACAGATAAACAGCTAGAAAGACGGCCAGACAGACATAGATAGATAGATAGATAGATAGATAGATAGATAGATAGATAGATAGATAGATAGATAGATAGATAGATAGATAGATAGATAGATAGGTAGATAGACAAACAGATAGATAGACAGACAGACAAACAGATAGACAGACAGACAAACAGATAGATAGATAGATAGATAGATAGATAGATAGATAGATAGATAGATAGATAGATAGATAGATAGATAGATAGATAGATAGATAGATAGATAGACAGAGAGACAGACAGACAGACAGACAAACATAGATAGATAGATAGATAGATAGATAGATAGATTGATAGATAGACAGATAGATAGATAGATAGATAGATAGATAGATAGATAGATAGATAGATAGATAGATAGATAGATAGATAGATAGATAGATAGATAGATAGATAGATGTAAACGTTTTTGGATACAAACTGAAACCATGAATAAATTATCTACCCAGCAACCCCACGTCACTCTGATGTAGTTATCCGTAGGATTAGTAATATTACCGTAAAGGCAGGTTTCCTACATCAAACCCACGTCGGTGCTATGTCGTAACCAGCAGCTCTACGTAGGGACGATGTAATACCCTGTGCAAACTTGACGTCAATCCTACGCGTCTGAGTTCAGTAGGGTTGCTTGCTGGGTAACAGACTTTCACACAGATCCTATGGAAATATGTTGCCACTGTTGTAATAAACCCAAATTCGTCCACCAACATTATCGACTCACACATGTTTTGTACAAATATATTTGTTGTGCCTGGAAATAGTTTCACCCGAGTCACGGGATATCGAGACGGTTCAATTCCATAAATTCCATTCGTCGACTTGCGCGTATCATCCGTATCAATAGTACAACAATTCCCCTTTGAACGAAAAAGACTAGTACCACAGTATTCTGTGAGTAGTTCTCACGGTGTTTATATACGCCCAAGCTGTGGACATAATTATAGTGAAAAAAGGAATGTCCGCCTGGCTATTTTGTGTCTCGGGTTTCACTTTACGTCTATGTGGAACTCATGTTTATTTCTAATATTCCATTTTGTTGATTGATTTTTTTCCCTGCATTTATTTCTTAAGGTTGTAACGAAGTTGTTTCACTAACATTGGCCTAAATCTGCTGACTTGTTTTGCTTTTGCAGATCCACTTCACAGCAATGATGTTGGAGAAGGGAGGTCCCAAAGGCTTCAGTGTGGACATCGGAGCTACCCATAATAATTATGCATTGCACATGGGGTTTCAAAGACACCAGATCCACGAAAGCTATGTCGCTGAAGTAACATTTTCGTCATTTATAAATGACGGCTGGTCTGGGGGAAGATCTCACTGGTATCCAGTTCAGATTGGCCACGAGTTCGACGTTTACGTCCTGATAACGAGAAATCAATTTGTTATAAAACTGGACCAAGAGAGTATCTTCAGGTTCTTTCTCCCGCTGCCCTTGAAAGATCTCAGGTACGTAAAGACTCCTAAAGATGGATTGTTTTCCTTGCTGAGCATCTAACGCCACGACCTCCAGATCAGACAGAAGATACGATTAACAGAAACGTTACCGCGGCCAGAAATTATTTGTTTCGTTTCTCTTCCAATTAAAATAATTTCCTTCATGTGAGTTGTCAATTCAATGACAGTCTTAATAAAAAAAAATGCAGTTATGGGTACCTTGTTGGTTTGCTGCACTTCTTTATCATCATCATCGTTGCCTTTCACCCTACTCCGGGAGTGGGGGGGGGGGGTGACAGGGTGACGTGTTGATAAGGCATAATAATTATTGTAATCACTTGACTGTGGGTCAATAGTTGACGGCACAGGTGGCAAAATTATTGTAGCCCAGACGGGGGGAAAGCAGTAAATGCGACGGAAGGCAGGTTGACACGCGAGCGCACAGACTAATAAAATATACAGACTGGATGATCCCATTGTGTGACGTCACAAAACAGCGAAAGGTCATGAACCATCCGCCACATTAGGTTTACGGTTGCGACCGACGCCTCGGCATAGCTACAATGCAGCGGTCGATAAAAGTCCATACGGTCATAATTTATAACAATAAAAAAAAAAAGGCAGCTGTAGACAATAAAATGAAAGGATAGGCAAGTTAATGTATTATTAATACATGTACAATCAATCTTGACAAATGAAAAGAAATTTCTACTGCAGATAGAACTAGAATCGGAATTTCCCGAGCGGCGGCCACGTTGGTTATACGGCCGCATCTCATTAACTTCCGTAAAAAACGACACAGCCCGAAGCTTGTGTTTCCAGTCTGTATATTTTATTAGTCTGTGCGCGAGCGGGAATTGTGAACTTGACCGCCGTACCGGACAATCGAATCACTTGGAAATTGCTTGAGGG
Organism: Onchidella celtica; assembly: GCA_963931925.1. NCBI lineage: Eukaryota > Metazoa > Mollusca > Gastropoda > Systellommatophora > Onchidiidae > Onchidella > Onchidella celtica. The sequence continues at coordinate 30,823,546 of OZ007574.1, read as the reverse complement.
GAATGCAGAAATAATGAAACTGACGTCGTTTGGGGAGGGGGGGAGGGGACGGTCGACGGGCTGGTTATTGGTATAGCTAGCCTATACTTAATATCATAAAAACCACAGAAAAACTGTGGGGTCGCAGCAGGGCTATAAGCAAAGTCAAAATTGGGCAAAAAGAAAAAGGTTGTATGTTGTTTCTCACGCAGGGTTTCGCAATATACAACCTTTTCTTTTTGCCCAGTTTTGTGTAGCCTATACTTAGTCAGCATGCCTGGACGCTACCTTACTGAATATAAATCCCCGAACGCTCTTTCCAACTTCAGACCCCTGAGAGCACTCACCAGCCTCATGCCGAAGAGGAGACCACAACTGCAGCTGTAGTATTATACTTGTGAGTGGGAAGAGTCAGGGAACCCACAAAAGTTCTGTGGTATTTTGCCGGCATTTGAGCTGTGGCTGAATGGTAAGCAAACTGTATAACACATGTGTATTTTACTTAATGTTCATATGACCCTAAATCTTGTGGGGTTATTTAAGTATAACTACTGCCTCTGAGAGAGCCACGGAAACGCCGTTACATACGTTGCAAATCCTCATAGGCTGATGCCGGTTAGAGAGTGTATAATTCTTCTTGGGAAGCGTGTAAATATTAAAACTATATTATATTGATCGTTCATTATACGTCTATATTGGAGCTTATGAGAGCTGCTGTCTCGTAACAGTGTCAGGGGTTAAAATGTAATAATGATAAATATACTCCTGGGTGTAAATATGGAAGTCATGCCTTCCAGCGGTAGATTAAGAAGTTGTGATTGTTTATTCTTCAGAGGGGAAGAACAACATCTTCTTGGTTCTTGACGGTACTGGTTGACCCTGCTTCCTAGTACTAGCTGTGCCTTTGGTTATAAAGGCGATACACTGACGTATGAATTCCCATCGTAGTATTATGGTGCTGACTTTATGGCCCAGTCTTCATCAACGTTGCACTACTTGTAGATTGTGAGTACAGAGTTCACCAACTGCACAGACAAGCCAGAGAAGAGTCGAAGAACCAGTGTCCAGATAGCGCCATACACACCAAAAGGAAAGGTTTCCTGTATATATATGTGTGTTTATACCATCAGAGAGATTGGATACTGTGAAGTCCTTACATTGATTATTATGTATTGGGTCCCTTGATTCTAAGCTTATTCCAGCATAAATTACCGAGCTATTGTATAATTCGTGTTCTTCATTGTTATTGAATTAAGTAACATTGTGTAGATATATATATTAATACAGATCTCGTTCATTCTAATTTATAGAAGTTGAGTTCAGTTGGTCATTTACTGTGTTGGTGTCGTGCTTATCACAGCTGGTGTCAGAAGAAAGTTATTGAGAGAAAGAGAGAGCGAATGCAGGAAGAGTGTGTGAAATTCATTGATCAACATAGTAGTAAAGTTAGTCCATAGGAATTAATCAGTCAGAGCATCCATCCTGACTATAACTGAGATGGAATTAAACATAGCGTGAAAGTGCGGGAGAGGGCAGGAACGTTACAGGGGATTTTGGGGGGGGGGGGGGGGAGGGGGTATTTTTAAAGTTTCCGATAATTGACTTGTATCGTGTGTGATTGTTTGCCTCAGTGTCGTATTTAAGGATTGGGTGGGGGCGGGGCCGGCGGTTTGGGGGGGGGGGGGTTTAAATGGGGGACTTGGAACAGGAGGGAGTGGGGGAAAGAGGACTTACTCAAGATTTATAACCTGGGAGATGGGCAACGTATGCGCGATGGCAAATGGGATAGAGCGCCAAGTGATGTTAACGAGATGGGTTTTTTTTTTTTGGAGAGGCAGAAAAAGAAAGTAGGTAGGGGATTCATAGGGGGATAATGAGCGATACGATACGGACATCCCTAGGGACATCCCCACTCTGCAGCATTGGGTGGCGGGATGAAAGTAGAGGAAATAACGGCATTGCGTTTTAACTCTTCAAGTCCCGCATATCTGTGCATTTCCTCCCGTGAAACATTTAATTTTCCCTTCATTCCGTAAAAGGACGTAATTAATTTGCTTGTAGAAAAGAATAAATATTAATAAAACTCCAAATCACAAAGGTGTCAAGTAAAGTAATAGGTCTACTCGGTTGACACACACATTGCTTTGTCTGAGCATTTTGAAAGCAATGTCGCTGACTCACTCTGAGTTGCTAGGGCTTCAAAGAGTTACTGAGAAGGATGTTGTTACGTACGTATGCATAATTAATGGATTCATTCCCAGATAGTTTCTTTCAGAGAGCAATTCTCACACTGCCCTTTCTGAAAGATGGGGGAACCAGTGATATGGATAATAGTGATACCTGTGTATAGGAGCTTTAAAAACTATAGGGTTAAGAAGGAATTTATGATTTGATATGGGTAGTTTTCGGATGAGCCGCTCAGAGCGGCTTATGGCAGTGAGTCAGTTAAGGCTGTTGTTAGGAGTACATCGGAGGGAGCTCTCTAGCTCTGGAGTCACAAAAGACTTCAAAATAGCGCAAAAAACTTGGGGCACGTACGTACTGCTAAACCAACATTCTGACGAGAATGGAGTGGATTCATTTTTTCGGGGGTGGGGGGGGGGGGCGGATTGGCTCTCAAGTTTGTTTACTTATATAATGTAACAGCGGTTCTCAACCTTTTTTTCAGGCAATCCCTCCCTGGGCTCCAAACTTTCTGTCATCCCTCCCCCTCCGCCCACCCTTCTCTTTTCGCCCCCTCTCCTCAACCCTCCTCCAAAACCCCACTCAAACCCACCCAGACATATTTCACAAGAGGACAACACACAATGATTGTTGTTACTTGTACGTACGTCCTCCAAGTTTTTTTGCGCCAGAGGCACGTATATTAAAGCCATTTGTAACTCCAGAGCCAGACAGCTCCTTCCGAAATGCTCCTAACAACAGCCTTAATTCATTATTCTTTCACATTTTCTTTCTGTTTTCTTCCTGTTTTTTTTTGTTTTTTTTGTTGCTTTTTAAAATTATTATTATTGAAAGGGTAATGGGCAGTGTTAGGGATTCGATAAGATTTAGAGCTAAGGATGAAAACCGGATTAGGGATAGGTACGTAAACGTACGCGCCCCTAGGACAAAACGCTTGGAGACCGTAGTTACAAGTAACAACAGCCACACAGAAATTGTGATAAGTTTTTCAAAGCCTTATTAAAGACAATAGACGTGTTGATTATTCATGATAAAACAGAAAATATTCTTTATCTAATGTTCTAAAAACAAAAGAAAAAAAGAAAGAAAGACAGACAGGCCTTTTCCGTTCTCAAAACGCATCTACCCATGCTGCTGGACAGGTCAGTGGCTGCCCTGTACTTGATCCCAACTTGTCCCTCATTATTGTTTTCTCCCCCCCCCCCCACCCTCAATTGTCCATTTCCATTGTCTTCGCCTCCTTGTCGCCCTTTTCTTGTGCCCCCCCCCACCCACCCAGTCCCCGCGGGGACACGGTGGTCTGGAGGCAAGGTGCTCGCCTCTCACGCCGAGGGTACTGGGTTCAAATCCCGGTCGGTGCGGGCATGCTGGAAGTTTTGGGATTTTTCTCATATTTTCCTGTCCCTGATCCTATGGTAAGGAGGATCGAGTACCCGGTCTTCCTGGATGAAGACGAAAAACGCGGAGGGCCTGTGTGCACGTTGCGCACGTTAAAGATACCTTGGTAATTGGAAATCGAGAAGAGCAAGCCGAACAGCCCTTGCCAGGGCAAAATTAATCAAATCGTATCCCTACTTCTTGACGCCCCCTTGCCCCCTCCTCCCCCCAACACACACACACACAAACGCCTGCACTGTGACGGCGGCGACGCATCTGCCCCAGTTGTAACTGGGCTACAGTGACATTAAAGCTGGGTTCTCATGTAAACGGCAACGGAAACGGAAACGTCAAAGAGCCTTCAAGTAGCGTAATAGAAAGAATGTTTCTACACGCCGTTTCCGTACACATGGAAACATTCTTTCTTTTTACTATATGAGGGATTTTTTGCCGTTTCCGTTTCAGTCTTCATGAGAACCCAGCTTAAGGCAAATTTCCCAAATGGGATTAAAGGAGTATACAAACATTCAAAAATCAAAAGTGCACCCCCTCCCCCTCCCAGAAGGGAGTTCTCGCCCACTTTGACAATCAGTGCAATACAGCTTTGGCAGCATTACGGTATTCCAATACTGTTTAATTTGCACATGCGTGCCTTATAGGGTTTTACCTATTTTACACCTTTTAATTGTAAATATATCAAGAATATCAATAATGTCACCGGCATACATTTCTACATACACGATTTAGATTTGATTTTGTTTGGTTTACTTTTCTCGTCAACAACACCTGGGCAATAGCGGACCGACATTTTTGAGACCCTGAAGCTTGGACTGTTATGGGGCCCCTTCGCAACCAGCTACAATCTAAGGCAACATCCAAAATTCACGCAGTAAAACAAGTTTTTTCAGGCTCCCTCCAGGATTAGGGGCCCTGAAACTAACTGCTCTTGTCCCTAGCGTCCGCTCCCCTCAGCTATTTTTCCGGGCCGTGACATAAAACACTCTTTGCTTCTGAATACTTGTCCACAGCGTCCGTTCCGACCCTCTCGCGTGATTTTTTTTTTTCCGTACGAGCTTTAGCAAATTCAGGAGTGGGGCAGCAACACACCCCTAAACACAGGACAGCTCCAACACATCCCAGGGATTTTCGGTGACGTTCAGAGTCATATTCAGAGATTGCAGCACCCATGGCAGTGTTCGATAGGACGAGAAATTCCTCAGCCGATGACCTGTGTTTGGGGAAGTGTTGCCGCCACGCTCCTGAATTTGCTAAAGTTCGTACGGAAAAAAATCACGCGCCCCGCTCCGCTCCTCAACGCCATACTAATATTGGCAAAGAGACTTTTTCGTACATCATTGGCCGTAAACATAAGGAGTTCATTGTAGGCCTGAAGGCCAATTCAAAACACACAGAAGAATAATATAAACAATCTTTGAAAAACATTTTTAGAAAAACCCAAGGTCATTCACTCTCTCGCTCCTTGTTGCCTACTACATTTACACATTTACTTACAATAGTACGGTATACAATATAGATATAACTTAAAATTGCAAGCAACAGTCATCATTATTTTTCAATCCCTTCGCCACACCCCACCCCCCACCACCTCCCAAACCCCGATTTTTTTCCCACCAGAACTGAGAGTATGCTGTAGACAAGACCACTTAAACTTCATTAGTTTCATAGTGGATACGCCACTGCGCCTGCGTTTTCTGGACATGTTGAGAGAAATGGTGGAGATGAACCGCGTAATGATACACAAGTCCAGTATCGACTTTCTTGGTTGATTTAGGAGATGTATAATCGATGAGAAGGGTTATTTTATTGCCTGCCCTCAGCCTTTCTTGAGTATTTTATCTTCACTTTAATTACCTAAAACGACAAATGCTGAAAGGAAGACTTTACAGAAAATTAATTTACACCTCTTAAGACGCAGTAGAAGTTTGCATGGTGCAGATGGTATTCACATAGACGTAAGTGAAAACTTTGAGATTTTCGCTTGTTGTTTTTTTTTTTTTTTTACAATTTCTTCAGAATCATTTTCCCCTTGTCTTTCTAGATTCAACTTGTCCCATTTTGAGGGGGGGGGGAGGGGAGGGGAAGTGGGGGTTATGGTATCATACTGAGCCTGAAACGGCACAGTCAACTGCTGGCAGACAAGAAGTGTATACCATAATTTCCTAAATTTTCTTAGTAAATCCGGAAAGACCATATCATATCGAGCTCAGACGCGTAACTATTATGAGACCACAAAGGTCATCAGATGGACGGGAAATAGATCAAGACATTGTACACCCTATGGTGCCCCGATCTGAGACAAAAAGAGGACAAGATTTCGACAAAAAAACTTTGAACGATTTTAATGGTCTGACGTGGTTGTGTAGTACTAGTCTCTTGCCCTCCTTGTGTCTGCAGTGGCTCAGCTCTGGGTGGTCGCATACAAAATTTTGCGAATTGCCGCCATCTTTTAGTGGAGGGAAGAGAGGCGGCACAGCGGAGTGACCGCTCTTGTCTACTATATTGGTCATGGTAGCTAAAAAGATTCAAGACAATTTCACGGAAAGGTTATTGATGATAACTATCTGGTTATTCTCGGTGTTATGAGCACGTAAGACAATACTCTAACGAAGATTAACCTTTGTAGTCGTCAGTCTGCAAAACTTGCCTGTATTCCCCAATAAACGTTGACTTTTGGCAATGGATTAGTCCTAAATACTCCAACGTCTACATTTGTTTTCACGGATTCAAATAAAAAAAGAAAATAGGCATTATTGCCCTTACGATTTTGTCTGTGTGTGTGTTTTGCTTGTTTCACTGGTTGCAAGTGTCCGAAATCTCCTATTTGCAAAAAGTATCCATCTCCTAGCAAAATCTACTCAATACAGTGAAGCATAATGAACAGAAGTGGTTCTCAACTTGGGCGCTATCATCCGGGGCGAGGGGAGGGGGGGGGGCGGGGAGACTATTCAAATGTCCAGGGGTGCAAAAACGAAGAAACGGGTGATGGGAAGAGGGGTGGAAAACAGTCATGAAAAGAAGACGATTTGTGAGCAAATACAGTAGACAATCACTGACATGTTTAACAGCACGTACAGAAGGGTTTTATGAACAGAAACGACCTTTTTTTTGTTGTTGTTATAGTTAAGAATGCTTTGTTTTATATTGAATAATCAACATGTCAAGGCTTTGAAAAACTTTAAATTGTAATTTGTGTGTAGTCTGTCTTGTTGTGAAATGTATCTGTTAGGTTTTTTTTTGTGTTTTTTTTTTTGGGGGGGGGGGGGGCATGAACAAAATTTGGATCATAAGGGTGCCAAAAAAAAAGGTTGAGAACCAGTGATGTATGGGATGTCCTAACACATGCACACAAAAACTTAAAATGAATGAGTATTAAATGTGAAGTGGTAACTTTTTTTTTTTCCGTTCCCTCAAAAATTGCAATAATGCATTTGCGACAAGTAATCAATACCAGACGCACACTGTGGGCTGATATAGTGACAGCGACGACAATAAAAGTGGTTCGTTAGTGATGTAATAAACATGTTGACATGGCAGGTTAATGGGAGATAAAAATCTTCTGTTTGGCGCTTAATGTAGTGCTCCTTAGTTGTAATTTGCAAAATTAATACTACTATTTACATAGAATCCTATTATTATGACATATATTTGGTGTTGGAGAGTCCATCCAAAATGAAACTTTAGTTCCTATTTCCTCAGTCTGTATTTCTGAAACGCTGAAGATCGTTTAGTATATGGAAGAGGCATAACACATGCATACTTTGACACTTATTTAACATTCTTTGTGGCGCTTATCAATTCTGTTTTACAGTTCCGATTAGTACTAACGCCTTATTATAATAACTATAGCCGCAAATGCTTAACGTGGAATTTCTCAGTTGTGCAAAAAGTGAAGTTGGAACGAGCAGGAACTTAGGCCTCGATTGGAAAATAATTTAATACATTCGTCTCAAGTCTTCTGAATCAATAACATCTTCTTTGGCTTCAAAATATAGATATCGAGTTTTTGTACTTTTCGGTTAGTTTATCCATTTAGGAACACTATTTTACTAACCATATGCCAATTTTGAATGTTTACAACCCAGAAATATGCCTTTTAGTGAGGTGGGGGTCAAGGAAAAGGCACAAGAATCATGCCATTGGGCCGCCAAATTAGCACTAAATAACATCTCAGTGTCGCTTACAAAACCACGAGTTTTAGTGAATACTTGGCAACGAGACCTATATTTATATTATGTTGCCCACATGTCTAGGTCAAGGTAACAGGCCTGAGACATGCCTTCCCCTTCTATACAAGCATACAACACCACTATACTGTCATAGTAAAACACAGCAGGGTGCGTGATTCCCCCCCCCCCCGACCTTCACCTCCTCTCTATTTCATTGAATGGTCGACTGTAAACGGAGCAATAAACTGAGCCTTCTCATTGGCTGGGGCGTAGGTCATGCCCTCCATATTACCAGATTAAGTCGTGACCTACACAATTACTCAAGAAAACCTATACCGGATACATACGTCCGGTTCTGGAGTATGGTATCTCAGCATGGGGAGCAGCAGCAAAGAGCAATTTCCAGAGAGTGGAACGCATCCAAAACCAGAGCCTTCGAATTATCACCGGGGGAATGAAATCCACACCTATTGTAGCGATGGAGAGCATCACTGGTTTACAACCACTGGAGGACAGAAAAAATGGAAAACTAACCTCACAGCTAACAAAGTTTCAAAACCTTCGAAATCATCCTATGAATGATAGAGTAAAGAAACCAACAAAAAGCAGACTAAAGAGAACCAGCTTTATAAAACCAGCTAGACAACAGTTAAACAACCTTAAAATCCCACCCGTAGATGAAGACGAGGACCTTACAGAGGTTGACTGCTGCCCTCCATGGGAAAGACAACACTTTCCCCTAATCAAAGACACCATTTACGGCATCACCTCCAAGACCAATCAGTCCACGGCAGAGCTGCAATCACTCACACAGGAAATGCTGGACAGCTCCTATCCACAAAACAGCTGGATCCGGGTATTCACGGACGGGTCAGCACAAGAAGCCGTAAGAGATGGAGGAGGTGGTGTACATATCCAATGGACTAATGGGGAAGAATCACAACTATCAGTACCCACAGGGAAATATTCTACCAACTACAGAGCAGAAACAGAAGCCACACTAGAAGCTGCGCTAAACTTACAAAACCGAGACATCTACAACAAAAAAATAGTTATTCTCACAGATGCTAGGTCAGTCCTGCAGGCCCTTCAAAGTTCACATGATTATCATCAAAACAAACTCACCTCTGCCTTAGTGCAGTTATGCCACACAGCAAGCAACGTGGTTCTCCAGTGGATCCCTGGCCACTGTAACATCATCGGAAATGATAAGGCAGACACTGGCAAAAAATGGCGCAAACTTCCCCCAAGTCAGAGAAAACATAACAGTCTCAGAAGCTAAAAGTCACATTAAGGCAGCCTTGAAATCCAAGTGGAAACAAAGTCACCCAAGCCATGTAACAGATGATGCGACACACTTGCTCAGCAGAAAGGAGCAAACTATCATTTTTAGGCTGAGAACTGGACATAACAGACTCCGGCAGCACCTTTAGAAAAGATTCAGGGTTGGAGAAACTGAGACATGCCCATGTGGAAACTGCCCAGAGAATGCAGAACATGTCCTCCAACAATGCCCCCTATACAGAGAACAGAGGGAAAACAGCTGGCCCCGAGGTGCGGCACTACACACCAAGCTATATGGGACAGCAGAGGAACTCAGGAGCACAGCATCCTTCATAAAGGCCACCGGCCTCCTGATATAAATAGTCTGACACGAAGAACGCAGAAGAAGAGGAAGAACCTACACAATAGCCTAAAGAGTACAGTGTCAACTGACTAGACAGTGTGTTTGTTCCTAGTCTTTGTTTTTATAACGTTGCTCTGCGACATGGAATTTGTTACAGTTTGTGAAAAATGCCCAAGTAGAAAGTCACTTTGCGTTCCCTGCAGTTGCAAAAAGTCAGACAAGAGATCTCAAGAAGGTGTACACCAGTAACAGAAGAAGAGTGCTGATTATGTTACATTGTTTTTATTGTGGATAGTTGAGATGAGCTGTAACTGTAACTAGTCCAAAAGCCAGTAGAAAGGCCAGAGGTTCTTCAGTAGTCCTTTAGTACATGTTGCTGCATACGTTCATATTATACAAGCCCGCCTGCCCCCCCCCCGCCCCCTTCGCCAGTTTATCTCGCACTCCCGACTGTTCTATACTCCGTTTCACCCTGTAACTTATACTATTTCTCTCCCCCCCCCCCCACCTCCTCCACCCGTTCTGTCCCTCCTACTCCCCTGTACACATCTGTCATAAGCCTTTGGTAGTTTGCAAATCATTGTTGAGGCCCAGCACACCAAGTAGCGATGACCTTAGCTATGTGTAACACTTTTCAATAACATTTTCTCAAAATCGCACTTTTTATCAGTGATTTGTGAACTAGTTTTTTATTTATTGACCAATTGGTATAAAATTCGGCTAACAACATGTTTGAACAAATCAAAAAATTCATACAGTAGGAAATTTGTTTAACTTTTCAAAGTTTTTTTTGGTTGAATTTTTTTGTGATAGAAATTAGGAAAAAATGGAATCCCGCTACATACCATTTTCAAAAATTTATAACAAAAGATCTGTCAAAGATATCAAAATTCCCTACTGTATAAAGTTTTTAATTGGATTGAGTAAGACGTAAGAGAAGTTTCAATAAATCCAGTAAAATTTGGCGAAGCCTATCTATATTGAACTTGACACTTTTTGGGGACTCAAAATCCAAGATGGCGGCGTTTCCATGACAACCATAATGACAAACAAATTTTTTTTACATTTTTTTTTCTGCTAATTCAGACATCCTGAAACCGATTATAATAGTTAAAATTGTCTACTTCTCACAACAACAAAAAAATCGCCTTCAGGGCCCGCACCACACCCCCCCCCCCACCTTAAATGATTGGAGTAACGCCAATGATGACGATAGACGTTTAAAATTCTGCACTTTGCAATTCCTTCTTGAAAGGACAGAAGCTAGGAAAATTATAAAAAATTTGTCCAGGAACTACAATGCATTGTAACATTATAAGTAAGAAGACTAAACTCGAGTCACAAAAATATTACGCATACTGGGACCAGGCGGCGCCCGCCCCCCCCCCACCCCCCCCCCCTTGCTCGTCCAGACTATGAGGCCTTAGGCTTCAGCCTATTATAGCCTAATAGGAAATCCGGCGCTGTCCACAGCATATCAACGGTTAAGAAAGGTGTCGTTCAAAAAAAAAAAAAAAAAGCATTCAGTTTGCTGTCAATTTTAAATAAAGAAGGACATGGAATAACCCCCGTTTCATCTGGTCACCTCGCCACCAAACATAGGGTGTCTTTCAAACAGAGGGCGGGGCTTGGTAATGTATTATAATATATAAACTTCACACAACTTGCTGGACCCCAGAGAAAGAGGACGACTGAAAGATCAACAAGAATTAACTGATTTGTTCAGGAAATTTTGCAAGGAAACCTCTGGTCGATTAGAATCAAACCCTCAGACAACTGGAGATAATGAAAGGTCACGTTGTAGCAGTGCTGCTGTTGTGCATTGCACCCGCAATGTCCCAGCAGAGCAGCCGCGAGGAAGTCGAGTACTTTCCAATTCCAGAAGGTTTAGTGGGTTGTGATGAGAACTCGCCTATACCTGACAGCAGGGCCGTATTTCATTGTTCTGAAGAGTGTACCCGAAATTCCGAGTGTATGGGCTTCCACCACCAGAGTGACACCAACGGGTGCATACTCTGCAACCGAATGAGGGTGAGTGACTTTGCGGAGATTGGCGAGAGTTCTTTATCTTCAACTTTCTATGTGATCCGACACCAAGTTATCAACTATCTGCCGCTGGGCGAAACGAGAACGTTGGAGATTAAAGAGTCCTACTTGCCAGGAGCCGTGGTAAGTTTGTTTTCTTTTTTGTGGTTCTGAAGTTTGAGTCTGAGTTTGGGTTTAATGGCGCATAGGTAGGATAATTGCCACTTTGCGCCTTTCTACCGTCCTTTTTTTTTCATTATCTTTCATTGACTACCTTTCAGCCCTAAGATTTCTATCAATAAGATCAAATCAAAGTTAAAAATCGAACGGGAAAAAGGTCCATACTGTAAAGCAGGGGTGCTCAACCTTTATTGACATAGGATCTACTTTTACATTTCCCAGCCTTTGGAGATCTACCAGTCTGGCCAAGCCCTGAAACAAAAAATACAAGAAACCGAACCTATCCCGGTGTGCCTATCGGCATTATTCACTTTAACATACAACTAACACAAACCAGCCACATCCAAGAAAAACGACCCCCCAAAATACAAAGGCAAATAAAAATATATGTATATATACCTCGCGGGTGTGTCCTACATTCACCCCGCGATCGACTGCCAACCACTTGAAGATCGACTGGTAGATCGCGATCGACTGGTTGAGCACCCCTGGTGTAAAGTATGTCTATAAGAACCCTATAAATATGATTTTAAAAAAACTGTTAAATCAAGTAATTGTAGATGCCAGCCTCCTTCAGAGATGACAAGATGAGCTACGGGTACAAGTCAGAAACCTCAGGGATCTTTTTATTTCATGGATCCGCAGGTATACTGCCTTCTGCGGATGTGCGCGATATCCATACAGTCAAAATATGGCTGACAATTAGCTATATACTTTCTGAAGATACCGTAAATTCCAAGTGTCCAGCTCCGTCTTTACATCTTATATGACAAAATATTATAAAAACCACAGAAAATGGGGTTTCAACAAGGATCGAAGCAACGACAAAATATGGGAAACAAATGAAAAGCTGTATGTAGTAAAGCCTCGAGTGAGAAATAGTAGTAAAAATAGTAGGCATCCTTCAGTCTCGGAAGACTATGGGGTTACGCTTTGTGTTTTTTTTTCTGGTACAGCGTCTGATGTGGCTGGCCAGTCCGATGAGGGAATGGCAGTCTCTGGTAGACTGCTGCTTCCCGTGTTTTGTCGACGCTGTAAAGGGAAGCTGGAGTGACCTCTCCAGAGAGCGCAAAGCCTGGGTATTTCGCTATGGAGGGCAAGCTGTTACCCATGCAGCAGACCCCCCCCCCTCTCCACGCCACTGGAATGGTCCACTGGAAAGGAAAACGCCGATACACATGGTTCCAGTGTCGTCGCAGGAGTTGCCAGAACGTTGCTATTAAATACAGCCTCGGACTGCCTTAGGGACTCCGACTACGGATTTTTCCTCAGGGTTGACTCCCGAAGCCTTTCCCATGTGTGGGTATGGCCGCAAGGCAGCGGAGGTTTGAAATCAGAGTTTTCCTTCTCTTAGATGAGCTGTCTTCCTGGACTGATGAGCCCCATCTACCCAAAGCACTGGTTTTCAGGCGCCAAGTTACCCGCCTTCGCCCCTTCTCCTATCAGTAGTAGCAGTTCCACCGGGCTTATATCTAAGCCACGCGAGCAGGCTAGGAGCTGGACTTAGTTGTCAGAGGCTGTTGGAGACGCACGCCATGAGGGGCATTTTATAGACAATGGGAGCTTGTCCCCATTCCCACCCCTCGGCTATGACAACCTTGGAACCTCGAGTAAGAAATTATCCAGAAACCATACAGAGAGTTTGTCTTGCCCTTTCCTTTGTGTTTTATTGTATTATTTCTTACGTGCGGCTTTGCTACATACAACTTTTTGTTTCTTCCATATTTTGTATTTGGAATTTGTGTATGTATTTTAATGGGTGTCTTCCAGTATGATACTGCTTTCTGTTAGTCTTGCAGTGGAGTGGTCATCTTTCCTAGAAGAGAAACAGAGGGGAAACTATTAAAAGCGCTTGGGAGAATACGGAATATTCTTTTCTCTATTGCCAATAGCTTTAGTACTTAAAGTTGTATGAATAGATAGACATAAGTATAAAGCCGCCAAAATAGCAGTCAAACAGATAGGCAGGGGGACAGACAGGTGGCTAGATAGACAGATACACAGACAGCTAGACAGACGGCCAGACAGACATAGATAGATAGATAGATAGATAGATAGATAGATAGATAGATAGATAGATAGATAGATAGATAGATAGATAGATAGATAAATAGATAGATAGATAGATAGATAGATAAATAGATAGAAAGATAGATAGATAGATAGATAGATAGATAGATAGATAGATAGATAGATAGATAGATAGAGAGATAGATAGATAGATAGATAGATAGATAGATAGATAGATAGATAGATAGATAGATAGATAGATAGATAGATAGATAGATAGAGAGACAGACAGATAAGCTTTGATAGATAGATAGATAGATAGATAGATAGATAGATAGATAGATAGATAGATAGATAGATAGATAGATAGATAGATAGAAAGATAGATAGATAGATAGATAGATAGATAGATAGATAGATAGATAGATAGATAGATAGATAGATAGATAGATAGATAGATAGATAGATAGATAGATAGATAGATAGATAGATAGATAGATAGATAGATAGATAAGCTTTGATAGATAGATAGATAGATAGATAGATAGATAGATAGATAGATAGATAGATAGATAGATAGATAGATAGATAGATAGATAGATAGATAGATAGATAGATAGATAGATAGATAGATAGATAGATAGATAGATAGATAGATAGATAAACGTTTTTACAAACTCAAACCGTAAATAAATTACCTATCCAGCAACCCTACTTCACTTCAACGTAATATCCAGAGGATTGGTAATATTACTGTAAAGGCAGGTTTCCTACATCAGACCCACGGCAGTGTGATGTCCTAACCAGCGGCTATACATAGGAACGATGTCATTACTGTGTGCAGACTTGACGTCAGTTCTAAGCGCCAGACATCAGTAGGGTTGCTTGCTGGATAACAGAAGTTCACAAAGATCCGATGGAAATACTTTGCCACTATTGTAATAAATCCAAATGCATCCACCCACATAAACGACTCATAGATGTTTTGTATAAATATTTCATGGGCCTGAAAATAGTTATCATAGTGGCTACGTTTACGGCAGCCGGTTAACACAGTTCACCATTTTCTTTGTTCGGCTTTACTCCCGTTCGTACAGCAGCGCTTCCTTCCTTTGTTTTTTTTTCTATTGGGGTATGAGCGTAATCTGCCGTAAACGTAGCCACTGCCAATAGTTATACCCGAGACACGGGATAAATTATTTCTTATGGTTGTAATGAAGTTGTTTCACTAACATTGGCCTAAATAAATCTGCTGACACGTTTTTCTTTTGTAGATCCACTTCAAAGCAATGATTTTGGAGAGGGAAGGTAGGAGAGGTTTCAATGTGGATATCGGAGCTACCAATAATAATCGTGCATTGCACATGTGGTTTCGAAGACACCATAGCAGTGAAAGCTATCTCGGTGAAGTAACATTTTCGTCATTTATAAATGGCAACTGGTCTAAGGGAAGATCTTACCGGTATCCAGTTAAGATTAGTCACGTGTTCAATGTTTACATCCTGATAACGAGAAATCAATTTGTTATACAACTGGACGAAGAAGCTATCTTCAGGATAGCTCTCACGCTGCCCTTGGAGGATCTCAGGTACGTAAAGACTCATAAAGATGGATTATTTTCCTTGCTGAGCATCTAACGCCACGACCTTCAGATCAGACAGAAGATAAGATTAACAGAAACGTTGCCACGGCCAGAAATTATTTGTTTAGTCTCCCTTCCAATTAAAATAATTTTCTTTCATGTGAGTGGTCAATTCAAAGTCAGTCTTAATAAAAAAAAATGCAGTTATGAATGTGTTGTTGATTAGTTTCACTTCTTTATCATCATCATCATCGTTACCTTTCACCCTAATCAGCAGGGTACAGGCCACGAACGACAGTCTTCCACTTGTCTCAATCCTGGCGATCCCTGACGAATCCTTCCACCTGTCTTCATATCCTCCTCCATGCCGCTCCTTCATGTTGTTCGTGGCCTACCCGTTCTACTTGCATCCCTGGGGGTTCCAGAGCAGTGACTTCCTTGTAGTGCTGCCCTGTAGCTTCCTTAGTGTGTGACCCAGCCATCGCCATTTGCGCAGTCCTATTTCGCTGAAGATGTTTCTCTGCTTCGTCCTTTCCCAGAGGTCCTCTCGACCTCCGTCTTCCCGCTTGTTTTGTTATTGTTTTGTTGTAAACTCGAAGATTGGTGTGTTATCATAACTGAAAAATGATCTCCCCTGGCAACTTTTCTTCACTGTAAAAAACCATTTATATCCTCGACACTGATTGGACGGTTTTTATGTGATGTGCTAAAAATATTCATGAACTGATCTCTATCAGAGTAATTGTATTAAATTCTGTGAAATTTTGATCTCGTATAAGCAAGAAGTTCATATACAATATTACAATACTTAATTTATAATATTAAAATAATAAACCAAAGATCAGCAAGGAATTGAAATTACTTTTAAATGAAAACATTACAGCACTCTCGGAAAAACATGAAACAGGAAGAAGCACAAAGAAAATTAAACAAAAAAAATAGAAGAATGCAGGAAACAATACAAAAATAAACCACCACAACAATTTACATAACACAAAACCAGACAGGTGTGGGACTGAGTGAAAGGGATAGTTGGATAGATACCAAGACAAACACCATTTTTGATGTACCAAAAGTATAAATGAGCTGAATCTTTTTTATACCTGTTTTGACATTCGTGACTTCTCCCCTGATAACAGTAGATTTGAACCAAACTTTTTCGGATGATTTTGTCAATGGAGATTCTATATCTTGTAGAAGAAACGTTTTCGGGTGATTTTGTCAATGGAGATTCTATATCTTGTAGAAGAAACGTTTTCGGGTGATTTTGTCAATGGAGATTCTATACCTTGTAAAAGAAACGTTTGCGGATGATTTTGTCAAATAAACAATACCTTGAAAAAAATTCACAACAATGAATATCAACGAGAGCTGTGGGCCTAGTGGTAAGAAGAGCAGAAAATCTGAAAATGTGCTCATGGATAGCTTTTACGCCTAATTTTAGCTCACCCATGTCATTCCCTTGTGTTGGACAATATATTGGGAAAAATTAATTTGTAGCGAAGAAAATAAAGGGCGTAGTGGTGGGGTAGAAACGAACGATTTTAGGCCCATTGCACCAACATCTGTGGCAGTGAAATGCTTGGGGAGGATTGTTTTGACACGATTTTTACACCAAGATTCCATGCAAATTGCATACCGTGAGAAAAGGGGTGTGGAAGATGCCATTCTATACTTTCTTGACATCTCGCGACTTTAGTTCTGGTTTGTTCCAACTCCACTTTTTGCACAACTGCAAAATTCGACGTTAAACGCTTGCGGCTTTAGTGTTATGATAAGGAGTTAGACTAAATCGGAACTGTGAAACAGCTTGATGAGTGTGACAAACAAGTGTCAAAGCGTGCATTTGTTATGCCTATTTTACATACTAAAAGATCTTCAGTTTTTCAGACAATGGCGATCGAACAACAAGAACTAAGGTTGAGATCTACAAACACATCCAAACTCCTCAGAACTATGCCGGAAATCGTTTCGTGGATTTATCCACACTTTCAGTACCATCCAGCCAAATCGCCTTGATCCAAAGTTGTTGAAACTGAATGTCAACAAACATAATTATTGTCTCGCGGCTTCTAGCCGAGACACAGAATACTGAGACCAACACTATTCCTCACACTATATTATGTCGACAAACTGGGCGCATATAAATACTGTGAGTACCGGTACTATTCTTTTTCGTTTAATTATGAAGGGGTATGCTGCGCATTGCTCCATTGTTGAAATCGATGATACACGTGCAAGACGACGGTCGGAATATGACGAACTGATTCATCTCGGTATCCTGTGTCTCAAATTCTAGATTTCCTTGCAAGTGGACACGGCACGTTTACATTATCAATTCTTCATGGGAACAAAGGTGTGCCATAATGTTGGGAATTACGTGTACAGAAGTGTGTGTTTTCCTGAGCTCGAATCAATTCTGCTGTTAAAGGGGAGACAGAGAGAGAGAGGGAGAGAGAGAGAGAGAGAGAGAGAGAGAGAGAGAGAGAGAGAGAGAGAGAGAGAGAGAGAGAGAGAGAATGGAACTATTATCGAGAGATGGAGGGCTCAGCGGCAGGTACAATAATAATGGCAAAACGTTGCAAGTGATCCCAGTAAAAAGTCATCGTGTGGTTAGACGTGTTGTAATATAACAAAGTCAAGAGAATCTCAACTCTGTGTGTTGGTGAGGTGTATGGGAAGGAAAAAGAATTCAATATAAAAGTGAAAGGGAAAGAGAATAGGGCAAGGGGAAAGACACGCAAGAACGAAAAAAAGAAAAAACCCGAAAAATGTCAATCAATTTAATATTCTTATCATTCTTCTTCATCTGCTTCTTTTTCTTATTATTATTATTTTATTATAGCTGGAGAATTGTGATTCTAAATAAAATAAGTTAATGAAGAAGTAAAAAGGGGCAGAAGAAAGGGAGGAAAAGTACACAGACAAATGTGAGAGCGCATGAGAAAACCCACAATAAGTCGGCAGAGCTGATTTTGAGAAGTGAAAATATGGGTCCGACACAAACTTTCAACTTGGCTGTTGTTTAGGGGACCGTGGCATGTTACAGGGTAAACTGTGGGCGAGCAGTGAACACTACTCACTATGATCTCTATAACGGCTTTGTAATTAGACTACGGTCTCCTAACAAGATCAAAAAACTTCCGCCTTGACTGTTGTTTAGGGGACCGTGGCATGCTACAAGGTAAACTGTAGATGAGCAGTGAACACTACTCACTATGATCTCTATAACGGCTTAGTTATTAGACTACGGTCTCCTAACATCAATCACTCCAATATGACTTGGTCAATTAGCTATTGCCACTTATAGGATTAAATGCCGTTTTCTCAAAATCTTGTTTTAGGCGGGTCACTCACTTCAATTTATCAGAAATGTCTTGTCTATTATAATTATGCACAGAACTCAAAATGTCATGTTGCCGACTTATTGTGGGTTTTCTCATGCACACTCACAAATAGGGAGTCTGAGTTTGGAGAAAGCATGTCGACACGGTATCTGATATAAAATAATACTGTGCTAACTAAGAAGGCGCATGACGATAGACAGAACCTAGCAGAATGGTAGCACAGACTGTGACCCAACCAGAATTGCCCACCTACCAGCCACACAGAACTAACGAGGAAAGGTGACAAACTGATGAAAAGAGACTTTGGTAAAAGAGACATTAGAGAAATAAAGAAGAGTACATTTAAAGGGGCAGTTCATACAATACAGAAACAAGTTTAAATTCCAGTGATTTGATTAAAGTAGACATAAATTATGAGATAACAAGAGCTTCACCCGCCTCTTCCCCGACAGACAATCTGTCACTCTTTATCCCTCTTTCGCTCTGTTTAAGATTTTTTTATTTTTTTTTTACATACATGTAAAGAAGATTTGGTGGTGATCAGAAAGACAACGATTATGTAATAAACCTATCTGCGAGTATTGTTATCCACAAACTGATTGTCGTGTTGTCTTTATTAATGTCCGCTGTCTTTCAATCTCCAGTTGAGCAGTAAACAGATAGTAAAACCTCTCTGGATGCGACATCACAGATAAATCAAACCTTTGAATGGCAAAATAGTCTTTGTGATACACAGGTAAAACAATGGACACGCCAATTCATGTATTTGATGACTGCGGCCGTATACCACTGAATTATGCGGGTTCCGGAGGAGGGGGAGGGGTGGGGGTGGGGGGACAGACAGACAGACTCAAGAACATGTTACAAACAGAACATGATGTAAAAAAAAAAAAAGTTTCCAAAAGTGGAGTTTGAACAAATCGCAAATGTGAAACAACTTGATGTCGTAGTCAAGACAATAATAATATTAATAATACACAGCATTTGTATCGCGCTTCATCCCGTTAACAACCAGGTTCTAAGCGCTTTACAACAGTTATATCATATAATCACACACACACAATAAACAGGCATATTCATGGGAAGGGGGGGGGAGGGGAATGGACATTCAGAGTGTAAAAAGATGACTCTTCAGCTGAATGTTTAAAAAACATAAAAATTTTCAGTCTCTCTTACAGAGGCAGAGAATTCCAAATCTGAGGCCCTTGAGAAGAAAAAAAAAAAAAAAATTCACCCATGGTCTTAAGGGACATCTTAGGAATTTTAAACTTTTTAGTGTCAGTAGATGATCTAAGATGACGTGATGGTACATAGGGAATCAAAAGATCAATTAAATAAGTTGTTGCGCTTTTGTACATACATTTGTGACACAGGGTAGCCAGCTTATATATTATTGGTTTTCTACCTGTAGCCAGTGCAAGCTCTGCAGTAGAGGTAATGCATGATCTCTTTTCCTTTTCTTAAGGATTAATTGTGCTGCATTATTCTGTACTATTTGCAGTTTTTAAGCTCACAGAAGAATTTGTCCATTATCACTATCATCAGTATTACTACTATCATTATTATCATTATTATTGCAGTGTTGTTATTATTATTTTATATAGCGTATATCCATTTTTAAAATGCTCTATGGGCTTTACAGAAGAAACCTGTCAACCACAGAGCAGAATGGAGCGCCGGCGAAGCGCTCAACACACTACACTGCTTCTTTCTCTCTCCCTGTCTCGCTCACTCTCTCTCTC
The DNA here is from genome assembly GCA_963931925.1 of Onchidella celtica. Classification (NCBI taxonomy): domain Eukaryota; kingdom Metazoa; phylum Mollusca; class Gastropoda; order Systellommatophora; family Onchidiidae; genus Onchidella; species Onchidella celtica. Next base: position 30,803,306 of record OZ007574.1, on the reverse strand, counting down.
TATCTCTCTCTATCTCAGAGCAAATTGTGACGCAGCCTGTTAGGCGCAGTACACAACTCACAACAGTTCACAACTCACAACTCACAATACAAATAACATTTGAATATTTATTATTAATAATGTATATTTAATAACGAATAATAAATTTTGTTGTTGCTGGTGGGGGGGGGGGGGATGGTATGGATAAATAAATTTTAATGTTATTGTTGCTGTTACTATTATTTCACATTTCCCTTCTTCCTTCCCTCATTTAGTTTTATCAATGACTCATTCCTCCTCCTCCTCTTCCCCCTCCGTCCCTGTGTCTCTTTTTACTGAGAACCATGAACGTTCACCAGATCATATCCCTCCCCTCACCCCTAGCTTCCCCAGGTTTATCTACATTACCTCAAGCCCCGCTCCGGCTCCTTCTGCCAAAACACTCAATCTTTTTCTTTCCACACCCAATTGCCAAACCTCCCGCCCTAATCAAATGTTTACAGCACAAAGTCTCACTTCTACGGTTACCACCCGAATGTCAGCGATCCCCCATTTTAACCACGCCCATGGAAAAGCTGACGTCACCTTAACATGTCGGAGAATTCGCCCCGCCCACTTCCTTGTTTCTTCAGTGAGTGACAGGTGCTTGTTTCTGTGAGATGTAAGCATGTGCTTGGCACTGGCAGATACATACAAACTTTTTTATAAGGCGTGTGTGCGTGCGTGCTTGAAGTGGCGTAGAGCAGATGTATGTTACAGCTTAGGTTACAGTTAAGTTTCTGATAGATGGACGTAAGATAGAATTTATATCAACCCCTTGCCATTTGGGATTTTACAATTTTACCCGCAGATTTCACGAAGAAATGAATATTATTCTGCTTTATCATGACATAAAATAGAAAAACATGTCTACCTCTTCCCCCCTCCAAAAAAAAAAAAAAACCTACACGAACACAGATAGAAAGAAAAATTAGGTCAGGGGGGAACCGCTCACCGTATTGTAATCATCGTCGCACACACACACACACAAAATGCAGATCTATGTTAGAAATATCACGTTATCTCTTGTTATTTTCCTGTCCCCAAACTTGTTATCATGAATAATCATTGCTTTGTAAATGACGTCAAGAACTGTTATTTTTATCAGTCTTCGCGTGTTGGCTCATACAATAAATTCATGCTCGATAGAAAAAGACAACAAAAATCTCACCGTATTATTTTATAGATGATTTTTCCCCTCATTCAGATTGGGATTTGTGAATTTTTTTTCTTCCTTAGAACAAGCTGTAATGCTGGAAACAGAGGGCTCATAATGCGAGAGGCATCTACCGGGTCAAAATTCAATACTGGTCTAAATTCCTATTTTTTCCAAAAATAGTTTCAGCTGTGAAATCTCATTCCCAATCTATATTCCCAAAATTCGTTTTATTTTTGCTTTTTTACTTTTTTTATATCTGCCTCATTTATCTCCAGGTGCCTATGTTATGTGTGTTTATGTATGTCCTGCATAAGACTGGAGTGTATGCAATAGATTGTACGTGAGAGAGCGAGAGAGAAAAAAAGAGAAAGAGAGAGGGAAAAAGAGAGTCAGGGGGAGATAAAGACAGAGAGAGATAGGGAGAGAGAGAGAGAGAGAGAGAGAGAGAGAGAGAGAGAGAGAGATGGTGCAACAAAAAAGCGGCATGGGGACTCCAGCATAATTCTACCCTACCCAGCATACCGAGTGTGCCGAGATGGAGAGAAGACATTCCCTAAAACACCCAGAGCACTTTTTTTTTTTTAATCAGGCGCTTTATAAATGATCTTCAGTATTATTATTACCATTATTATTATATTTCAGTGTATGTTCATCTCAGACACTGAATGTAAATAGACAATGTAATATTGGAGACTATGATTAAATTGTAAGATTTAGTTTTTACACCAGTAACGTAATTTCGACATAGATAATTATGCCACATTTCATCAGACATAATTATCTTTTCCAGATGAACGGCTTTTCATTATTGCAGACAACAATTGAGACATAATACATGTATATAGGACAGAAATATTTATACTTTAAACGTTCCCATACTGTTTATCTGTTTGTCTGTCTGTAGCTTCAGATTAGCCGAAACAGTGCATTATGGGCAACAATGTTTGAATCAGTATACGTAAAATGCGCCTACTCAAAGGTTGCGTATCAGTCCAGGTGCAATCGGGCCTCCCCCACCACCACCGTTCCTCCTCTCTCCATTCCCACAGAATAACCCCCTTGGCTGGAAACATTAAAATTTAGTGGAAGTCAATAGATTTTTAAAAAAGTGGTTTTTATTCTTCGGTCGTCTCCCCTCATTGATGAATTTTGGCCTAAGAAAAACGAAAATTCTGACTTACAGTAAGGCTCAAGCCACCAACAAAAAGTGAGTGGACGAACCGCTAAACTTGATACTTTTCTCTTGTAGGTTTAATCTCAGAGCACTCACGTTGTTCTTTTTTGTTGGAATCATTGTTCAAGTCCTGGAAAGCAAACATGGTCTCTCAAAGAGAGTCAAAAAGTTGTCTAATTATAATGTTGACCAAAGCACTTAAGCCCAGGTAAGTTTATGTAAGCATGGCAAACAAACAACAACAAAAAAAGAACTTTTTTCTGAAAGTATAATTTTTTTGTAATTAGTACGTTTTTGATTTTCGACTTTTTAAATACTTTTAAAGTATTATTACATCCCAAGATGACTCTAAGATATTTAAAATTTTGACAATTTCTTTTTTCCTTTGATGTAAAATGGGTTAAGAAAAAAGTAAAAAAAAAAAGTAGCTGCAGCAGTTTCTATCCCGATGAGAAGACCTCTTTGTCGAGATGTCAGATGCTGTGATTGTTCAGAGAACCTGCTCCCAAGAGACGTTGCATCAAGGAAAATAATGGTATTTTATGTCACCGGCAGAAACTCTTGGATATTATGCATTATTGTAAACTAAAGACTGCAGATTACAGTGTATAAAAACATGCAGATTATTGCTACGTTCTGAGAATTACATTGATTTTATGTAGGACCTTTGTATCTTCATCACGTCACCTTCCATGAGCTCATCTCACTTGATACGTGTTGGTTCAAAACAGTGTTATTAGAAGTGTTCATGCTTGTTTGATTTGCATTCCTGAACGCATTTTTCCTAACCAGATTTACAGAGATTTCTGGGTAGTACTATGTTTTCTCTCTTCCTTTGATGAGAATTATGTACTTTACGACATTTTTGAATAACACTATACAAAATGCAAACAAAAGGTATATTTTATGCATGCGCTTAAACTGTAATATTTTAATAGTGCATATTTTGAAATGACAAGCACTTTTTGTTTAAAACTGCAAAACAATATTACATTCGAGCCCAGGCAACTCGACTTCTTCGCACGATTTTTTTTAAAAATACCGCCCGTCACAACAATAACTCCTTCTTGAGGCTGGCTGTTGACAGATCCGAGTCGAGAGCCATGATCGCCAATGTCTGTTCCAGACAAAGCAACTGATGATGATCGCCCGCGCCATTTTGTCCAAGAAAGATAACCGATGTATTTGTGTTCCACCTTTAGGACTATTTCGATTGTATGCCCCTTTTTGGTGTGTGTTAAATGAAGGGAAGATAATCTTATGCCGAATTGTTCCTTTCTCTTATGATGAACTGCAGAATAGGAGGTAAAAGTACGTCTACATCACTATGCATAACTGCTTTAGAATGTTCCATCTCGTCAACTAAGATCATCATCTGACACTACAAAATTGAAAGTACCTAAAATGAATCTGTCCACTGTAGGAGAAAAGTCCTTTTCATTTCTTGGCCCTACCATCTGGAACACTCTTCCAAAGAGAACCAGGGAAATTAATGACATTGGTTCTTTCAAACGCCATCTGAAGACCCATTTCTTTCAGACAAACTAGGCTAGGTGTTTTTCGGCAGCAACAATAGTAAATATTTTTGAATTTCTTTTGTGTATGCGTGTGTGTGTGTGTGTGTAAGAGTTTGTTAAAGCGCCCAGAGCTTGTCATCGACGGGGTTGGGCGCTATATAAATGCAATATATTATTATTATTATTATTATAGAATACATCTGTATTATACTCATACATCCACTCCACCCACGGACACTATAACCTGGTCTGCTCGTGAGAGACGAGATGTTACAAAAAGCATCGACAGTGCCTAAGTGGCAGTAGTTTTTCAACCAGCGAAATTACACATAAAGGAAATTAATGCGTGCACAAACGGTTAGCAACCGAAAATAATGCAGCAGTTGATAATTGCATTTATTGAACAAAATTTCTCACCTAACCGTTTTTGTTAACTACATCACATTTAAAAACGACCCAGAACTGAATTGTTTAAGATTGTTGTTTTTTTTAACTGAATGATATCTCTTTTGGTTTCAGAGGTTTTAGGATGAGAGTAGATTAAGTTTTGTTAATGTTTGTGAGTGGGAGATGGACTCATCTTATGTTAACACTGGTTCGAATTTAGCTCAGCATCTTGGAGCACATCACTGTGTGGATTTGAGCGCTATCAAAGGTGATTATTTCATTACATAATTTGTTACATTTAACACTGGTGTTGCGACGTTCCCCAAATCTTAGCTAAAAACGTAATTCCTACAATGCAATCACGTTTCTGTTATAGTAAAAACATGCCAGTACAGTGTCATTAGCCCCGAGTGACATCTCAATAGTAAATTAAAACAGCTTTGATTTTTGGAAGCTTCTGACCGAGCTACATATCAAAAGAATATGTTAAAATTCCATAAGAAACATGGCAGTAACCCAATTTCCAAGTTCTAGTAATCCGATTAAAAGTGTTTGTCCTGGAATAGCTTTGCCTGGGGAGGCGAGAAAAGAAAATATCTAGCTTGTATCCAATGAAAACGAAATAATGTTTACTCTTTATGTTAAAGTTTTACCAGGGTTTCAGTTCCAGTCTTCCTTAACTGCTACTGTATCTGGCAAACTGGCCTTGTTTGTCTTCGAAATTCCAACTGGTCAACAGCTTTGTTTTCACAGAAAGGTCTTCATCGTTAAGCTGCACGGTGATGGGACGACACAAAATTCTTTTAAAAAAAAACAAAAAAAAACAAAAAAAAACGGGTTCAGAACGTATAGCACATTACAAAGACCAAAGTAAATGGTTAGCTATGTGGACTGATGATGTAAGGATAGGCAAATCTCTGGATAAGGATAGTGGGCGAATCAGGCCCTATTTTAAATAAAAGGGAAACAACTTAGCTTACAAGGGAGATCACCCTAATTTTTATGCCTGAGCATCGTTTAATTTGAGTTGATTCCCTTACATTACATTTTGCTTTTACAACACAATCCAGAACTTTTCCTTGCTCGTCATCAAGAAAAGAGCACCTTGCACGAGACAGTCATACAAAAGTATATAATTAAGACTTCCACTGCTTTAAATTATGACTGATGTTCAGGTTAATTTTTGGCAATTTGATGATTGTTTACAACGACGAAAAAAGTGCGCAACCCCATAAAGCCAAAAAAGTTTCTGTTTTCAGCTATTTCATTAAATTCAAAATAATATTAAAAGAAAAAAGAAAATAATAAAATTCATTAGATTTGCATGGTGTGCATGTTTTATTAAAAATATACATAATTACGTCGAAATTAAGCGCCCTAGAACATATCTTTTTTGTGTGTGTGGATTTGAGCGCCATATAAGCTTATTATTACACTTTTATGTTACAGCTCATAAGCCGAATCTGCATTTTCATAACTACAGAGAAACATCCATGTGGCAACTTAGTAGAAATTTAAGCTTTAGCTTCATCGTTCCGCCTTATCTATTCTCCTTGTCATTGGTTCTCGGAACTGAGACCTGTAAACTCTTAAACAACTTTTTTTATATCGGATGCAAAAGACTGCAAGAAATGCGAGAACAGAAAAACACCGGAGGGAGTTCTGTACCTCTAATGATCTGCTGTAGCTTCGATCTCCCAAGAGTTGTTGTTGCTGCTGTTATTTGCATGTACGTGTGTATGTGTGTGTGTTTATGTATTTGGAGCAGGGCTGCCTCAACATCATTAGGGGCCCCTGAGCAAATCAATAGGCTGCGGCCCTCCCCCTCCTTCCCACTTTCAAAAACCAATGTAAATTGCAATGCATGGGGCCTCCTAAAACACTTGGGGCCCCCTACGCAACTGCCCAGTATGCCCCTGCGTTAAGACGGCCCTGATTTGGAGATGTTGTAAAGCTTGCAATTACTGTAAAGATCAGTAGTGTATCCACTAAGACTGCCTCTCTGTGACATTTACTTTTTCTACATACACCAAGAAACCCTGTATTGTCAACTCAGCTTTGTGATCTTACCCCGTACATGTTTCAGGTTCCTCTAGAGCAACAGTTCCCAACCCATTCTGTACTGCACACCCCAAGAAAACTTCTGATATTATATAATACTAGATGAGCTATTGGGCATTGCCCGGAATAAACAATCATGTGCCATCCCCCCCCCCCCTCTCTCTCTCTCTCTCATATAATAAAAGTAATAAACTACAGTTTTGCTTCAGAACTTATGCGCACCAGAACACTACACACCAAACTGAATGCTTGATACGGTTACTTTTTATGACATGCACGGTACTATAAATTACGAAACAAACATGCAAAAATACAGATGTTACATAGCAATAAACATTGTCATTTTTAATAAAATACATGTTTGAAGTAAACGACTTTTAGTTATAGCCATCATCTTCCTTATCTCAACTGCCACCTTCCTGCCAAATTTAAGGCCTGAAGAGTGTATAGTTTGGTCAGTTAGTCATGCCAAAGGTTGCAAGTTACTGAAATATATAATAGATTCTCGAACTCCATACAAAAAGTAATATCTGGTTTGAAGATGACAATGTACACTGCAATTTTAAAATTTCCAAATAGAAGTTTTCGCACCCCATGAAATACCTCCTCGGACCCCCGGTTGGGAACCCCTGCTCTGGAGGGAAAAGAATCGAACCAAAAATGTGAATGCAGAGACGTTGTACGGCATGTTATTAAAAGATCAGTGTATCCACTAAGACTGCCTGCTTGTGATATTTATTTATTCCCTCTACGCCAAGAAATCCTCCATATTGAGATCTGTCCGAATACACGTTTCATGTTTCTGTAGAGGGAAAAGAACCAAACCAAGAATTATATATAATTACTTAATAACAGCTTTTCTCATGTTGTAATTATTCTACAAACTTACAACCTATAAATAAAAGTGACAACTTGAAAGCATTATCAAACCACATTTGATACTACCACTACCAGCTGGACCACCAAGATTGCTGCTGTTGTCGTTGCCGCTGAAGTTACAGAAGAATCGTACCATCTGTTTGAATCTCCATTGCCCCCGTACAGTCAGAGCATCCAGGTATTTGAACTCAAATCCCTCACACGCCAGGCCTGAATTTCCCGGCGTGTTTGTTGTGTGAGTGGCCGACTGCTTATTGTCTCAGTGGTGGCTGTGATCTAGGGCAAGCTCCAGTTACTGAGGGTGAGAATGGTGAATTGCCTTGCTGATGTTGTCTTTATCTAAGCTTTCTGTAGTTCACACGTACCATTTGCCATCTCTCGGTAACTGAATCGGGGAGAAGTTTCAAGCACGGAATCAGATTGTGAGAACTGCATAATGACAAGAACAAAGGGTGTTTTTCTTCTTCACCTTTATCATCATTTCCTTTCGCGGCTGGTGTTTCTCTGGGCCTATTTCATTAAGCCGTACAAGTGTGAGAGACTTAATTTTACAAGAGACGGGAAAACTTTGCTACTTGAAATGTATTTTTCATTTTAAATACATTTTTAGTTCTGTCAAAGATACCAGATACAATAAGATGAGACACCTAGCGCGTTTAGCTTGTGCAGATTTCGCACCGCCAACTCGAGGTGAATGCGCAGAAGTCATGAACATTGCCGTATTTTACAAAGCCAATAGACTACAGGGAAAACATTGAATTTTGTTCACTGTTCAGCCATCGCTGTAGACCTTGATTGAAGTCACTCTTTTTTTTAAATTTTGTAATTATAACTTCAATCGCTGTTGAAAGCTCTGGCTATTTTTTTTTCTTTTAAACGCAGTAACAATTCCGCATCATAAATTTATCATTATATATCAAGCATTCTTTTCATGCAACTAGCTGAGGTCCCCGGCCCTGCCGGGGATAAATCGGTTTGAATATTGGTTTCAGTTCTGGGTGGTTATTATGGACCTGCTTCATCTGGCCTGTTCCTATTTGTTTATTTTATTTTTGTTTGTTTGTTTTTAAATAAGTCTTACTGCTCTGCCTTTGTGAGTTGACACCCTGCGCATCCCGTACAACTGCATGATTTGCGCACGGGTTAGTTTTGATAGTGAACTCATCGCAGGTAATGATAACGAAACCTTAAAATGGCGAACCATGACTCGAAATAGATCTGAATGATGGCGAAAAAATAAATTTCCAATAAAAAAAACTACAGCGATTTGAGACTTGTATGCCTACCGATAGTACGTTTTTTAGGGGGCATGCTGCATCAGTGCATGCTAGATCTAGCTCTCACAGACACTACTGTGATTATGAATCGAATTCCGGGGCCGGAAGTGGAAAAGCGATTAACAAAGAAAGAGGTCATAGGTTAACGAACGTACAATTCGGATCAAACGCTCTCGCAAATTTACTGTTCCATTCTTATCGCATTATTGGAATAACTCACGAATCCCATAAGCTTTTTTATGCCTATGTACATAGGAACACTGGTCAGTATCGTACAATTGTGTGTGCCAAATTTCAGTCCAATACGTCCAGTAGTTTTTGAGTCCATAGGGAACAAAGGGGTTTTCTTACATTTTTTTTGTATAGATACGCTATGGGCCCCGCACCCGATCAGCGCGCAAACTGTGCACGCTTTTTTTAGAGGCGTGAAGAAGGGAGTGTCTCATCTTTTTGTCTCTAGTATCTTTGGTTATATAAACATGTGAAACAGGCCTATTATGCTCTCCATTAATCAAAAGATGAAAATAAACTTTCTTCACGGAGTTTTGAGACTATTTGGCAAAATATTGTTGCCATCTCTGCAATTGTGCGAAAACACTTGTGATGTTTCCTAATAGAGCCAGTATCTGTGTGTGCAGTGCTATGTGTGTGTGTGTATGTGTGCGGGCATTATGTTTATCTGCGAGCACTCATATGTGTGCGTGTGAGAGTGTGTATGTGTGTGTGTGTGTTGTGCATTTGATTTTAATTGTTTGTTTGTTCGGGGGAGCACAGAAAATAACTTGGGTAAGAGACAAGCGATGGATATGAAGAGAAAACGACATGGTAGAAGAATAAACAAATGTATAGTAGGTAAATATTATAAATAAATAAATGAATAAATAAATAAATAAATACTTAATTAAATTCCGCTAAAACGGCTTAGCCGATGCATAAATTCTGTCTAATTTAAGATTATTGACATAAACGAGGGCCATAATCTCTCAATGTACGGTAATTTTACTATGATCTTCATTAATAACATCTCGTGCAGCTATCCTTCAGCTCATCAGTTCCAACCCACAGGTTCTCTGTTTTTTGTTGTTGTTGTTTTTTTTAATTCCTGTCTTCTTACCCTAACCACTTCCGACCAGTGTACCCTCTAATTTGTGTTGGACTGCATTTAGTTAGGATTTTACTTTATAAAATGAAAATGAATCGTTATTAATCACCATACAATTTTTGGTAACGTATCTTTTACTCACTTATTAATTTCGTTGAGCCTCTGGCTGCAACATGTGTGTGCGCGCGCACAATATGCATAGCTTACAGGAAAAACTGTTTCTGACTCCCACCCAGTCCCTGGTATTTGCCATGGGCATCATTTGGGGAACTAAAATATTAAAACTTCTCATTTGGGGAACTAAAATATTAAAACTTCTCATTTGGGGAACTAAAATATTAAAACTTCTCATTTGGGGAACTAAAATATTAAAACTTCTCATTTGGGGAACTAAAATATTAAAACTTCTCATTTGGGGAACTAAAATATTAAAACTTCTCATTTGGGGAACTAAAATATTAAAACTTCTCATTTGGGGAACTAAAATATTAAAACTTCTCATTTGGGGAACTCCTACCCGATACAATCCTATTCGATATTATCGAATCAGTGTTGGGAAAAGAGGACATCTCTAATCACATCATAGCATGAGTGATTTTGATAGTAAGCGGGCAGAATGTGTGGTTGGGCAGAAAGCAAAATTTTATTCAAAGATACACGTTTGTTGAGTTGTTGAGTGCATAATTTGACAAAGTGAGTTGGCCTCGGGTTATTTTTTTTTTTTTTTATCTTTGTTGTTGATGTTGTTGTCATTTGGTGTTAAAATATCGACACGGAGAGAAAGTATTTGTGGAAATAGTATCGACAGAAATTAGTTCCCCAAATGCACTGTTTTTGGTAGTTCCCCAAATGAGAAGTTTTGCAGTTCCCCAAATGGTTTTACTGTATGTGCATTTTTGCCTTCTGGAGAAAAAGAGGATTGAAGTTTGGCCGGCAAAAGGGCGAAAACGCATAAAACATTACGTCACAAACACATATTATCTCGGAAAGTTTTTAACCGATTGGAATAACACGTATACGTAGTGAAATTAGGAGTGAGAGAACCATTTTCATGATAAAACCTGAAAATCGGCTAAATGTCACATACACCAATGTGGCAAATACCTCTCGATAATTTTTTTGCTATCCAACTCCCCAGCCATGCCCCCTCAGCCCCCCTCCTTCGGCCAACGCCCTCCCACCCCCACCCTCCTCCCTGGGTTTCCACATGCCAGTGTCAATCAACTCTCATTACTGACCGACAGCTTTAATTTCTCCTCTTCTGCCTGATTAGCCCCTGCCCTGGGTTTGCTGCTAAACCCGCGCGTTCCCCGCCCTGACCAGATCCGTCACTGGTCATACACACACACACAGACACACATACATATACCCATCCTTTACCTACCTAACCCCAAAGGGGAGGGGGGCCGGAAACAGACATCTGTATCTATACTATATATTTGTGGACTTGAGATTTTTCGTTGCAAAAGGCTTCTGAACCACTCAACACTCAGACTTCAAACTTTATATGGTACATCAGAATGGATGTAAGGGTGCACAGTTTTTAATAGAAGTCTCAAATCGGTGTAGTTTTTTTTTTATTGGAAATTTATTGTTTCACCAATTTTAGATCTATTTCGAGTCACGGTTCGCCATTTTAAGGTTTCGTTATCACTTCCTGCGATGTGTTCACTATCAAACACTCTAACCCGTGCACAAATCATGATATTGTACGGGATGCGCAGGGTGTCAACTCACAAAGGCAGAGCAGTAAGACTTTCTATACAAAAAAACTGTAAGAAAACCCCTTTGTTCCCTATGGACTCAAAAACTACTGGACGTATTGAACTGAAATTTGGCACACACAATTGCACGATACTGACCAGTGTTCCTGTGTACATAGGCATAAAAAAGCTTATGGGATTCGTGAGTTATTCCAATAATGCGATAAGAATGGAACAGTAAATTTGCGAGAGCGTTTGATCCGAATTGTACGTTCGTTAACCTATGACCTCTTTCTTTGTTAATCGCTTTTCCACTTCCGGCCCCGGAATTCGATTCATAATCACAGTAGTGTCTGTGAGAGCTAGATCTAGCATGCACTGATGCAGCATGCCCCCTAAAAAACGTACTATCGGTAGGCATACAAGTCTCAAATCGCTGTAGTTTTTTTTATTGGAAATTTATTGTTTCGCCATCATTCAGATCTATTTCGAGTCATGGTTCGCCATTTTAAGGTTTCGTTATCATTACCTGCGATGTGTTCACTATCAAACACACTAACCCGTGCGCAAATCATGCAGTTGTAAGGGATGCGCAGGGTGTCAACTCACAAAGGCAGAGCAGTAAGACTTATTTAAAAACAAACAAACAAAAATAAAATAAATAGGAACAGGCCAGATGAAGCAGGTCCATAATAACCACCCAGAACTGAAACCAATATTCAAACCGATTTATCCCCGGCAGGGCCGGGGACCTCAGCTAGTATTTAAAAACAAACAAACAAAAATAAGCAAATAGGAACAGGCAAAGATGAAGCAGGTCCATAATAACCACCCAGAACTGACACTAATATTCAAACCGATTTATCCCGGGCAGGGCCGGGGACCTATTACATCTTATTTTATTTTATTCTTTTTGTTTGTTTGTTTTTGTTTTATTCTACATCATTTAATTATATTTCATTCTATTTTATCATGATATCATTTCAGTGACAATTTGTTCATTTATCTTAATATTGTGTCGGTTATAATGAATTATATTTTATAATAACCAGAATATGATTAAGAATGAATCGATAGTATTAGAAACCAATTAATCACTTGAAAAATTAAAAAAAAATTATATAATGAGATTATCACTGGAATTAAATATGCATGCAGAAAGCAAAAATGTTATGCCTTTATTTTTAGCTGGTCGGCTATTTACGCAATTGCAAACTGATTTGTTGGATGGCGGTTGATGTATTAATACACATGTGCGTGTAACACACAGCGGATGCAGAGCACTCATTTATAGGTGAGAAAATTTCACCAATGTAAAATTAATTTGTCCCAAATACAGTCTCAGGAGCGCTGGGCTTATCAAGGAAAGTATAAAATACAATAGCGGTCAGCCGGAGAAAAAAACCGGCCCAATGGACTGTAGAGAATTTTACAGAAGGAAAAAACTTACTAAAAGTTGATACGCCCAATATTCATGGGATTTTTTTTTGTGTGTGTGTGATTTAGTATAGAAATTGTCCTAGGATAATGTGTCTGGTGAAGCGGGGGTAATTTATCATATTTTTTTTAAAAACACCTTTAGCGTTTCTAAGAGAATGATTGCTCGAAACTTAAATAAATATGATAACTCTATCACTGGGTTATAATCGCTGACACTAGAAATTTAAGTGTATAGTTTTAAAAACTATTATTGGGGCTGTAACACTGAGCGAAAAAAGAGCCTGAATTACATACATCACAGTGTCATACTCCTGTCATACTTGCTTTTATGATAAGATTATTATTATTAGTGTTATCATTATAATCTTGAAGAAAATATGTCTGTTCTTCGACGGCTGAAAAAAATCATAATATTATTTAAGACTGAACTTTGTCCACAATCGATAAGTCCACGTAATTTAGGGTAAAAAATTATTGAGGCAGTACACAAAATTCTATACTTTTTTTAGTCGTGTAAACACGAAAGTTTAGGTGCTTACAAGTTTATTCACCCTCTAGCTTCATTGTAGTTTGATTACTGTTATTATTGTTATTATTGTTATATTACATTATATATATTGTGGTTGTTGTTGTTGTTGTTGTTGCTGCTGCTGCTGCTGTTGTTGTTTTCCCAAGAGTAAAGTACATTCAGATGTTCAGAAGTTCTGGTCACCGCACTCTGGCTTTCCTGTCTCTTATGTTACGTGATGGCAACAGCAACTGCGAAATATTAACAGTTCAATTTCCGGTCTAGACTTTATGTCAGTCCAGCGTCAGTTCTTTATGACGCCCTGATCTCATTTTCCACTCCAAGCGTCCAACTGTCACGTGACGCTGTAACCGTATAACACCAGTAATACGTGTCAACGTCACTCATCCTGGCCGCCATATTGAAGGTGGATCCCAGAATTCACGGTTCACCGGACATTGGGGATTTCCGTGTCCAGCGATCCGGCCGTCGTGGGAGGGTTAAACTGTGCATTTAACACTGGTATTTGATTGGATCACACGTCACAGGTAAGACTGACTGACCCCGTGGCGTGGGCTATGAATTTAGACTTTCTCAAGCATGAGAGGTTAATTACGCTGCTCGGCGTGGAATGTGTTAACTGCCGCGCAGTGACATACACAGATCACACAATCTTACGTGAAAATCACGCCCAGTTAATAAGTTACACAAGAGTTCGGAAGATGTTGGAGTATTCTTGGTGGTTTCGAAGATAATTCTCTGATGAATCGTCCACTATACGCGTAATAATATAGTCTAGTATTTCATTGTTAACATTTATGTTTTATTTTTTTTTCTTCTAAATATGCAGTCTAGTGTACACAGTGTACTGAATCTTCCATTATACATAGTAATATATTTCATTGTTAACATTTATTTTAGTTTGATTTTTTTTTCTTTTTTTTTTTTCTAAAAGTTACAATCTATTGTTCGCAGTGTACACATAAAACATAGCCTCACATTCTTGAAAATAATTGAAGTTTTTTTTTCTTTTAATCAGGCATTTTCACATAGACGTTTCACAATGCTTATTATCAGCTATCGGGCTATTTTGATGATACTTTTGTCTTTTTTTTTTTTTTAACTGATGTTCTTTATTTATTTATAATGTTTGTTTTCGTGTAGGCATTTTATTCAAATGCGGTTTTTGAATAATAAGTGGCTCATTTTGGTATTTAAATGAGGACAACTAAATTATTTGCCGTCAAACCTCATCCTTTTACACAAATACAGTAGAATCTAAATGTGATTAGTTTTTGTAAAACTTACCCCATCACAGAACTGGTAATCTGATGAGGAAATTGTGTGTCTTTACACCTGAACCTTGACGTTGTTTCACAGGGGGCAGAAACAGGGACCAAAGGAAGGGGCGCTGAGACACATAACAATATCGAAGTTAAGTGTTCACAGATACGACTTTTTGGTTTGTAAATTATTGCATGGCACTGAAAGATTTGGTTTGTTTTATGAAGACGTAGGCGACCATGCCATTGCTCTGGAGCTATTCTGGGTAAAAGTGATTTAAAAATTCGAAGAAATGACGTAAAGTACAAGTGATTAGAGTCCATTGTTTTAATTTGTTCAAAATATCTTTCTACTACACTGTGGGGGGGGGGGGGGGGCAATCTAATTACAAAGACATGCCAAGGCACTTATTAGGCCTATAAATACAAGAACTGCATGAAAATCAATAACCAAGTGCAGAACGTAATAAGTAATAGTGCACATATCTTTATTATTGTATAACAATAAAAAAAAAAAACTTTAAAAGAATATTCCCAGTTTGCCGAGTATCACGACTGAACTTAAATCTTTAGGGTTCCAGCTGTACATGTACTGAGTAGAACATACAAATACTAATAATGATAATAATGATAATAATATATAGATATTGCTTTCATATAAACTACTTCAATTTTAAATTCAGTCAAAGCGTGCTTATTAAATTCATCGTAAGGTAATTTCCTTTGGGCAGGAACTCTTGAATTTTGAAATTATTTTCCCTCAGTATTCAAAAAAAAAAAAAAAGTTTAAAAATTGACCCCCACTCCATCCCGCCACTCCTGAGACCCCCCACCCTTTCTACGGTTGACCTTAGTCTGGAATGTCTCCCCGCACCCACCCCCAACAGTGAGAGCCCCGGGGGCTTGCTGCTCGCTCTGGCCAGGGGGTCCCCACTCAGTAATCGATACAGGGTAAGCCAATGATCCCGTTTCATGCGCTCCTTCACGCGATTAAAAGACCAATCAGAGTGGTGCTCGAGGCGATGTGACGGTTCTGGTGACGAGCTTTTTGTCTTCACCGTGACAAGGGGGGAGCAACTCGATACGGCTAGGGGCTGGATTGAATTACCGGCCCCTTGTGGGAGGAGGTGCTAGGCACGGTCTGTCAAAATAAAAGGGGTGGGGGAGGGTTGGGAAGGGGGGAAAAAACAACAAATTAACGAGGAGAAAGAGCGGATTAAAATGTTGTCGTTGTTGTTGTCTTTGTTGTTGATGTTGTTGTTGTTGTTGTTGCCGCTGCCTTTAGCTCCCTTGTCAGCCTCTCTTCGACTTTTGATTTAATCTCTTTGTCTTTCAGTTATTTTTCTAATTTTTTCTCCTTTCAGTTTAGCAGGAGTTCCTTCAGCTCAGCACATAATATGCAGTCACAAAGAGGAAAATCAATGAACAGTCTAGGTGTTATAGCGACATAGAAAATGCACAAACGCATAGATAGAAACAAAAGTGAGAGAATTTTACCGTCACTGCTCTACGATAATGCCATAATTATATTAAGGCAACTGACTGTTCATTGCATTCCTGAGCACGAGGGCTATCGGATAATATTATAGAAAAAGAAATGCGCCAATGGGGAAATGTAATAATCCAACAGAATCATAATGGTATAAGTTACGAATGGCACGAAAAGAAACACTTTTTTTTTTTTTCGTAATATCTCAAAAGTGCAAAAAAAATGACTTAATTTCTGTCCATTAATTATGTGGACACATCCACATTAGACTAAAATTATTAATTAATGTTCTTTATTTACAGTTTTTAATCTCAAATATAGGAGAACAGTGTGATCGGCAATTTCGCTCTTTGCTTTACACATTGATGGTCAAAAAGTAATTTTAAATGCCACATTTTTGTGTCCTCCGGGTATCAACGGGCCAATTGGGTTCTACAATACCCGAGACACAGAATAACGAGACGAACACTTCCTTCTTTCAATATAATAATATGTCCACAATTAATTACGCGCATATATAAATACGGTGAGTACTACTTTTTTCGTTGAATTATGAAGAGGTGTGGAGCGAATTGTTGCTCTGTTGACATCGACGGACGGAATATTATGACGACTTGATTCGTCTCGCTATACTGTGTCTCGAATAATACCAAGAAAGATTATTTGTGTATAAATTACAAACTGGTCCAAAAATAGAACATTAGGCTCGGCTTGATACGTTCCGAATATGGAACGCTAAGCATGAGAGGATTAAATGTGAACACCCACTTGTACTGTGTCTGTTAGCGTGTATTCGAGGTTTCGTTCCTTAATACAAGTCTGCACATCAGTTGGCTCTCCCATTTTGTGTAATGAATACATCCATTATACACATGTCAACATTTGCCCATCAGCAGCAACCACCCAAGACGTTAGGTGGGCATGTGGCCTGTTGTACAATATTCAGGACAAACATGGACATATAATGTTGACAGCCATTTCCTCCCTCGTAATTGTGTCTTGGATTAAAAGAATGGTGTAACTCCAATTTTTGTTGGAAACTGAGACAACTTTATGAAGCAGTGTTTTCATGTGTACGGAAACGGAAACAACAACGGAAACGTCAAAAATCCATCAGGTAGTAAAAAGAAAGAATGTTTCCATGTGTACGGAATCGGCGTTTCTGTGCTCGTGAAAGCATTCTTTCTATGAAAACCCACCTTGAGCATGTCTAGAGCCTCCCAACCTTTCTCTGGAATAGAGCTCTAATTCCTCGAGATAAAAATAAACTATCAGTTTTCCATTCTTTGTTTTATTCAGAACAATCCAACCCAATTTTCGAAAAAAAAAAATTTCATTTAATTCATGGGCACAATATTATCAGTAGATGGAGGCTTCCTTTGGTCTTTTTAAGCACAAAAAGCTATAGGTGAAAAAATTTTTATAAAGTTCCTGAGAAACACTGTCTTCTGAAGACAACTCTTAGTCAATTAACAATGAAGTAAACAAACAGACAGATACGATGTCAATTACCTTTTTATAATCTCCAATATTATTTAAGGCTGAAATAAATTTAAACATTTAAATAGGCAACTGCAGTGCTCGCCATGTCGTATCTTTACCGAAGATTAACATTGTAAATTTTATAGGGGAGAGTGTAATGAACCACTACAGAAGTGATAGCCGTCATGTAAATCTACTAATGTTAACTTCACATGGTGAGCTAGACAGTACTTTGGAAATAGACGGAGAAGATAAAGAAGAGGAATGGACCCCAGAGTCTGACAATCCCCAATCCCAATTTCCAGCCAAAATTTGTTATCTAAAAAAGTGACCGAAGCTGTCATTTCGGGGCTTACTTTGAGTGTTCTCTTACCATTATTTTGTTCAATACGCCCATGATCACTAAAAGTTGGGTAGATGTGTAGGAGACACACGGCTGCGTGGTGACAGGTCTGAGTTTAAGTTTGGGTTTGGGTATTGCGGCCTGTCGGCACGATTACAGACACTTTGCAACTTTCAGGGTCTATTTGGGCACTTTGTTTATGTTTGGTATTCAAAGCTCGGTCAATTTATGTTTCATAAGTGGAATTAAATAGTTCCATCTAAATTTTGTTACATGTACATGGGTAAACTTTTCAAAAGTTGTTTTGTGTAGATCTGAAAAGAGGTTTTGTAAATGGGTACAAAAGTTCTTGAATCAAGTTGTAGAGCATAGCCTCTTTCAGAAAGTGGTGATGGGTACATTTGTATTATGTTCTGCTGACAGGTCATACACTGACTCTCTCCTTCTGCACCCATCTGTTATGGTTCAAGGCTTGAAGAAACATTGAGACCTGGGTAGCAGTGGGTAAAATGACAAAGTAACAGATTAAGTTTTCATGGGAGTTTCTAATGACAATGGGGCGCAGATTGTCCTTTGAAACGTAAGAGCAAATCGTAATCCAAGCCTGAGTCTTGAGCCGTCGCGGACTGACAAATTTGAGGACTCAGAGGACACGCCTGAGACGCAAGGCCGTCTTAACATCATCATGGGACCCTGGGCAAAGCAATAGGCTGCGGCCCGCCCCTTACACAGAAATTCGCAAGCATGGGGCTCCCTAAACCCTTGGGGCCTCTGGAGGCTGCGGCCCACCTCTTACGCAACTACTCAGAAATTTGCATGTATGGGCCCCCTAAACCCTTTTGGTCTCAGGGGGACACTGTGGTCTAGAGGCAATGTGCTGGCCTCTCATGCCGAAGGTACATCTATCCCAGGTAGATGCAGGCATGTTGGAATTTTTTTCGGTTGAAAAAAATTCTGTCCCTGATCCCAAAGTATGTAGGATCGAGCACCTAGTCTTCTCGGATTAGGACGAAAAACTCGGAGGGCCCGCGTGCACGTTGCGCGCGTTAAAGATACATTGGCAGTTAAAAGTCGAGAGTAGGCCGAACAAGGCCGCTACCGGGAGAAAATTCTGACAAAACTAATCCCTACCACAAACATTTACAGTAAAAAGAGCAAGAAAATTAAAAAGAAGAAAAGTGCTGCAGAGGCCCCTCTAACCTTTTGGCAGCCTCCAGACTGCCTTAGAATGGTGATATTTGGCCAGAAAAGATGGGTGTAGGACTTTGAGCTGGCATCAGATCTAGCATCACTAGATGTCACGCTCTTCCTGCCAGTAGTATCGTGTTCTTGTGTCGCCACAGGCACTCGGAAATGCTCGGCTTCCAAATTGCTGTCGCCACTGTATGGCCACAAGATTGCCCTTCAGTCTTTCAAGATGCTTTGTAAATGACAAAAGCAGCGAACCTCCTAAAATAAGGACCTAAACACACACCTTTTTGGTCACCGGGAAACTGCCCAGTTTGCCCATACGTTAGGACTTCTCTGCGCGGACGGATGGATGTAGTTTGCTGGTACAAACCAGGTGTGATATCAAAGAATCGCTTACCAAGGGCAAGGAGTAGGGGTGGTTTGGAGGGGGTGTTGCCAAACAAATTAACCACCCTGTCGTTGAATATTTTCTGAAAATAAAGGAGTGAAAGAGTGCGATGTAGTATGTGTGGCATTAGATATGGAGAGAAATAACGAGGAGAAATTAATGAGCTCATGGTTGTCATGTGTGTTCACATAAATCCACATGTGTGAGTCAACAATGCCATGAGATTTGATGTTAATTTTGCATATTATTACATGTATATTATTATACAAGGGGTTAAGCCAAACCTTCAGACATTCAGCCGCCCGTCGACAGCACTTCAGATACGAGGGGTATACCGCAAAGAAGGTGAAATTTTGATAGCAGGTTTTGAAGGAATGAGAACAAAGCAGCTGTTGTTGTTTTGTGATTCTTGTTGTTCTTGTCATGGTTGTCGTCGTTGTTTTGTTTTTGTTATTGTTCTGGCACTGATGTTATTATTGTCGTTAGTTTTTTTTTTAAATTATATATTTCCTGCCGCCATTCTTTTCGTGGGTTCCTCGATTTGTGTAACTATTTGGTTAATTTTTTTTTCTCTCTTTTTATTATATTTCCACACTTTACTTTCCATCAATATATGAACCTAGCCCAGATCTACAGCCCATTTCATACCGTTGATGTTCACGATTTTCATCGCCACCTCTCTTTCTTCTCGTCGGCGGACCCGTCATTTAGTTAATCATCGTCCGCTCGTCATTTCGCCACGGCCAATAAATAAACACTGTTTCCCCTCGGCCGGGCCTCGGCGCTCCGCTAGAATTCCAGTCTGCGCCTCGCGCCCTGCAGCCCAACATGAAACTTCTGCCGTTGACGTCTGATCTTCATTTACTCTTAGAATTCTTCACAAGTTACGAATACCTTTCGACATCGTCTTAAAGTTCAGAAACATCCCCTGTACTGCCAGGGAGGGCACTTTTGCCACAACGTGTTGATCTTTCAAAGTTCCAACACTGTCTGCCTTCTACCAGCAAGACTTTCCTGTAAGGCTGAATTCCTTCCAATGCGCTGAGTTTAAAGCTCGACCTCAAAGAGACTGGTTGTGACCTCTAACCTTTTCAGCAGCCTCCAGACTGCCTTAGAATGGTGATATTTGGCCAGAAAAGATGGGTGTAGGACTTTGAGCTGGCATCAGATCTAGCATCACTAGATGTCACGCTCTTCCTGCCAGTAGTATCGTGTTCTTGTGTCGCCACAGGCACTCGGAAATGCTCGGCTTCCAAATTGCTGTCGCCACTGTATGGCCACAAGATTGCCCTTCAGTCTTTCAAGATGCTTTTTTTTTTTTCTTTTCAGAAAACGTTACTTGTGGGTTCGGAGAGAATAAATTTTTAATACCATCTTGTCTCCTTTTTATAGATATTTTGTCATATCCAGCCCTTGTCCACATGGATCTTATCCAATCTTTGTTTAAATGGATCATATCCAGTCCTTGTCCAAATGATAATTTATTTCAGTTTTTCAAATTTGTTACGGATTTTGTCAAAGGGGTTCATTTTTTAAATAAAGTAGTAAATTATATTATTGTTCCAATCCACATTTCACGATTATTTAAATCAGTAATATTAGATAATAAAAACGATATAATGAAAATAATTATACTAAATAGCGACAATAATAACAGCAATAGTAAAGATAATAAAAGAAAGAAGAGGATGAAGCAGAAGGATGTAAATTATAATATATGAAACAAAGTGATAACCTGCTGGGATAGAAATACCATGAATACCGAGGATAATTATTTCTAGAAGATTATCGCCAATTTCCATTGATGTTTTAAAAAAAAAAAACACAAAAAGTTGGACCATCCTTGTTTTCAATCACTCCATTCAGCAAGCAGCAGAGCTCCTTATAAAATAAATTTCAGAGATAACTAAGACATGGTCGAGGAAGACTCATTTATGGGGAAGGGGTGGGGCAAGAGGAGGGAGGAAGTAGACAAGAGGGCAATAAAGGATGAACGCCTGTCTGTCTGTCTGTCCGTGAGACCAGCGTCAGACAAGTATCAAGATCAGAGAAAAGACAACGATCTGGAATATTCTCTCAGGCCTCCGGGCACGCCAGGCCTCTCCTGAACTGTCAGAGAGACGACGTTTGAGATCTGTGTTGGTAGGCAGAGAAAGTATAAGATTATTAAGATACATATTGTTTGAACTGGACTGTCCTTTATGCAGAAGAAGACGCATGAAACTCACAAAATGCCAGCAAGAATCTGTAAGATGATAATATGAGATAGTCATTTAAAGAAATCGTTCCCTTAGAATGTCAAGGTTCTAACACCCTTCGTCAACTTTTGATAAACCGATGATTGAAATTTCACGTCCTCATAGCTTTAGGAGCAAAAAATTGTTTTTCTTTTCAGTAATACTTATAAGTTATACACACCGAATCCGCTTCATACTTTGACGTACAATGGAGAAAGCCTGTAGAAGTAGTGTGTAGTGTGTAACTCAGTTTAGCCAAAAAGTGGAGATGGAACTTTGTCTCTCCTAAGGGGTCGACATGCTATCGTTATTGTTTTTGTTGTTTTCTCCTCGTTTTGTTTTTTAAATTTAAAATTTGACGCCTCCATAATGTGAAAACGCTAAAAAACGTATCTAGGTTTATTCTTCCCATCGGTGACCCTCTGGTTCAAAGATGTACCATTTGTGAACTCTGTTGTCTGTTTCCTTCATTCGTATTCATTAGTGATTGTTACTTTAGTAAATTACCTTCCGCTTTGCTCTTTTAGGATAGAAAGAGTTAAATCTTAAGAAAATAATGAACACCCAAAATACTGCACTCACGGTGAATCAAATCAAAATAAATTTTGCCCTTTCAGAACACAAACCTTCCCTGTGTGTTACAACATTCGGCCATTAGTTGAATACTCAAGAGCCGGGGCGGGGTGATGGTTTGGGGAAAGGGAGAGGGGGGAGGGGGTATGTAGAGTCAATTGAACATGGACTGGTCACTCCAATACAAAAACACAACAGGAGCAGTAGGACAAATAAACAGGTCAGTCTGAATAAATAAGTCTCGTGTCTACGGTATTCTAATGAGACCTGCCACGCGCTGAATACGATACGGCCATGGAAGGTAACTCCGCATCCTGACACGTAGACATGGGCCTTTTTGAAAGAGGCATCGATACACTTGGTAGCCTTGAGATCTTTCCTGGTTATAATAATTTGTATGTGCTTCAGTCTCGTGAGTCTCGATGGAAAATATAATTATTTATACGTTCTTTGATTACCGCAATCAAACCTTTTTTGGGGTTTGCTCAAGAACTTCTAGAAGATGCTTCAATATTAACTTAACGCCCTGTAGCATTAAAAATTCAAACGAAAAAGAAAAAAAAATCATTTTCTAACTTTAATGCTCTTCACTCGTTGTCTTTATCAGGGAGCAATAGTGATATTGCCATGGAAACAAGACAGTGTCACTATGGAAAATACCTCTGTCCAGAAGAGTCTTGAAGACGACGCTCTCGATCATAACAACTGTTGTATAAATATGTAAAGATATATCGCGACCTTATTTCTTTTTTGTTCCACCTCCACTTTTGGGGCAACTGACAAATCCGACGTTAAATTTTTTGCAGCTTTGGTATTGTGATAAGGAGTTAGAATAAATTATAATTGTGAACCAGCTTGATAAGTACAACGATGCATTTCAAACAAGTGCTGAAGTGTGAATTTGTTACACCTCTTCTATATACTAAAAGATCTCCAGTCTTTGGTATTTTTTTTAGATAATGGAGCTAGAACAAACAAAAAGTAAGGTTACAAATAAGTCTATTTACATAAACGCATATAACATGTGTATACAAATAGGACAGATAATATGGTGTCTTAACGAATGTATATAAACACTTTGAATATGTATTGATACAATGTTATTTAAGATAATATCTAAAACATAAAATTCAAATTAAAGAGGACAGGTGTGTAATTATTTGAGTTATAACATGCCACCACACGGATGACTGTTCAATTTAGTATCAAAAAGGCTTAACTCAACACGTCATTTTTTATATCAATATTAACTATAATGTATTTATTTGCTTTCGTTTGTACAGCTCCTTGAGAATGGTCTTACGATTTATTTCGTAGAAAACAGATATATCAAAACAAATCTGTATTTATATCTATGTTAAAGTGATTTAATACCTCGAGTTATTTTCAGTGGTAGAAAATGCAGCAGGTGGACCTGATAACAACTTAAATGCAACGTAAACCAAAAAAATAAATACATAAATAAAATTACTGAGATGTTTCAGTGAGATCATTTGCTGAAACAATATCGTTAATTCCATACAAGAAGAGACTAACAAATCGTCCCTTTAGAATGATAAGGTTCTAACTTCCTTCCATCAAATTTTGTGGAATCGAGGTTTAAAGTTTCATGTGATCGTATCTTTTAGAGCAAAGAATTTGTTTCCTTTTTAGCAAATTACAAACCGAATCAACCTGACACGTTAACACACAATGGAGAAGACCCGTAGAAGTAGTGTGTAGTGTGTAAATCAATTCAGCCAAAAAGTGGAGATAGATCCTTGTCATTCTAAGTGGACGAAATAAGGAGATAATCCCTTCTTTCACTAAACCGACGATATTCTAAGTAGTCGATTATCTCACAGTAATAAGTAGATGCGATCTTCTCAAAATCCCTATGCAGGATATGCCTTTCCTCCCCTGGCGAAGTGAGCAGCACACGTCACTCATAGGTCTTACGTCACGGATTAATTTTACGTTTAATCTTGTGCGCACGTGCCCATGAGTCTATCATCGTGAGGCCGACAATAAGCGCTCATTATTGCCTCGTGATGAGGAGGTGGACGGTAGCAGCGATGATAGGCTTTTATCCTCTGAGGAGTGATGATGGCGAAGATCTGTGGAAGTGGTGGATGACTCTCAAGAGAGAGAGAGAGGAGACAGAAAGAGAAAGATACAGAGAGAGACAAACAGACAAAGAGATAGAAGAGAGAGAAAGAGAGAGATGGAGAGAAAGAAAGAAAGAAAGAGAGAGAAAGAAAGAGAGGAAAAAGAGAGAGAGAAAAGAGTGGGAGGGAGGGAGAGGAGAGAAGAGAGAGAGAGAGAGAGAGAGAGAGAGAGAGAGAGAGAGAGAGAGAGAGAGAGAGAGAGAGAGAGAGAGAGAGAGAGAGCATTTTAATCTTCAAATTTCTCCAGTTTATTTGAATGGCCAGTGAATTTGAAACATCACATTTCTAGAAAATATTGATTTCGTGGATCTGGTAATGCTTTGTCGAATTCCTTTCTACTGCATTTCATAGTATATCTTCTGTTTTGCTATCAACTGGATTAAACAAAACAAAAACATAAATAAAAAACTGTATCAAGGCTTCGTAGTAGGAAAGGACATTTCACGCCCTATAATGTCTATTACTAGAATGAAGAAATTAAGAGTCAAAATTACATTCACACATTATAGATTGACTCGCCTCTCTACATGTGTATTTGTTAACATGTGTATGTCCTTGTGTAAGCATTTCACCTCATGTTACAAAGTATAACGCCGAATCAAAATTAGACACAATTTTTTGTTGTGCAGTTCTGATTAATATACATTGGACGCAGGCCAATTTATTTATTTATTTATTTATTTATTTATTTATTTATTTATTTATTTATTTATTTATTTATGTAGCCATTTAGTTATTTATTTAGTTATATCATTATTTATTTATTTACTTATTTATTTATGTAGCCATTTAGGTATTTCTTTAGTTATATCAGTATTTTATTTATATTTATTTTTTAAAATTTATTTATTTATTTATTCATTTAGTCATTCACCCCGTGAAATCAGTGGAATATCTTATTTTGTAAAAAGCTACAAAAACAACGAGCTAAAACTTACAAAACTGATTGAAAGCAGCCAAATGGATGTAAAAACATAAACTGAGTAAATGGACTTGCTTAATTAATTATAGCTTCGTGTTTTCCTTGCTGTTTTACCAAATGGAAACATTAATTAGTGTTCGCTCTAATACAAATTTAAATATATACTGACAACAATGCCCCCACTCTACAGCAAGCGTAAAAATTTTAACCAATAAATACAGGTCCGTTGGGAATTGGGCTGACCACTGACGTCACAGGAGACCTATTTTCTCCCACATCTCTCTTCTTCACCCCCACCGGCCCCCCTCCACCCTCACCTCCACCCACAAACCGGTCCCTTGGGGCAGGAGCAACGCTGTAGTTATGGCTGGAAACACGATAAATTGCTCAGTTTAATTGAGGCTAATTGTTTCACCAATAGGGAGCTGTCTTGCCTACACGTGCCATCAGGGCCCCAGGGAGTTGTCCTGGTAGTGGTGAAACTGATGGTGATAATGATGATGGGAATGATGTTGAAAGTGATGGTGATGATGATGATAACGATGATAATAATGACGATGATGATGATGATGATGATGATGATGATGATAGTTATGATGATGGGAGATGGTTGTGGTGGTGGTTATGATGAGGGTGATGATGATTGTGAGGATGACGATGACGATGATGTCGACGACGACGATGATGATGATAATGATAATGATGATGATAATGATGATCATGAGGATGATAACGACAATGATGTTGATGTTGATAATGATGACGATAACGATGAAGAACATGACAACGCTTTTAGGTGGACAGAAAGTTAGAATCTAGAGCTGGGCAGAAAGAAAGAAGGGAGGTTAATTGAGGGGTAGAATATTCTTGATTCAGTTAAGGAAAAAAAAAAACGTTTTCGATTCTGTGGGGAAAAAAGTAAGAAGATTCTTTACTCACTCAAAAAGAAAAAAGAGAGGGAGAGATAGAATATGACCTGTAGACAGAGGAATATGAGACTGGCTTTTTCCTCAAGTGACATACATAGACGGACAGAAAGAGCGTGAGTAAAAACGAATCCCACAAGAATTATGATTGATGGAATGAGTGTTACCACAAACAAAATATCGA
Source organism: Onchidella celtica (assembly GCA_963931925.1). NCBI lineage: Eukaryota > Metazoa > Mollusca > Gastropoda > Systellommatophora > Onchidiidae > Onchidella > Onchidella celtica. Next base: position 30,776,916 of record OZ007574.1, on the reverse strand, counting down.
ACTAGATTAAGACTCCAAGAACGATGGAAGAAACTAGAATGGACAGAACTTAGACAAGTGGAGCGGATGAACTTTCTGCACCTAAGACATAGACTATCTTATTTAAAAGAAACAAAAAAACTGGAACATACGAAACTGATTTTAGAAAATCAAATGAATGTAAAAATATAAATTCTATTATTCATCATGATTTTTGTTCCTGTAAAAGTTGGAACGTACCCCGGACATAGAAGGTTGAGCATCGGTGGCCATTTTTTTTTTTTCGATTTAAATTTATGTAAATTAAAAACAAAAATCTGAAAGTCTGGAACTTAGGATAATAATTTTTAAAAGGCGAATGAATGTAAAAATTATTCATTTTAATATTTATGATGATTTTTTTTTCTTTACAAGTCAAAGCGTGTTCAGGATATAGAACATTGAACATGGGGCTGCCCTCCCCCCCCCCTCCTTTTTTTAAAGCAAGGCGTTATTTACAAGGCATACCTTAACAGCTTCTGATTGGTCAATGAAACAAGCCTTGAAAATAACGCTGGCGTTAGTTCCAAGGCATACCTTGAGTCCAATAAACAATACATAGCTACCCCGGCGGCTTTCCCTGATATGTCAATCTGACTACTACCCAGACGAACATCGGCCTACGGCCTCGATGATACAAACTGACTAGACCCTCACGTCGTTACATATCAGTCTGACAATGCACAGTCTAAGGCTCCACGTTTAGAAATACTGAAACAGCTTCTGATTGGTCAATGAAACATGCCTTGAAAATAACGCTGGCGTTAGTTCCAAGGCATGCCTTGAAAATAACCACTTCGTTTTTTAAATGGAGCACTGGAAAAATAAAAAAAGAGATGGGGGAGGGTAAGAATCAGATGGAAAATGCCAAAATCTGTATATAAGCTTTACCAAAAAAAACAAAAAAACTAACTTTTCCCCGTTAGTGAAGCCAGGCACGTTTCCTCTACACAACAGGATTCATTGAATCCAGATCGTTAAAAACTGAGGTCTGGATTTTTCATTCAGCTTTTCCCGTCTCAATTTAATTAACACACTAAAAAAGAAATCATGTGTCATGAGTAGAGACAGCGTTCTGTAGTCAAACTGCGCGATCATGCACCAGCGGCGCGCACAATGGCCCACGTAATATCATAAGCAGGGGCGGTAATTCGCGTAATGTCATAAGTAAGGGAATTAACCGGGTAGATTCAGCCACGAGTCTTCAGATTGAATCAGTTCCCGAGGGGGACTGGCGTGGCGCAAAGCCGGCTCATTCTCCAAGTGTCACTGAAAAACCTCTTCAAATCAGGCCGTCCAAATTCGCAATTTGCTTCCCTTTCTTACTCTCAATTCGCGTCTATTCAGCGCCCTCTCTCCCCCGCTGATCCCAGATTACCGTAGGAACAATTGTGGTTTTGTCAATGTGTCCGAGTTGGCGATGACGTCTTGAGATGTGGAATGGTTGTCCATTTGTCTGTTAGCCGAAGCCACCCGTGACCGCCTGTGATAATTTTATGACAAACGAGTTTTTTGCCAATATTCAGATTTTGCAAAATACTTTTGCAAATCTTTAGCAAAGTTTCTCCTTTCCTGTTTATATGCAGGTAGTCTGACGATGAATGAAGAGTGTCATTTTCACCAGGCGATACTGTGATCATCACAGAGAAACCAGATGCTTAAAGAGATTTATAACATGCAGATAATTAATCTTTTCAAGACGAAAACTGTCTGTGAATTTGGAGATGGAACATTTTCTTCTTTTTAAAAAAAATGCTGCATTTTGAGTCCCGCATGGCACAGATATTTGAATCTGTTTTATGTTCAATCTGACTTCTGAGTTTGAAAACAAAAAGACAAAACAATTCCACTTTTTTTTTTTGGTCTTTATAAGCACTGGTATCATAATACAACAATGTAAATAGTTAACGGGAGTCTAGCAATACACACCTAGCCTCCTCGACTTAGTTTATCAAAGTGATCACGTAATAATCATTTTGCAAGTAAATATCCTGATTGTTGGTGATCAGTTCTAAGTGAGGAAGAAAATTGGTAATAAACACCATACAGAGCATGTGTAACCTTTAAACTTCAAAATATTTGTCCATCTTTCTATTATTGACTACCGTACTTTAGTTAATATGGGTTTGTGCCAGAATGTAGACATGAGCTGTTTTATGTATGTGTGTGTGAGCATGTGCGACTGAATGTGCGTGCGCGTAGATGTGTGTGTGTGTGTGTGTGTGTGTGCGTGTGAACGTTTAAAATTAAAGAGAAAAACAAAACTGTATGATGATTCTGATCATGATTACCAATCTTATTGTTTCCTTGAAGACAGCGTTCATCATTGTCCGTTCTCTGTCAGGCGAGGTCACATTTGTTTACATGACGCCATATCCGATCTAAATAGTTGCGGGGGTGAAAGGAAGAGGGCTGGGCCAAAGGTAATCTGCTTTAACCTACGGGTTTCCCCCCCCCCCCCTTCAACTATTCCCCAGTTTAAATGGTAGGCTCACCCCCAGGTGTTAATTGGACAATAGTACAGGAGTGGAGATAGCATTGTAAGTAGCTGTCAAAAATTATTGGAGTGCCCAAATCTTTTTACTCAATTCTTACTGTCGAAATTCCATAGGGATCTTGGGTTAATGTTTTTTTCACTTCTTGTTTGTTTGATTGATTGATTGATTGATTGATTGATTTATTTATGTTTAATCCATTTATTTATTTACTTCGTGATTCACTTACTTAGTCCATTTTTTCTTTTTTCTCCCCTTCCCTTCTTCCTTCGTTCTTTTCTTTCCTTCTTGATTTCTTTCTTTCTTTCTTTCCTTCATCATCTATTTATAAATAGAATAATAATCTATGATCAAGGCGATGTAAGCTGAATTGATCATATTAATGTGTCCAATTATTTTATTTGTCTTTTTCCTGTATCTCCTGTCAAGAATTACTCCACTGTCAACAGTATTATGAACTGTAAAGCACAATTTAATTGTAAGTATTAAAATATTAAGTTATATACTGAATTGAAGGGCTTGATGAAACGATGAGAAAGATGGGACAGATGGTTGAAAGAGTAGAGGGCTGAGTAGTTGGGTAGTTGGGTGGATGGAAGGATGGGTCAGTGAGTGGGTGGCTGGAAAGGATGGATCAATGACTGACGGCATCAGTATGTGACAGGTTGGTAGATTAATGGATTGTGGGGTCTTTAAGAACTTGTCCATGGCGAAATAATATCGGACATTACGTGCCGGTGAAGGATTCCACATGATTGTACTATGTACCGTGAACATTATTGATATATTCAAGTGCTAACATCACGCAAAGATACGTTTGTGAAATCTGTCATTTCTTAATTTCCATTATTTTCTGGGCTTGTTACGAAAATAGCTAAGAACTAGCTTAACCTTCAGTGTGGCGGTGTAAACATAAGACTACGCCAAGTAATCAAAATGAGAGATAATGAAAAAAAAAGATGATTATAATATTGTAATAAGAGTTGTGCGTCGCGATCATAGTTTTTATTAAATTATTCAAACTTCACCTTTTTGTGCAACTGAGAAATTTGACGTTAAACGTTTGCGGCTTTATTTTGTGAGTAAAAAAAAACTTAACCAAGTCCCCGCCTCAACAGTGGCATGCAGTTAAGACAAATTGAAACAGGTGGCTATGCAAAATTTGGCCCTGATTCATCAGGGCAAGCAGGAGATATTAAAGAAATGGACCAAGCATTTGTGATACCTCTTCTAGAAACTAAAAGATCTCCAGTTTTTCAGAAAATAGACATAGAACGAACAAGAACTACGGTCGCGATGTGTCTGTTATGGTTTCGTCTTATTTTGGCCAACATGTTTCTTCAGCCCCTCTGGTCAGGCACGCCTCGGATCAAATTAATGTCACTCTTGGTTTAGCTTCTTCCTTCTCAACCTCAATTTCTCCGTTTGCGAAGACATTATTTTCTCCTCTTCGGTGGTCATGGATTGTTCACGTCTTAAGCCACTTTAAGTTCGCTTTTGACACCAGTTAATTCCTAAGAGGCCACTTTGTTCGGCTCCTGTTGTGTCTATGATAGCAGGACAATGAGTGGCCATTGTCCAGTCGTGTCATGGGGGCGAGTATGATGTCCAGTAGGAGTGGCTGTCTCAGGTGGTGGTGGCCCTGGACATGATGAGACACTGTGTTCCGGTGATGTCAGATGATGTCCACTTGTGGTCAAGCCCTGGACTATTCAGGACGGTGAATGACCATCGGAGTTGCATTTGAGGTTTTTCCAAAGACTCTCAGCTGGCGTGATAGTCGCTCAAACATAGCAGTTGTCTGACGTGGTTAACGGTTTAACTGGTTTACCTGATCTAGTTCGACTGATGTATGGTGAGACAGCTCAGAGCTACACATCGGAGCTGTGCATTTTTGTTGTTGATGTTGTTGTTAACGACGTTGTCAATGTTGTTGTTGTTGTTGTTAACGACGTTGTCATTGTTGTTGCTGTTGTTGTCGTGAGTGTGTGAGTGTGTGTACATTCGAGCGTACGTGTTTGTGTCTGTCTGTCTGTCTGTCTATCTGTCTGTCTGTTTGTCTGTCTGTCGGTCGATCGGTCGGTCTGTCTGTCTCGCTGGCTGATAACTGGTAATGTTCAAAACTTCACTGATTTTACGGTCGGCGATAGTATAGGTTAACCACAAAAAAACCAGTAATTCTGCTGCTGTCCGAGAATTCAACTCTCGAGTTTCACTGTTGCACTGAATAGATACAGAATCATATTTATGTAAGCTGATTGCACAGAATATGAAAACTGAAATTTGAGGATGAGGGCCACGATGGCAAATCCAAGGAAAGGAGAGGATCTGTAGAGGGAGAAGTTTTACACTGGCTTTCCCTTGTAATTAAAAGATACTATTCTTTAGATACATTATTATACAATTATACATAATTTCTCTCCTATTGAAATATTATGAGCCTCACTGGGATAGATAAGCTTACAAGCTCGGATTATCGCAGTAAAGTTTCAGAATATTTTTTCCCCATGGCCCACGTGTTTGAGTTCACTTGGCGGCCGCACTTTCTGCGTGTTAAATAGTAGTGATCAAAGAATTCGAGAAGACAGCTAAGAACTTAATTTACCAATGTCTCATAGTGACATAGACAAACAGTGAAGTTATTGCTAATGTATTAAACAATTTTTTTACAGGCTCTTGAACCACTTATCCAAAATATTCGCAACAGTTTGGCTATGTATAGCAACTTCATAGGGGCTCTTTGGGTCATGCATCCAAAATAGTCACCTTTTTTTTCTTTAAATTTGTCCAGCTTCTAAAAACAATCATACGGTTAAAAATTTTACCCGTCCTCATGCACTGAAGGTACAGGATTTCCCACTGTCCCTAGTTTGCAGAGCAGGGTCACAAGTGACCACAAGTTGATGCTTTTGTTATCGCTTGCATTGTATTTGGTGATGTTCTCCCGATAGTCATCTGTCAATCTCCCTGCTGTCAGACACACACACAATCACATAATCAGGCCCGTCGCAAGACGAGAGTGATACCACTGAAGATATTCTTAAGCTGCAGGAGTCACCAATACAATTTCTTGGTGGACAAGTAAAGATTCCCCCCCCCCTCCTCCTCCTACTCTCCACCCCCTCCCACACCCTCTGATTCATCCGTCCCTTCAGGTTTTGCCATTAGTATGCAATTTCTCATGCCAACAGTATTGGTGCATGTTTGTTCTTACTCTCTTTTCTGTGTATGTGTGTGTGTGTCTGTACCTCTGTGTATCCCTCTATGTCTCCCTCACTCTTTTTCTCTCCTTTTCTCACTCTTTTCCCTCTCACTCCCACCCTACTCCTATCGCTTTCTCCCTCCTTTCTTTCTCCCTCTGTATCTCTCGCTCTCTCTTTCTCTCTCCCTCTTTCTTAAAGTTCTCCCCCTTTGTTTTCCTTCTTACTGATTTCTCTTCGCTCTTCATCGTTATGGAGTTTGCAAGTTCTTGCACTGGAGCAAGACATCCTTGCATATATCAGCATATATGATATCTTGCAACATCACACATTTACATGAACGCATTTTTTCGCTAAATCTGTCTAAATTAGGAATCCCCTCTATATCTCACAAAATATCAGTCACGAATGCAATTATTCCCTTAATCTATCTAGAGCAGCAATCTCCTCTACATTATAAAGCCTTGCAATATCAAAGTGTGCATGAATGCAGTTTTACTGTGAATCTACCTAGAACAGCAATCACCTCTTGTCTCTCATTTATTTTATCGCCATGTCACAAATGGCACTAGTCAGAATTCGCTACCTCTGCGATTCAAGCTATGTATGATTGATGGCGACTTGGACCGTTCTGATAGCGTGTCGCCAGGCTCACACGAGATCTCTGAGAGGTGAGATCTGGGGCCAAGTGTCTTCATTAGTTCCGACCATCTCTGGAAAGTTCTATGTTTATGATAAATGAATACCAAAGGCAAGGTTCATCTGAAACTCTCGACCTGGAGTGAAGGCTTAAAAAGGCCCCTAATCGGCCTGATTTTGTAAGAATTTCCTGACCTCAGTTCTTGTTTGTTCCATGTCCATTTTTTGCACAACTGGGAAATTCGTCGTTAAACATTCACGGCTTTAGTATTTTGATAAGTACTTAGAATAAATTGGAACTGTGAAACAGTTTGATAAGTGCCACAACGCATTTTAAACAAGTGTCAAAGTGTGCATTTGTTTTTTTCCTCGTCTACATGCTAAAAGAGCTCCATTTCTAACGTCATCAGCTACAGCAATAACATCACCACTGACGTCACTCCCGGCACTATTTCGATCACAAAGGCTGGTGACCAAGTCTGTTTTACGTCGGTTTTGATTCAGACCTGAACTTCCTATGAATCAACTCGTGAGACAAACATGTTTCAGTCACATTAATGGGCGAGATTCTGTTTAACTCAGAAGGCCACAAAACCGAGACAAAACAACGTGACGAGGTGCTATGAGGGGCTAATAATCACAGTAGGTTTCGTCATTTTTCACTCAAAATTATGTACCATCATCCTCTACACTGCCCTAGAAATGAAGCATAGATGACAGTTACCACAATCAAAACAGAATAGAGAAAATCATTTATTACTGTTCTGAAAACTTTGAAATCTTAATCTGTCAATTGACACAACAAATCTATCTGTCTGTCACTGTGTTTTTCTCTCTCTCTCTCTCTCTCTCTCTCTCTCTCTCTCTCTCTCTCTCTCTCTCTTTCTCTCTCTCTCTCTCTCTCTCTCTCTCTCTCTCACTCTCTCTCTCTCTCTCTCTCTCTGAGAAAGAGCCAGTCTGTGACAAGGACAGCGTATACAAGAAAAGCATAATATATTTTAGTTAAAAATTTTGAAGAACTTCACACTTTGAACATATTTGAAAAACCACATACATAAGTTTTAATTAAAACTTCTTTCGAATGTCTACATATTGAATACATAGATATTTGTAAGATCTTTTTGTTTTACACAAACTTTGTTCGATCAAGGCACGTTTGGGTGTTATTTTTTGAAAATTGAAATGGGGCGTAGGAGAAAAAAGGTTGAAAAACACAACAATTATACCTCTTACGGTTTCCCAGACTCATATAATCTAAAAGTCCTTGGAATGTATAATTAGTTGATTGGTTGGTTTTTTTTTCCCCACTAAAGCCAGCTCCACCTTTTGGATCTATATTATCCTCATTCAAGCTGATTTACTGCATTCTCGTGGGTCTCTCCTCTGGCCAGACTTTCCTTCTTTTCTTCCTTTTTCCTCCCCACCGCCCACCGTACTCGCCAATTCCATCTTTCATCACTCAGGGGCATTAACTCACTCTCCGCTGACCGAGACGAGTAGCCTCCCGTGGCCCGTCATTCACAATTTAGGAGCGCGCTGATTTATGGCGCGCAGTGCTGTGATTTATTACCTACAATTACTTTCTACATCTCTATAGGCGTGCCAGGCGCACCGTCCGCGCATACCCACGTCATGTTCACGCGGAGACTACTCACGTACAGAAGGGAGCAGATACGAGAAGGGAAAGAGAGGGTGTCAGTTGTCATTGCTTCCCTAAAACGGCTATTTATTTTTATTGCATGTAGCCAGGTGCATGGCAGTGTGAGTACATGTGTGCACACGCCTTTTATCTAGCTCCGTGCACATACTAATCTTCTAAATCAAATGGTTACACTCAAAGTGACAGAGACTGCGGCTTAAGCGAGCAATGCAAGACACCCAGTCAAGTTTCTTTAGCTCCAGTTTTGACTCAATGGGCAAGAACTCACTTCCTATTGAGTACTTGTGCACAAATCTTTTACCTAGCTCCGTGCACATACTAATCTTCTAAATCAAATGTGCGGCAGCCCGACAAAACGTGGCACATTTCGGCACAACCTGATTGGAAAAAAATCGTTCTAAGGCATCGATGGGACAATTTTATCGATTTTGCATTTTCAGTATTTTTGGAAAGTTTAACCTCTTTACTTTTTTTCTTCCAAATGATAATCCTGTTTGAGGAGGGTAAATGCCTCAAGACTGACTTTAAATCGAATCATCATCAATAATTTTGGCCAATAGCTGAAACAGCGTTTTTCTCAAAACTATGGTTGTGTCACTGCCTGTCTTTGAGATCCATATCTTCTCTGCTTATTAAATCACAACAAAATTGTTTCTAACCAAATGAAAGGACTTTGAATAACCTATTTGGTATACCAATATCTTCATACCACCAAAATGCACGAAGTGCCTCATTTTGTCGAGTGCCTACACAAATGGTTACTCTCAGAGTGACAGCAGAGACTACTGTAACCTTTCCTGAACGAGCAAAGTACAGCACTGAATCAAATCTCTTTTCCTGTCTGTTTTGATTCAATGGGCGAGGCCTCTCTGTCCACCTGCTGATCCAAGACAATTTTGACGCCCCTGAACTGATCAGACTGATTTGTTTCAGTTTCGCCAATGCGCCAGATCCCGTTTTAACTTCCTGGTTCACGGGGACACGGTGGTCTAGAGGCAAGGTGCTCCCCTCTCATGCTCAAGGTACGGGGTTCAAATCCCGGTCACTGCAGGCATGTTGGAATTGTTAGATGATTTTTCTCATATTTTCCTGTCTCTGATCCTATGGTAGTTTGGATCGAACACCTAGTCTTCTCGGATAAGGACGAAAAATTCGGAAGGCCTGTGTGCACGTTTCGCACGTTAAAGATACCTTGGCAGTTGTAAATAGTGAAGAGCAGGCCGTACAGCAAAATTCTGAAAAACCAATTCCAACCATAAGAAGAAAAATAGGAAGAAGAAAAGTGAGGTGTAAATGCAAAGGGCAGCGAAACTTCTACAATAAAGAGCTAAAAACTCCCTAGTTCACATCTCACACTGAACTGGAGACAAAGCAGACTTGACGCAGTGCTCCACTGGCCTAAACGAACAACTCTATTTGATAACTTTGGTTTTCAACCCCATTTAACACGATTACTGTTCTAGTGCCCACTGTTTTCGTAATTTGAAGAGACACCTATGTGACCAATTGTTCTATATTCGGAACACGTTTCAATAAATCAATAAAAATCGTCTTCAGATTCCGACATTCCTTTCACTGGAGTACAAACCTTGTTGAACGTTGACGTGTTTTATTAATGTTGGTCCTAAATGCTTAGGGCGGGTCGAGCTTGACGAGCCAGTACTGTCCGGTGGGTTGCGAAAATACACGTTTGAGTAACACTGACATTCGACTGAGATCTATTAGCAGTAATAATGGCGTACTGCCATTAAAATGGTGAATGTCCATGACAAAGCCTTGACCTCATAAGACGTTAAAAGGCCTTTCGCATGGACTATTACAATTTTGACTGTTTAAGCCCGTATTCGATCTTTAGGTAGATAACTTTCCTTGTTAGCTAAAAATTTCATTGTTATGAAAATAAAAATCTTTAATCCAGTACAATTATATAAACGCTTCCGACCCACCGCTCCCCTCCACCCATATACTTTCATACACCGGAAGCAACCCCCCCCCCCCCCCGGGAGTCCAAGTATTTTATGCCGGGCCTGCTTTGTGTTCTTTGTTGTTGTTGTTTTGTTTTTTAACCACGACAAGAGAGATAATGGGAGGGAGAAAAAAAACTTGTTTCCTTGAATTTTCTATTCAATCCGCTCTTGCCACAACTCCCTTTGCAGCCGCTCAACCACGGAGACTTCAGCAACAAGGCTGGGAATAACAATAACAGTATGAACGGCAACAAAACCGTTAAGGATGGGCGGCGTCAACTCACCGCCCAAGCCGCTCTGCACCGTCACAGAGAAATGAGCACAAATTACCAGCCACGCCAGCGAATCGCCTGATGAGTTTACCAGAAACTTGACATTGGCTCAGGAACGTAGACTTCTAAGTGTTTCCTTGGTTATGTTCAGGCTTTAGGTTCGTTCCAGTTTGGTAATCTTGGTTAAGCTGTGTTTTCATGTGTACGGAAACTGAAATGGCAACGGAAACGACAAAAATCCGCCATATGGTAAACAGAAAGAGTGTTTCCGTGTGTACAAAAACGGCGTTTTGGTACACATGAAAACATTCTTTCTATTTCACTATTTTAAGGATATTTGACGTTTCCGTTTCAGTACACAAGAAAACCCAGATTTACCCGGATACGAATAATTCTCACAGATTTCTGAAACAGTCGGTTCTTGCAAACTACAAAAGTCGCCGAACCATTTGTGGTCCTTGTGCCATGATAACTGTTTCGAAATGTAGGTAAACATTAAGGCTGGCTGACATACTGGATGAAGTCTGTGTTTTGTCTCTATTTTGTGGAGTTAGACGGAACCAAGTGGCAGACAGTGGGCCCTGGCGCACTAGGGTTGATACAGGCGCAATAACAAACTGAAAACTAAATTCCTTCTTTCATCGTGGTTCTCTGGACAACATAAAATTCCTTATACTGGAGCCAAAGATACAGTAAGATTACAATCTATCATTGAATGTTCAAGGAGAATACATCTGAACAATATCCGGAAAACAATTTTAAAAATGACTCCAGACCAAATTTGTTCCCATATTTCGTTCAGCTGTACATAACTATGGTCTTACAGGCTATTACTATTTGTATCTGCTGGGCCCGGCATCAACAGTTCAAGTCCTTAAACTGATTTTTATGTGCAGCTGGACCTTAGCTCAGTATCCCTGGTCTCATAATGGCACAAATTCTAATATACGTTATTCATTTCATACTTTTCAGCCGAAATGTTAGCAAAACTCGACTGAGATCCTTGTCAGAATATAGGTCAGACCCAGACTTTGTTTTGGTCATTGCTCAGGTGTATAGACTCTGGTCTGAAGTTTCATTCAGCCCAAGTGAAGTTCTTTGCGACATACTAATTTGTCGTGTCTATGTCTACTGGCGCTCTGAGAGTTTCCTGCCTGTCTTGACTCAGTTTGCGAGGTTTCTCTTTCTGCTAGCTTCCTCAAGCTAGTTATAACGCACCTGTACTAGCGAGTTTCAGTCTCTCCAACGTGCGAGGTCCCGTTTGTCCCCATAGTCCACATCTTCAGAAAGTATGTATGTGTAGAGAGTACGTATGTATATGTATGTATAGAGAGTATGTATGTATAGAGAGTATGTATGTATAGAGAGTATGTATGTCTAGAGAGTATGTATGTATAGAGAGTATGTATGTATAGAGAGTATGTATGTATAGAGAGTATGTATGTATAGAGAGTATGTATGTATAGAGAGTATGTATGTATAGAGAGTATGTATGTATAGAGAGTATGTATGTATAGAGAGTATGTATGTATAGAGAGTATGTATGTATAGAGAGTATATAAGTATAGAGAGTATGTTTGCATAGAGAGTATGTTTGCATAGAGAGTATGTATTTACAGAGAGATCTCACTTCCGTCAAATCACGAAACTAGATCGCTGGGGTAAACAAGAATTGAAAGTGACCGCCTTCTCCAAAGACAGTATGCTTATCTGTTTACTGTAGTTTGTTCATATTTTTGGGCTGATTGAAACTATTCAGAGCTGTTTGTACCTTCCTACGCCTTGTTGAATGCACAAACGGGTACTGTTTACCGCAGTGACCTATTTTCCGCTCCATGCTAAAGTAGTTTCGCGGCGCCTTGCGTGTCTCCCAGTGCAAGTCGACCAATTGTGAAATCTCTCTACGTATACACACTGTCTGACATGTCACACTCAAAGCGAAGCAAACAGACTTGACTAGATGCCTCAGCAGCTAAGTACCATGTTGTATATTCACAAGTGAAAACAGTTTATTTATAAAATAAAACTGGTCTGGGATTTTGTTTCAAGCAAGGCTTTGGTCAGATTTCATTGTTTGACCATAGTTGCTTTCAAAACTAAGCAGTTCATATTTGCAAACAAAAAACTACAGTACCTGGAGTTGCTTTCATTCACGACCAGTACTTTTGCCATTCTATTTCCCACCCCTTTCCGCGGCCGATGTAAACTAGAGCCAATTAAAATTAAGAACCATGAGTTTCACATACACCTGCAAATCATTGGCTTGTTTACAGATGAAGCTGCTGGCCAATTAGAACAGTTAGAGTCTTTGAGTAGCAGGTACATGAAGTATGAGATCGTGCCAAAAGAGATTATGACTTAAGGAGTTTGTTTGTGAGGTGTAATTAAATAGGTCAACATGTTAATGGAACATAATACTCATCTATTATATATTTCAGTAACCTGCAACCTTTGGCATGACTAACTGACCAAACTATACACTCTCCAGGCCTTAAATTTAGCAGGAAGGTGGCAATTGAGATAAGGAAGATGATGGCTGTAATTAAAAGTTGTTTACTTCAAGCATGTATTCTTTAAAAATAACAATGTTTATTGCTATGTAACATCTGTATTTTTGCATGTTTGTTTCGTAATAATATACAGTACCGTACATGTCATAAAATGTAACCGTATCAAGCGTTCAGTTTGGTGCGTAGTGTTCTGGTGCGCATGAGTTCTGAAGACTGTAGTTTATTACTTTTACTTTTATTATATGAGAGGGAAAGAGAGAGAGAGAGAGAGAGAGAGAGAGAGAGAGAGAGAGAGAGAGAGAGAGAGAGAGAGAGAGAGAGAGAGAGGGAGAGAGAAGGGGGGGAAGGCACATGATTGATTATTCCGGGCAATGCCCGGTAGGTCATCTAGTTAAATATACAGAGAAGAATTTCCGATATAACAGAAAAAAAATGCTATTATTCCTACTGTTTCCTCTGAGATGAATAGAAAGGAAATGTGGGAAATTATAAAATAAACATGAAACTGTAGGAATTCCCTAGGCTTACAATAAGGAATATTTAATTTCAGTCTACAGCTGTGGTTACAACGCCTGAAAATGCAAGACTTTTTTACTATTGAGTTGTTGGTTTAGACATGCAGACATGCCAGTTCCGTGTAAGAACCAAGAACATTGCATGCTCGTTATGTTTGTCCTTTGTTGTTGTCGCGTTGTTGTTGTTGTTGTTGTTGCTAAGTTTTGTCCCATTCTGGTCGTTGATCTTTGTGTGAGACAAATAGAATGAATTCATACATGTATTGTTGTTGCTGGTTGCTGTTGTTGTTGTTGATGTAGTTGTTGATGATGATGTTGCTGTTCTTATTATTGTTCCACCAGTTTGTTAGTCGTTAGAGTGAAAAATAATTAAACCACACACACACACACACACACACACACACAGCCCCCCTATCTCTCTCTCTCTCTCTCTCTCTCTCTCTCTCTCTCTCTCTCTCTCTCTCTCTCTCTCTCTCTCTCTCTCTCTCTCTTCCTCCCTCCTCATTCACAATTCACCGCCCTCTGCTTCAATCTCCTCGTCTTCCTCACATTTCCAAGGAACCAGTTGTCTCCTCTCCGCCGTTGTTTCCCCACCTCTCCTCTCTATCTCTCCTAATTCCATCACCTCTCAAACCTTAACATTGCCACTCTTACTTGCTCACGAGTTGCGACTGCATAACTTTTATCCACCTAAACTATCCAAGTAGGAACGAAATATAAGAGAAAAAAAAATAGCGAGAATCATCAGTTGAGAAAACGAACCAAGTGTTTTGTTTACAAGATTTCCAAGGGAAAATATTTTCCACAACTTATCAAAGAACACACAGGAACAGATGAGAGGCATTATTCGTTCATCAGTGCCACTCAGGCCGCGCACCGCCCGGATTTGCGCACCAAACGCCACCAACTCAGACGCGCATCTGCTGAAGATCATGTTCTCGGTAGGCGCTAACAGATGTCCAACTCTTGCAAACAAAAAGTGAAAAAAACAAAAAAAACAGCCGGGCTTTCCTCAAACTTTTCCCCAACATCCAAGATACGAAAAAAAAAAATGGCCAAAGGTGGGACTGAGAAATTTGCAAGCTTTTTTTTCTTCATTTATTTACTCTTGGTTTTTCTGATACGATTTAGGACATCGTAAGACGGATGTAAAATTGCAGAGGTTAACAGTAAATTGCCTGTACTATCAGGAGTCCACATTTCCTTGACGACCACGAATGCATGACCAAGTTTACATGAGTGCGCACCATGCGTGACGTGCTAGCGAGGGTGTGAACGCAACACTGAGCCCGAGTGTACGTAACCATTTTTTTTCCTTTGGAGATTGGCAAAAATGAAGCCTAGTGTTTTCCGTGATCCAGATCAGTACGAAGATATGCGGATGCCCGTTCGAGGAAGACGACGGGGAAAACGATACACAAACAAACAAACATGCAACTCAAAGTGAAAAGGTGTGCAGAGCTGCATCAAGCGAGTTCTTGTTTCCCTAGGAGAAAGGGTGTCATTGTTCCTGAAGTTATGCGATGGTATCGTAGCCCAAAATGAAGACATTCAGCTCATGGGCAGCCAGTGCTGGACTGATGGAGGACGAAGATAAACAAGACCCCAAGAGATTTAAGTTTCTATCGAAGTGCACATTTTTTTTTTTTTTCGTGTTATGGTTACTTTGGTACCAGTGTTAAAATGCTGTTCTGTGTATTTTATAAACGTCATAACATCAGACTTAACCCATTTTATAACAGCCTTGTACAAGGCCTTAAGTCTCGTGTGTTTTGTACAGCATGAAAGTACATTTCTAAGCACATGAGAATGACTGAGAGAGAGAGAGAGAGAAGAGAGAGAGTGGAGTCAGAGATGGGGGAGAGAGAATTAGAGATAGAGAAAGAGAGGGGGGGAATAGAGATAGAGAAAGAGACAGAGAGAAGGAGAGAGAGAGAGGAAGAAAGAAAGAGAGAGAGAAAGAGAGAGAGAGAGAGGGAGAAATTTGTTACTATGTCATTGTAAAAAGCTTTGGGTCCACTTTGTAGAGACATGCGCTATATAAATGCACTGCATTATCATCAAATTTAATATATTCCACATTTTATTTTCATCACTTGTTTCTCACTACGAGGGCGGGAGGGGCGAGAGCGACATTGCTGTTAATGTGTGCAGATGCAAAATAATGTATCACTCTCATATACATGCATGTTATGTTGGACTGTTTTCCTCATCATGAACACGAACAAACAATGTTTTTGCACTGCTGGTAATGTACCATGGTTCTGTGCATACAGAAAATTATACCTAGGAGAGAACAGTCAGAAAGCTTCAAGGGTTTACTGCATTTCTTTATAGAATAATTGCGGAATATCAAACAGATCAATTTTATACAGTGAACCACTGTTTAATACTCTGATAATGTGCTTCTGCCCCGTACATTTTCTTTTCAAAATCTAGAGTAGAAGCTTCGTGCATTTATTTATTTTTTTTTTTGGACGCGCATGTAAATGCCAGGTGAAGATGTCACATTTGTACACAGACTTTGTTGATTTGCAGATTCGAAATTGTAGCATTTTACCAGAAGTTGGTGAATGTTAAATGTTTTTGTTCTCTTTTCTTTTCTTTTTGAATGACCTGTAGTTGAATTTCTTGACTGATATTTCAGATTTTACAAGGAGATTAAACTGTATAATTAAGGTTTTTGGCCTCAACTGATTTTAGACTTTTCCGGACTCTTTGAACGCAAATTCGCAGCTATGTAAGTTTTCTCTCTGTCCGAAAAGCTGGACGGAACTAATGACAGGCATCAGAGCAGCTGTTTGTTTGTTTATTTTTTTTTAATAGAGAAATAGTAAGGAAAGGAATGAAGGAGAGAAAGTAGACAAAATAATTTTACAGTTGCAAAACAAAAAAACAACAAAAGAAATTCCGTCTCAGTAGGAATTTTGGAGCAAAGTTTAAATGTAGCAGAAAAGAAAGAACAAAGAGGAAAGGTTGTTTGCCGGAAAGGGCCGATTTAAAAATAAACATTGAAAAATGCTAAAAAAGATCAAAAGGAAAAAAAAAGGACTATACAACAAATTCCAAAAGAATTAAAAATGGAAGAAAGAATAGTTTCAGGACCTGAACCCGTTATTGTCCTAGCAAAGATCTGCAACATTTCAGAAGCATACAAAACTGATTTAAAATAAATAAAAATACAATGTGATTGAAAAATATATATATATACTTACGAATTGATTCCTCCAGGTGGTCTGACCGAACCAAAAATATTTCTCTTGGCACCTTTAATCAGTCATTGCGTTTCGCGAGTAGTAGCCCCGGGTGCTTTGAAGTTAGGCCTAAAAATGACCACCAATGACATGGTCGAGGGGGTACGGACGACTGAGCCGGTTTTTCACCTGTTATGAAACGCATTGCGCAATAAGCCGCCGACCCCTGTTGGAAAACTGAGCCGGTTTTTTGTTGTAGATATCGACTATGTTGTTTTCGAACTTTAGATCGATTAGCCTGATGTACCAACCCTAAAGCACTGGACTGTATAAACATGATAGATCTTTGGATAGACTCAGTATGCTAACACACAACAGGCACACAACTAACTGTGCCCGCGCGCCTAACACAACTCAATAGGCTAGCCATGCTTTCTGCCTGTCGACGCACCTTCCAAGAGACAACAATTAAAGTCTGTCAGTTTCATGTCGGTCAAGCATGGCACCGAAAACTTCAACAATTGGACTATCTTCTGAGTACAAGTCTACCAGTGAAACTGCAATGTGGCTAAAATCCTTTTTTGGCTTACCGGCTCTTGAGCCTAGTGAAGTACTTTGTCATCATGGCCCAGTGCCCGACAAACTCACAATTTTTTGAGACTATGTATTTGACAGCTACATTTCTTCAACTGCCAGATACCCTCCCAGCTTGCGGACTTGTCTTGAAAGTTCCGTCAGAACGGCCAATGCATGCGAAAGTTTCCATAAACATTTTGCAAGCCACTTTACATCGCCGCATCCAAACATATTTCTGTTGATCGAAAAACTCGCAGAAGAACAGCTACGAACTGACATAAAGGTCAGATCATCCTATCAGTACCACAATGTTCCTGTGAGACGCTTGCGTGAGCGTGAGAGAATTAGGGAGACCCTCATTACTGACTACAATGAGCAAAGGCTGTCCCAGGCAGAGTTTGTGCACAAAATGGCTCTCAAGATGCTACCCGTCAAGTTGTGAGGCCCCTTTTAATATTTTTTTAACAATTTTTATCATGGTTTTAACAGCTCTCAATATAAACATTATCCTGCTCAAAATCCGACTTCCACCTCTCCGTGGTGAGCAGGGGGCAACACGTATCAAGACCGTTTCAATCAGCTGTTTTAATTACATGCATTTAATTCTTACAAAAAATTCACCAGAAAAAAAAGCAAAGAAACAGTCTCAATAAATGGCGAATGGAAGAGGTTGACTAGTCGTTAGAAAAATTAAGTATCGATATGCCAAAAACCGGCTCAGTCTTCCAACAGCTTTTACGAGCTACCTTTGAAGTTTTGAACAATAGGATTAAAAATTCGGCTCAGTTTTCCGGTACCCGGTCGAGGCGATTGGTACTCTGCTTGAAATATTGCGTTTGCTCAGCAGTTTGAATTAGTCGACTGGCCAGAGGAACCTCGTCTAAATAACTATTTATCATGAAAAATGATTTGTCGATACACAAGGCCGGATTACGATTTTTGTAGGCCCCTAGGCTGCAGATAATTAATTGTGAGGCCCCCAGTAATAATTAATAAAAGCACGAATTTCGGAGTCTTGAAATCAGTTTAACTTCTACAACATAATGTACTATATGATGAATAAAATATACAGCTCGTTTAATATGTATAAAAACCTAGTGTTTTAAAATATATAAAAATACCTACCGACCTTTTCGTGACAAAAATACTATTTGTTTTCAGGAGAACGATCTGCAATAGAAATTAGAATTAAATTTTGATATTTGTAATTTCACTTGATCTCTGGAGGTCCTCGGCTAGCTGAGGCCCCTGGGCTGCAGACCGTAAAGGTCACGTGGACACATGAGAATGTATTCCCCAAAAACAGAACATTGTGTATCATGTGACGTGTTTCAAGTATGGACCACTGTGCACTATATGGGGGAGACGTTCCTCGCCATGTCAACAAAAGAAAAAAAGTGTATAAAAATGAATCACAGAACAGCTGCTTGGTTTTCCACGTATTTAGTCCAATGTCAGTTCTGAAAGCACAAAAATGGTTCATGAACCAAGACACCTTCCAGATTTTTTTTCTGTGGGAATTTCTGGAAAAGGCAAGAAATGTTCACGGAAAAATGTAAAGTCAACAAAAAAAGTAAAGGGCTTCATCATCCGAGCTGACGGAAGAGTAACTTATCCCGCTAGTTTGATGACAGATTCGACATGCTTCAAGGAGCATTGTGACATTTAAAACTGACATTAAAAATAGGAGTGTCTTTGTGTTTAACATTACGGTAAACCCGAACCGCTGTCTGGTTTTTGCCTGTGTGAGATTGATCGTGTTTCACACTGAGATGTAGGAGAGAGATGTCACATTTTCACACTAGAGGATGGGTTTAAGTAATGTGGATGAACGTGAGTAGTGAAGTAAGGGGGCAGGGGAGGGGCGCTATGAAATGATTACTGAAGGATGAGGGGGTCTGGGGTT
This sequence comes from Onchidella celtica, assembly GCA_963931925.1. NCBI lineage: Eukaryota > Metazoa > Mollusca > Gastropoda > Systellommatophora > Onchidiidae > Onchidella > Onchidella celtica. The sequence continues at coordinate 30,757,964 of OZ007574.1, read as the reverse complement.
ACATGGGAAAATATGTCAATCACTTGTTGATGACAGAAACAGATCCCTGGGG
>OZ007574.1:30745412-30755412 GCA_963931925.1 Onchidella celtica | reverse complement strand
ACGCTCCATGTCAAGATCCGTTTTTGCCCCTCGGTTACTGCGTTTTTCTCGCCACTTACAAGCCGATTACGAGAATTTGATCCTGTTTTTCCTTCCGCGAAAATGCGTGGTACATGTAGACAGGTTTAACCAAACTTTTAAATATCGGGTTAAGACATTCAGATCAAAAGTGAACCTTGGTTCGTTATTCTAAGCTCCATCCATGTTCTGAGAATAATATCGTCCCTTCTGAAAATGGCTAAGATCTACAACTCGATCTAAAAACTGTTGTACACATTTACAATACCCTTGTCAGATCTATACAAAACTACTTTTGAAAATTTCACCAGTGTAATAAAAATAATTTGCACGGATTTCATTCCACTTGTGAACTTTAAATCGATGAAGGTCTGAATACCGAACATAAATAAAATACTCAGATAGTCTGTGAAAGCCGCACATTTTTTGAGGCTAAATATCAGAAAGATGAGTTCAGTAATTTTGGAGCCTTTTTGGTAATTCAGACTTGAATGTCCCTTGAATCAGATAGCTAAACAGAACTGATGTGTTGCAGTGTCAGTACTAGTGCTCGAGGTCACAGTTAACTCCGGAGCCCACAAAACCGAGGCCAAAAACAGACTCGACCCAGTGCTCTATGGGCTTTAGGAGTTACATTTTGAAATTAGAAGTGCAATGTGAAGACGCCTTTAAAGACTCTTCCCAAAAGGAAGAGAGAGGTGGGCTGGTAATCCAATACCCAAATAATATTCTATTAGACTCGCACTGGAAGGCTCCTTTGACGCCTAAGAGCGATCGCTGAAGTGCCACATCCTATTCAACATTTACATCTCAGTTAAGGCAGTTTTTTTATTATTTTTTTTTTATACAGTGGGAAATTGATGTACGACTTTTATTGAAAAACCACCGCGATAATTTGAAGTGGGCGTGTCACTCACGGGTGAAGTCATCCATCTCCTCATTTTTATACTTTAAATTTGTGGATTTATTATTATTATTTTTTTTTTTCAGTATCTTTTTTTTTTCTTGGGTCAGCGTGAGTGAAGCAGTTGAGTTTTTGGCCTGTGAGTTTGAGAAGATGTTCTGCTTGTTAATACTGTTCTTTTTCTGTGGTAAGGTTAACTGAAACATGACAGTGGTGATGAGTCGATGTTCGTGTGTTTCATGTGATAATGCGGTTCTAAATAGGATGTTTCTTGTTTTACATGTTGCTGTTGTTATCGCTATCATTATCACTATTGTTGCACTAGTAGTTGTAGTTGGTGGTGGGGTCATTGTTGTAGTTGTTGTTGTTGATGATGTTGCTGTAGTTATGTCTGGTAGCATTGTGGAGGTAGCCGTATTATGATATTGATTTTGCCAGTATTTTTGGTATTTTCACGCTGCTTGTAGGAATAGGTGTGCTGTATTTGCTGTTAGTGTGGCGGGAGAGGTAGGAGATGTTTAATATCATTATGATGTTACGGATATGTTACTTAATGTACTGTCTTAAGCATTACAAACAGTGGTTACTGTATTATTGGGAGATCCAACATAACAGTAGGAGTTGATACTTGGGGTAGTGTGGTAGTAGTAGTATTCGTGGAAGTTGTAGGAGTGATAATTGTAGTAGTAATAATAGCAGAAGTAGTAGTGACAGTAGTAGAAACAGTAGTTGTTGTTGTTGTTGATGTATGTTGGTAATAGTGAAAATAGTAGTTGTTGTTGCTGTTCTTATTGTTGTTGTAGTACTCGTGGTGGTAGTGGTAGTAGTTACAATAGTAGTGCAGTAGTGGTAGCAGCAGTAGCAGTGGTAGTAGTGGTAGTAGCAGCAGTAGTAGTAGTAGTAGTGACAGAAATAGTAGTCCTTTGTTGTAGTAGTGGTGATAATGGTGGTAGTAAAGCAGTAGTGGTTGATAGACGTCATCGTTGTAGTAGTGGTAGTACTGGTCGTGAGATGCAGAAGCAATGGAATAAATTACAGTTGCAATGCTTTTTAAGGGTCATGTGCCATTCTAATTTATTGAATTCAAGGCGCCGATGGGGCCTCATGCCACTCGTCACTTTAATAACTGGCCTTAGAATGTGGCTTCTTTTGTAATACATAATATCAACATGGGTTCTCTTTTCCCTCTGATTCCTGTCTCTCTACCAACGTAAAGCAGCTACCGTCATGCTATATCTCACAATTATGCAGTAACAACTAATGCCAGTAAGATAAGAGAGACAGAGGATTGGCATTTAATGAGCTTTGATCAGATGTATAAGGCGTGAAAATCACCGTCTAGTTTTTTCTTTTTTTGGGTGATTTTTTGTCATTGATTAACTATCTGTCCATTATAATTATACACCACGCAGAAAGTACCACAATTTGCCAATGGTCAGCCAAATACAGGGTTCCTCTATTCCATCAGATTCTACACAATCAGGGTTGAGTTTAGATGAGGAGAGACCCAAGGCTATTCTAGCTGTGAGGCCCCTCCCAATCCCCCACCTTCACGCCTAGAGGAAGATGGAGGTATTTTAAATGATTGCAGTAACGCCAAGGATGATGATACTTGTTTAAAATTCCGCACTTCGCAATTCCTTCTCGAAAGGACATAAGCTAAGAAAATTACAAAACGTTTGTTTAGGAACTACAGTGCATTGTAACATCAGGAGAAAAGGCAATGCCTGTTACAAACTATTATACACATTGGCCTGAGGCGGTGCCTCCTCCCCCCCCCCCCCTAGATTTTGATGCCCGAGGCTTCAGCCTACCTAAGCTAATGGTGAATCCGGCACTGTACACAATCCTCCTACTAACTACAAATTTGATTCACACATATTAAGGTTTGATCGTTAAGCTCATTTTTACCAGAGCTCACAGCTCCAGAAAAATCACTCACGTTCAAACTGTAAAACGTCGGAGCAGCTCTGCTGTCATTCAACAGATCCTGTACTATATGACGCAAAACTAGACTAGAGGTACTCCCTGTTCAGGCGTTTGTGAACAAATGAGTTGTACATCCATGGTTGTACTCCCGGGAGGTTCATCTTCAACCCCCGGGACAGGAAGATCTACTGAGCGTCAAATCAGCGGATAATCACTTTAACTACTGGCATCCAGCCCCCTCGGGGGCTGTGTTTCTGGGAGGTAAAGTTGGTGGCACAGTAATGGGAGTTGAGGGAAGGGGGGGGGGGTGTCATAGTCCGGAATACGCAATAGTCGCTGGTAGGTAGGTATCACGAATAGACGTTTGCTTGGTTTTTCCTCCACAGAAGCTACGCCTATGTATGTCTTTCAATGGAACGTTAATGCAAGACAACTTTCGCAGGGGGCGGGGGGGGGGGGGGGGGGAGTTAGTTATTCTTCGTATATAATGCTGTTGTATTTATTTTAGTATTCAGTAGTTTTTGTTGTTTTTTTTTTTTTTATCAACACGATAATATAATTGGAATAATCAGCGGAAATTAATTTCTAGAACTGGACTTCTGACGTAACAATTATATGGGATATTTTCCAGTCAAGTCAAGTAAGATGGGATTTGAAAATAATGAACAAAATAATAGACACGTGAAATAAATGGAAAAATAAATCCACAATGATTTTAATAAAGTACACACAACTGATAAGAAAACACGCAGCCACTGATGTGGATAAACAGATCCATTTTATATCAGCAGAGAAAATGGAATTATAGTTTCTATGGATATAAGAAAGGTGCAAGTAAACAGGCATGAATACAACACAAAGTAGGGAAGCTGGTCTGTACATTGAAACAGTGAGTGGCATATGAATTAGTGGAGCACGCACTTGCAATCCAGAAAACAGAGAGGGGCAATGTAGAAGATGACACGTAGTTGGGGAGGGGACAGGGTGGAGAAAGAGAGAGAGAGAGAAAGTCCATTCCTTGCCCCCTGCACAAAGTCAACTCGACCATTACCTAATGTATTTTACAGCCCCAGGAAACGGAAGTGGCAACAGAAAAGAGCCGACCATGAGCAACAGCGGCGGTGATGCGCGGCAGTTTTGTTGGGAAAATAATGGCGTGTTGGTGTGTTATTTTTGTGTTATTGTCCTGTTATTGTCGTGTGTGTCAATTGTGTACGGAGTCAGAGCATTACAGGGGGGCTGGAATATGTGCAAGCCTGTGTGAGAAGTTAATGGCTTTTCAAGATGGTGTGAGGAGAGAGAGTGGGTTAAGCCAGGAAAGTTTGGCTGAGAGTGCTGGCTATATGAAATCCACAGAAGGGGGAAATTTTGTCCCTTTATGATGAATCCAGCCCAAGGGAGGTCTCATACTCAGACGGGTCAGACACAGTCAGACTCTGCCAGCAAAATGTACACCCAAGAAATAATGTTAGAAGTGACAGTGTCAGAAATATTGTTAGAAGCTGACAGTGTCCGAAATAATGTTAGAAGCTGACAGTGTCAGAAATAATGTTAGAAGCTGACAGTGTCAGAAATAATGTTAGAAGCTGACAGTGTCAGAAATAATGTTAGAAGCTGACAGTGTCAGAAATAATGTTAGAAGCTGACAGTGACAGAAATAATGTTAGAAGCTGACAGTGTCAGAAATAAGGTTAGAAGCTAACAATGTCAGAAATAATGTTAGAAGCTGACAGTGTCTGGCCGAGCTTTGTATGATAGGGTCTTTCCGGAGTTACTAAGAAAATAATTATGGTGTGAACTTCTTGTCTGCCAGCAGCTGGCAGTACCGTTCCGGGCCCAGTATGATGCCTCCTTTAGACAGAATTCGACGTTTGTAGAGACTGAGTGACAAAATGTGACCAGAATTTAAGCCAAGGCGGGCACCAGTAGATTTTGATCTGGCGATCAGTTGGTTGGTGAGGTCACGACATTGAGTTCCAGTGAGACTTCGCGCACTAGCCAACTGATTTTTTTTTTTTTTTAACGTTGAAGCTCAATGTCTGCGTTCAGTGAGAACCCGTACATTTGCCAACTGATATTTTTTTCTCACTGAACCTCATCGTCGTGACGACGCCATCCAAAGAGTCGGCCGATGAAAATCCCCCTAAGCTAACCATTATACATACATGTACATATACCACTCCTTTTCTCCGCTGTGACGAGGATTACGCGATCTTAAATATGCTGCACAAACAGCGAGTTGACATTGTGATTTTAGACAGGAGACATGGCTGTTCGACATTGTGTAATGAACCTCCAGCCAAAGACGACTGACCGCCGCTGCCCTAGGCATTTACACCTCACTTAAATGGGTGAGTTTAAACAGGAGAGATGAAAACAGGGATCATCCACAAGGTAAGTACGCTTGGAAGAGGAAGGGTGGACGCGTCCAGATAGCATTCATAGGGGAGGGTGGGAGGTTCTGTAGAGCTTTTCAGTGAAGGTACTGAATTAAAAAGTGTGGTATGTCAGCAAATTAAGTTGTTAGATTATATTATAAACATCTTGTGTCTTATGAAACCGTCAAAAGGTTTATGCTAAATATCTAGATACTCACTTAAAGTTTTTGATCATCAAGGTCCTGTCATGTACATTCACCATTTCAATGGCCATAGGCTCGTGCAAGGGGGTGCGGCAGGGGGTGGGGCGGGCTGAGACTTATCAAAAATTTGTCTTGAGAAAAGAGGCGGGGGGGGGGGGTAAAACATTTCCCAAATCTTGCGTGCGTACTCCATGGATGGCTCCATTAAAATGCACACACGCGAATACGAAATGGAGGCGCGGGGGGGGGGGGGGGGGTGAGTCCAAGCTTATCAAACGGATACCCTGGGAAAAGAGGGAGGGGTGTTAAAAAATCGCCAAGATCTAGCCTACGTACTCTATGGATGGCTCTATTAAACGACAGCCACATGAATAAGAATGCATTTACATAACAACTAGATTGTTTAACCATATTGGGGCGGCATCAGATGCAATTTGGCTGGAACAGAATCCAGGTGAAATTCAGAAGGAAACCAAAATGACACAAGCTGGTTATATAACACGTCTTTTATGATTTGACTCAGTTGTTGTAGACGCCGGGGGAGAAAAAGCTGTGGTCATAAAACTATACGAGAGTATGTTGATGGCGTGAAGATAGAGAAGTTCTTCTTTTCTTGGTACGATGTTGGACGCGAGGAAAGGAACGAAACAGAAGTGTTCGGGGTTTATTGGAGGAGAGGGTGGGGTAACAAAAGATAAGACAATTTTGCCACCACCGCCATTCCATACCGTTGTAAGTGAAATAGGTAAATATCTTTAATCATGAACATTCTTGGGGTAAAAAAAAAATACTGTCCATGGTGTTCATGAGAGAGTAAACGCACAAGCAGAATTTCTTAGAAATTTAACGGTCAGTTCTCGTGAAATCAATGATGACGTGGCGTACAGGGAGATTTAGCGACTATAGTAGATACTATTATCATCTTGCCCATGATAATTTAAATCTCTGTAGTAAGAACCTCATAACAAAGTACTATAATTAGTAGTGAGTTTAACTCCTCCTCTCGAATCTTTCTTTAACTCTTTACCCAGGCGTCATGAAAATGAAACTAAAAAAGACAAAAAATACATCACTTTCGCCCTCTATTTTCTTTCTCTCAGCCCCCCCCCCCTCCCCTCCCCCTTTCCACTGCCTCGTTTTTTCATTTCTTTAACCATTCTTTCTCTCTCGAAGTCTTCCAACTGTCATAACATCGTCCTATCTCTCTTTTCTCCCATTCTCTGTCTCCTTTCTTTTCTCCACCAAATGGCCAGATTACTACCCCACACGAGCTGCTATGGACAATTTGCACTCTCAACCACACAATAGAACATGTAGCAACATATTCAAGTACAGATCTCTCCGTGTGTGTGCGTGTTTCCAGCAACTCTGTGATAGAACAGGTGAACCAACACACTTTCAAAGACCCCCTTTCTCTCTCTCTCTCTCCCTCTCCCTCTCTCTAGGGTCAAGGAGCCCCCGTTTCTACTGTCCTGGAGATTCTCTCGAACAGATTTGGACCTCCAGCATGCTTTCACGTGTTTAATGTATAAACATTTCACGTCCAATTGTTATAAATGACTGCTTGCTGTCAGTCCAATCAAACTGGGATGTATGGCGGGCTCTCCTGGGGAACACATCTTTGGTTCATTCAACCTTTGCTTCGTCCTTTTTGGTTTAATAGGACTAATTTGCATCCCGGCTATTTATAGCGTGTGTCTACATTATTTTTGTCCGGGCACTTAAAGCCCGCGGGACAGATAAATTCACCTGAAAGAATTATACTCACGAAACTGCGATATCAGATTAAGTACTCTCTCATTTAACTTTTGTACTGATTATGTAATACTGAATTATAAGCAATCAGACTAATCGGACTGAAATGAATGCCGCCTTTTCTACTGCAATATGAATTACAAGCTATCAAGTCAATCAAACCATGATGTATGCCTACCGCAAATACCGAATTATAAGCTGTCAAGCCAACCAAACTGATGAGATGTATGGCGGGTTCTCTACTGCATAGAACAATGTCTCCCGAAGACATCTTTGGCCATTCATCTTTTATTTCTCCCTTTTTGGTTTAATAGGACTAGTTTACATCCTGGCAATTTATAGCTTGGGTTATCCTTTTGTCCGGACAGTGTAAGCCTGTAGTGTAAGCTTGGGAGACAATTATAGGCTAATGAGCGTAAGCCATAAAACGATCAATTTTGCCTGAAAGTAATCGCCCGGCTCGCATTAACCGATTTTGGTCTGCCAACTAATTGGGTGGTGACGTCATAACACTGAGTTTCAATGAGACCTCGGGAAGCAACCAACTAGTTGAATCTCATCGAAAATGTCGTGTCGTCACCATCCAACTCATTCAGTAGATCAAAATTGGCTGGTGCACCTGGAGCCAAATGCTTTATGTTTGACACACTTACTCTTCCTATCTTATTAACAAATAATTTTTCCTATTACATATTAATATATATTTTTGCAATAATCTGACTATTCAAAATCAGTTCAGCATACAATTTTAGAAGTTTTTGAATTGGCAATTTTCGTGTGAGCATTAGAGGGTTAACATTAGTGCTGAAGAACTACGTGTTACTGAATTACCAAAGCATTTTTTGGATTACTTTCTCCGCAAGACAATTCAGATTTATAACTTCAGTTAAATGAGGAAGTTGACAGTATCAACCGGGTATAGCATTACGACCCTCGGGACCACAAATTCTAATGTTCTTGAACGTGTTGCATGAAATTAGGGTCCGAAACATTTTGTGTCTTATACTCGTTTTCTACGAGAATATTCAACGCTGCTCTAATAATTATAATAAAATCAAATCAAATGTCTTTCCTGCAGGCATTCCGCAAGCCTTAGTTAAGCTTTGGGACAATTGCTGAAATGCATCGCTGGACCTACATTTTTGGGACAATGAAGCTTAAACTGTCATAGGGCCCCCTTCGCAACCAGCAACAATAGGGCAACGTCTAAAATTCATTCATTAAATACAGTTTCTTCAGGGCCTCTCCCGGATTTGGGGCCCTGAAGCTTAAGTCTCATTAGTTTCATAGTAGATCCGCCACTGCTCAAATGTTCTAGAGTTGCAATTCCATACATTTTGAGAATCTCCCAGTTGTGTCTGAGAAATGGTCAATGTCTTAAATTGGGTACTCCCTGTGACCCCCGCCCCCCAAATTTCCAAAAAAAAAAAAAAAACCCGAAATAAATGACATACATTATTTCTTCTCTGCCACCCAATGATGAACATGGCTTTGTTGACCACACCTTTCTTATACTGACCAGTTTGCGCCTGGTCAACATCATTCAGCTGCCCTGTCGTGCGCGGGAAGTCTGTAGCGAGAGGAAACAAGAGGAACGTTAATTACTGTCACCAAATTACCATCTCTTCCCGATCGAGGAATGGGGGGGGGGGGGGGGATCTTTTCCAGCTGTGTGGTCCCTTCCTCAAACTGATGATCAGTGAATTTAGGGATATTTTGATGAGATTAATGGCATCGATGAGAACAATGATAATGTCAGAGTTTCTTTGTTTTCCTTCCCTCTCATTAGTGTTTCATTAATGAGGATGACGATGATGATGATGATGGTGATGACGATGGTATTGCGAATGATGGTGATGATGATGATGGTGATGACGATGGTATTGCGAATGATGGTGATGATGATGATGGTGAATATGATGACATGATGATAATGATGATGGTGATGGTGATGATGGTGAATATGATGACATGATGATAATGATGATGGTGATGATGATGATGGTGAATATGATGACATGATGATAATGATGATGGTGATGATGAAGACAACGTGGGATCGAACTCAGTTCACTTTTTACCCAATATTTATTAGTTCGGAGTAAGGAAAATTCTACTGCCATTCAACCAATTATTTTATGTTCATGGTACTTTTTTTTTTCTTTTTGAACAAAATGATGATGAGAGAACAGTGGTGATAAGAAGAGAGAGAAGAGGATGTTTTATGATAGCAACAATAAGATAATAATATGTATAATTTATACACGGATTCGTGTAGTTACAAAATAATGTGCCGTTGCCAGGCGGTGATGCTGCGAGCGAAATGTAATGACATACAAAGAGAGATACCAATCTGAAAATAAAAAAATGAAGATTCGGCCAAAGAAAGAGGCGAAACAAAATTAATGTCATGTATAAGAAAAAAAGAGTGAGAAATGACAAGCCATCCGGAGATAGTGTGAAAGAGTGAGAAATGACAAGCCATCCGGAGATAGTGTGAAAGAGTGAGAAATGACAAGCCATCCGGAGATAGTGTGAAAGAGTGAGAAATGACAAGCCATTCGGAGATAGTGTGAAAGATGAAAATGGTGAAGAATAAGGTGGGTGTCATAGACTAAGCATGGAACGCGACAACAGCCAGCTGCTGGCAGCAAACTGTACCTCCAGGAAATGGTGGCAGAAACTGTGTCTGGTCGGGCTTAGTGTATAGGTTCTTCCGGGGTTTGCTAAGAAATATATAGAAAATTATGGTGTGCACTTCTTGCCTGCCAGCATCTGACTTTGACGCCACGGGCTAAGTATGATATATCCCT
>OZ007574.1:30670412-30740412 GCA_963931925.1 Onchidella celtica | reverse complement strand
TGCCTTCCCGCTAAGTCGCCGTTGAAACCGGCCATATATGAAAAACAACACGAGAATACACTGAATAACCATGGAAATTGTATTTTGAAGAAATAATAATAATAACTGGAGTTTTCACATTCGACAGACTGTTGGATGAGGAGACCAGCAGAGTGGACCATTGTCGGACTAGTGACACTTTTCATGTGCATTCAAATAAGAAAGACTTACTGGACTTGCCCATTCTCTGAAGGAGAAATGAAAACATTGGATCATCATAATAATGGTGGAGTACGTTTATATAGGGGCCTGTCAACACAATGTGTACTCAAAAAGCTTTACCTTTACAATCAAACATCTCTCTCTCTCTGTCTTTCTCTCTCTCTCTCTCTTTCTTTCTTTCTCTCCCTCTCTCTCTCTTTCTCTCTCTCTGTCTTTCTTTCTCTCTCTCTCTTTCTCTTCCCCTCTCTCTGTCTCTCTCTGTGTCTCTCTTCCTCTATTTCTCTCTCTCTCTCTTTCTCTCCCCTCTCTCCGCCTCTCTCTCTCTGTCTCTCTTCTCTCTCTCTCTCTCTCTCTATCTATCTATCTATTATACTCTCTCTATGTCTGTCTATCTGTCTGTCTATCTCTATCCTATGTATTTACTACATACTTTCATGCTGTATAAAACATCCAAGGCTTAAAGGAGACAGTATCAGTTATTGAGCAGATATTTCCCATCAGGACTGATTTTGAATTTCTCAAATGAAGAAAAAAATTTTTTAATTCAATTTAAAAAAAAATATCAGAGAGACTGCTATGTTCTCATGCCAAAAGCAGCAATATTGGATGAAGAAAACAATACAGTATATTATTTCCAGGTGTATTTGTCTCTGAACCCATATTTTGCCCTGTGGTGTTCTTTGAGGCAGCCGTGAATTCTCCAAAGTCCAAAGTGTGTTTAAAACTTGGCTTTCAATAAATCTAAAATACAAATACAAAAGCAGAGAAGGCAAAATTCCTGCTCAGTAGATCGTGCAGAGAGGCGACGTTGTGTATCCATCTCCATATATTTTAAATTACTAAAACACCCGAGCAAGATACACCCCTATAAATTCCCTTTACCAAAACCCCGATCGTATAATTATGTAGACCCAGGTCCCGTGCGAATAACGCCACTTAGATTCCATGCGAAAACGAATAAAACACAATAATTGTTACACTACAATTCCTGCAGAATGCACCGAAAGATGTGATATAAAGTTGATTTCTGACCAGCAATGTGTTAGGAGGAGCGAAGAGCAAAATTCCAATCATACGTTTCGATTTTACTCAATAAATGTGTGTTTAATTTTCGCACCTCACAAATCAAAAATAAGTGATATCAAAATTTGACTTTTGCCCAAAAATGGATGTTTCCACGTAGTTAACCGTCACGAAATTGAGACAGTACATAAAATATCATGATTTCCTGGTCACGTAGTCACAAAGTATTAAGTGCTTACATGTTTACCCCCTAGCTCGAAATGGACTACTGAGATGGTCATTGGAGTGACAAAAAATGCGAGTCTTTGTCTTCATCCATTTTTTTTTTTAAAATACATAATGATCACTTGAACTATTTGCCATTCTGACAGGTATGCAAGATGATCACTTGAACTATTTGCCATTCTGACAGGTATGCAAGAAGTCAGAAAATGAAGTAAGAGAACAACAATGTAGCAGCCACAAAATCAAAACATACACAATAAAAGTCAGTACACATACACAATAAAAGTCAGTACACATACACAATAAAAGTCAGTACACACACACAATAAAAGTCAGTACACATACACAATAAAAGTCAGTACACATACACAATAAAAGTCAGTACACACACACAATAAAAGTCAGTACACACACACAATAAAAGTCAGTACACATACACAATAAAAGTCAGTACACACACACACACATATAAACACGCAAAAGAAAAAAAAAAGACTATAACTACTGTCTGCGGTGAAGAAACAGACGTATTAAAGATAAAATGGTGTACACCAATCATTTTTCAGTTTAATGAAGTGTACAGCAAGTAGATTAAAAATTTAATAAGGCTGCTTGATGTACATTTCATGTGGTTGAATAGAACTGGTGCACAGTTTATTTACTTGAAATAATCATGAGCTAATGAAATGATAATTTTTTTTTTGATAAAAGAAAACTTTAGCCCCCCCCCCCCCTATATTTACGCATAGATCTACTTGTTACTCATTTAGTTGTTGTTGTTGTTGTTGTTGTTTGTTGTTTTTCCCAGGCACATTCGATCCTTCACAAGAGCACAGTAAAATTGCTTTAAGTCTGTAAAGAATTATACTATTCGGTGAGTATATTTTTTTCCCTTTTCACTGCCATTTGCAACCACGGTTAGCTTTTAAATATAGATCAAGCTCACGATGAATGACCGCCTTAAAAAACAATAATCATCAGTGTCTCTTCCTTCATCTCCTTAAGGAGTGTGTTTGACGAGAATCAACAGATGGACTTGGCGGATTTTGTCCGAGGGAACTGGCCGCTCATCCGTGCAATCTGCGCCGACAAAGCGGAAGTGGCCGGGGGAGACCTGATACCCCCACACACCTGTAAAACTCCACATCTTTCCTCCCGCGTCCCTCAACGGGGAAGACACCTCCGAGAACCGCGGGAGGTCTCGGCCAGTGACCAACACTGACCACGGCCTCCCTGAGGAGATTCACCCAACTCCCTCTTGGACACAATTAGAATGGACCCCGGTGGACAATGGACCGGAGGAGATGGACATGTTTACTTTTTGGCAGTCGTTAGCAGACGTGTCAAGGAATTTTAATCAGAGACAGGTTCCGGTAAGGGAAGTAACTCCGCCCATGCTGACAGAGTTATCCCTCGTTGGCAAAGGTTAAAGGTTGTGGTCTGTAGGAATTAGTGTGCGTGGGGGTAGACTCATGGGTGAACGACGGGATGTGCCGACGAAATAGAGGGTATATTTGTTTTGTAGGTGTTTCTTTACCATCAGCGAAAGTGCAGAGTGATGTCCAACTGCCCAGTGTTCACCTTTTATCAAGAGAGCCGTAAACACTGTACCGCCTGCACACATTTCAGTAAAAACCTTAATAGTGTTTGTAGTTTTATTACTAACAGTACCACCGGTTTGGTGCGTATGTACGCCTGTGCTATTATCATGTTTGACATTGTTTGAGTAATAACTCCCTCTACTCTGAGGTAGACTAGGATGGCAATGCCGGGTATTAGTCTATGTATAAAACAAAAAACACGAGAAAAAGGCATGTCCATTGCAGAGCGATGCAGGAGGTGTGTCGTAGCCGAAATAGATAGATAGATAGATAGATAGATAGATAGATAGATAGATAGATAGATAGATAGATAGATAGATAGATAGATAGATAGATAGATAGATAGATAGATAGATAGATAGATAGATAGATAGACAGACAGACAGACGGGTAGATAGATAGATAGATAGATAGATAGATAGATAGATAGATAGATAGATAGATAGATAGATAGATAGATAGATAGATAGATAGATAGATAGATAGATAGATAGATAGATAGATAGATAGATAGATAGATAGATAGACGGCTGGGTGGATGGATAGATGGATGGATGGATCGATGGATGAATAGATAGATAGATGAGCGGACGGATTGGTGGATAGATGGACGGATGGACGGACGGACGGATGAGTGGATGGTTCTATTGGTGGGTGGACGGATGGACGAATGGATGGGTGGATGGATGGACATCAAAGATATCTTGCAAGTTCGACTAAACCTGCCAAAATAGTACCAAAAAAAATCACCAACATAACACACAGAATGGATAGAGAGATGCCTGGCCAGACACCTTATCAACAACAAAGGTAGGTAATTTTGACGAAATCTGTCATCGCTGTCTACTGATGGAAATATCATCCAGCAAGTGAGTAGGGTTTAGGCTTTCTCTCACCCTGCTCTCCCTCTGTCTCTCTCTCTCTCTCTCTGTCTGCTGTCTGTTTGTCTATCTGTCTATCTGTCTCTTTCTTTCTTTCCCTCTCCCTATCTCTTTCTCTGTCTTCAAATATCTATCTATCTATCTATCTATCTATCTATCTATCTATCTATCTATCTATCTATCTATCTATCTATCTATCTATCTATCTATCTATCTATCTATCTATCTGTCTATCTATCTATCTATCTATCTATCTATCTATCTATCTATCTACCTATCTATCTATCTGTCTATCTATCTATCTATCTATCTATCTATCTATCTATCTATCCTCCCCCACTCTCTCTCTCCATTTCTCTCTGTCTCTTTCTCTCTGTCTCTCTCTCTCTGTCTCTCTCTGTGTCTCTCTCTCTCTCTGTCTCTCTCTCTCTCCCTATCTTCTCTTTTCTCTCCGAAGGTTAATATCTTTACACTAGTCGGCATTGTTTTTCATCCGAGAGCATATTAAATACCTACTGAAGTAAATTTTAGAATATTTTTTTTTCTCAGTGCATTTCAAGTAACTCTGACCCGTTCTTTGACACCTGTAACCGGGTGATAGATTGGCAAGGTATAACTAGTAGTTATAATAATATTGTGCCTATAACTAGCGTGGGAAGATAGTTAACGGCGGGGAGACAGAGTCATTGTAGGCCAGAGGGGGAAAGTATGGGATGCAACTGAAGCGCTTTGACACCCGAAAAGGGTAGTGTTTACTTGACCGCCGTACTTGTCGATCAGATCACCTGGGAATTGCTTGGGGGGTAGAGCTGTTTCAATAGTATTTGACGTGGAGCCGACGGGGGTGGCTATCAGGATAACTAATGCACACTCGGTGGGCGTCTTGGGACGCTACCTGACTGGGTATAAATCCCCGAACGCTCCTTCCAACTTCAGACCGCTGAGAGCACTCACCAGCTTCGTGCCGAAGAGGAGACCACAACTGCAACTGTAACTTTGTACTAGTCTTGTGAGTGGGGAAGGTCAGGGAACCCGCAAACATCCTTTGTCAGAGCGTGGTATCTTTGGTATCTTGTCGGCATTTGAGCTGTTGCTGAGTGGTAAGTTAATTGTACGATGTATGTGTATTTTACTTAATGTTCATGATTGTAGAACATAAATCTAGTGGATTTACTTTGGTATAACTACTGCCTCTGAGAGAGTCACGGAAACGCCGTTACATATATGTTACGAAACCTTATAGGATGGGGTCCGTTAGAGAGAGCGTTATTCTTCGTGGGGAACGTGTAAATATCATTAAAACTGTATTGATCGTTTATTCTATTGCCTATATGGGAGCCTATGGAGTATGGGAGCTGCAGCCTGACTTATAACAGTGTCAGCGGTTAAAAGTGTTAATGATGAATATCCGTCATGGAGTAAGTATGGAAGTCATGCCTTCCAGCAGTAGATTAGGACTTTGCGATTGTTTTTCTACAGAGGAGGAAGAACAACACCTTCTTGGCTTCTCAACTTCTTGTACTTTGATTAACGACATCGTGGCTTCTTGGCTTCCCGACCTATTGGTACCTGCCGATACCTGTTGATCTAACTGCGCAGTCAAGCCAGGGTAGAGAGGAAGAACCAGTGCCCAGATAGCGCCATACACCCCTAAGGGAGAGGTTTCCTTATGCTGAATGTTCCCATGTGTTTTATAAAATGTGCTAGAGATTGAATATTACGAAGCCATTTAATTAGCATGTACTGATTTGCATCAACTTCATTCCATCGAAATTCACATGAAATTGTATGACCTATGTTCCTATTATTATTGAATGAATTAATAATTATTGTATATATGTAAGCAATACAGATATCGTTTGTTATAACTTATAGAAGAGAGATAGTCGATTATTTAGTGTGTTTGTGCCGTGCCCATCACGGCTGGTGTCAGAAGAAAGTTAGTGAGAGAAAGTGGAAACATCACAATGGTGTCAGAAGTGGGATGCTGCTAGTAAATAACATTTAATTTTGATCTGGGTCGTGTCAAGGGGCTATTGTGTGATTGTGTGGACAGGTCATCTGCCCTGAGGCGAGTGAGAGAGATTGACATTTAGTGCCTGCGACATGCTCTGATTTTACCTGTGCATTGACTGTTCAATTTTATCTTTTGTCACAGAGAAAATTGTTGTTTGCTATTGCAGGAATATTGTTGTTAACTTCACAGTTACGATCCACGCTTTATTGTTAGCTTTGTTTACAGGTCAATTGCTGATGGACTATCTGGGCGCACTGAAGCTTGCCAGACAAGAAGGCATTAGTGATGAGGAATTCAAAATTAGGTGGGACGAAGAGAAAGCCCAAAACCGAGAACAAAGGGCTATCGAACGAGAAGAAAAGGAGCGCGAACGAGAAGAAAAGGAGAAGGAAAGACAATTTGAAAGGGAGAGAATGGAATGCGAACGGGAACTAGCCAAAAACGGGTGTCACAATGGTAAAGGGAATGGAAAATCTGCTGCCCCGAAGGTACCTAAAATTGCCATTTTTGATGACTCGCGCGAGGATCTCGACTCGTATTTGAAAAGATTTGAAAGGCTCGCGCAGGCAAATGATTGGGAAGAAGACACCTGGGCAGACATGTTAGGGGCATTGTTAACTGGCAGGGCGTTAGATGTTTATTCCGGTCTCAGCGATGAAGACAGTAGGGATTACGAGAAGGTAAAGAAGGTGTTGTTCAAGAAGTATCACCTCACGGCAGAGGGTTATAGGCGTAAGTTTAGGGAGAGTCGTCTAGATAAGGACGAAACTTATACGCAGCTGTCCGTGAGATTGCAGAGATATTTTGAGAGGTGGGTAGACCTCTCAGAGGCAGAGAGAACTATGGAAGGGATTACGGATCTGTTAGTCAGGGAGCAGATGTTGAAGATTGTCGACTGTAATCTTTCCATATATTTGAAAGAGAGGGACCCCAAGTCCGTGCATGAGTTAGTTGAGATGGCGGACTTGTATAGTGAGGCTCATCAGTCGAAGCGAGGGCTGGAGCAACAGCAGAAGTCAGGTAAGAGGGTTGAGGAGAGCAGAAGTAAGGGTTTAGGAGTGAGTAAACCGGTATGCTTCAACTGTGGCTCTCCCAATCACCTGAGTAGGCAGTGTGACCAGGGCAGGACGAAGAAGGGTGCTGCTGCCACTGTCGAGGACAACCGAGGTAAGTCCCAGCGTGAGAGTGGGCGTGGTTGTTTTGTGTGTGGGTCACTTCTCCATATTGCGAGATTCTGTAGGAAGAGACAGAAAGAGACGACCGCAGTCGTACTAACCAGCGATGAGGAAGCCGATGACAGTCAGTGGGAGTCATCGGGCAGGGCGAATACTCAACCAGGGGCTGAGCAGAGTGTTGGGCCACAGACCTTCATTTCTTGGGAGACGGAAGGTAAGAGTATTGAGTTAGAAGGTTCGACAGAACATGAGCCCGAAGACGATGTTCCGGAGAATGATTTATCCGCTCCATTTTTGGAGAAGGGGAGGATAGGGGATAAAGAGATTACTATCCTTCGTGACACGGGATGCACGTGTGCGATTATAAAAAGGGACAAACTGCCTCCTAACAGCTTAACTGGGAAGAACAGGAGTTATGTCCTGATGGACGGGACGAGAAGGTCTGCTCCTGTCGCGGAAATGTGGGTAGAAACCCCATTTTATACTGGGCTTCTCAAAGCGCTAGTAGTGGAAGACCCAGTGGCCGATTTGATTATAGGAAACATAAAGGGGGCGTCTCTTGAGAAGATAAGTGTGGTACTCACGCGATCTCGCAAGGTGGAGATTGACAAGGAAGAGCATGAGTGTGAGAATGCGAGTGCGAAAGTGAGTCAGACCACAGATAATGAGGAGGCCAAGGGCAACTCAACGGAGGAGGTAAGGGTAGGGGCCAAGATAGGGGAACTCACACCAGGTGAGATAGCCCGGGCCCAGAGAGAGGACGAAACTTTGAGAGTTTTAAGGGAGAGAGCCACGTTGGAGCAATCGGCTGAGGTAGGTACTCACATAAAGGAGAGTAAGGGAATTTACTATCGGGTAAAGAAGGCCGGGGCTGGACGTGCTGATGTGGAGCAGTTGTTGGTACCTAAGCAGTACCGAAGTGAGCTGACGAAGATAGCTCACGAAGGAGTGTTCGGGGGACACTTAGGAATTTCGCGCACACAGGACAGAATAATGCAGTCGTTCTTTTGGCCTGGGATAGGTGCGGACGTAGGTCGTTTCTGTCGATCGTGTGACGCGTGTCAAAGGACATCCAATAAAGGTAGGGTGACAAAGGTACCCCTAGTGCCGACACCCCTGATCGACACGCCCTTTTCGCGCGTCGCCATAGATTTGGTTGGTCCACTTCCGCGTACGGAACATGGGAGATCGCGTTATATTTTGACGCTAGTAGATTATGCCACGCGTTTCCCGGATGCCGTAGCCTTAAGGGGGATATCAGCTGAGCAGGTCAGTGAAGCGTTAATGGAAATATTTTCTCGGTTAGGCATACCAAAGGAAATAGTTTCAGATAGGGGATCACAGTTTACCGGTGAGCTGATGAGAGAGGTCAGTGCACTTCTCAAAACGAAACAGATATTCTGCTCGCCTTACCACGCGATGGCCAATGGTCTGTGTGAAAGATTTAACGGAGTGCTGAAGAATATGCTTCGCCGAGTAGCTCATGACAGACCCAAGGACTGGGACAGAATGTTGTGTCCACTGCTGTTCGCGTATCGCGAAACCCCACAGGCCAGTACAGGTTTTTCGCCGTTTGAACTAGTGTTCGGTCACCCTGTGAGAGGACCACTTGCAATACTGAAGAATCTGTGGACTGGGGAAGCGGAGTCAGAAACGAGGTCATCGTACGAATACGTGGTAGATATGAGGGAACGATTGGAGGATGCCATGAAAGTCGTAGCCGAGAACAGCAGCGTCGAAAAACACAGGCAGAAGAAATACTACGATAGGGGGGCCAAACAGAGGAAATTCCAAGTGGGCGATTCCGTCCTCATACTCTCCCAAGTGACGGATCGAAACTACAGATGACTTGGAAAGGGCCTTACAAAGTAGAAGAGCAGAGAGGGTCAGTGAACTACATGGTGAACGTCAAGGGGAAGAGACGACTGTATCACGCGAATATGCTGAAGAAGTATATTGAGAGGGAAGACGAACAGGAAAACACAGAGGCAATAGCTGCAGCTATAATTGACGAGACCGATGAAGGAGAGGAAGCGACTTCGATGCCTCTGGAGACAGTCATGCCTAAGCTAGAACAGACCGAAACCTACAGGGATGTACAGTTAGGGGACACGCTAGATCAGGATCAGAGAGAACAGATGCAAGAGCTCATGGAAGAATACAAAGATATATTTACCGATGTACCGGGGCTCACTGACCTGATCAAGCACAAAATCCCATTGCTAGATCAAAAACCTGTGAAGGTAAGACCCTACCAACTACCGTACTCAACTAGAGAAGCTGTCAATGCTGAGGTAGGCAAGATGCTTGCGGCCAGAGTCATCGAACCGTCCGAGTCCCCGTACAATAGTCCAATTGTATTAGTTAAGAAGCCCGATGGTCAACATCGTTTCTGCAACGACTACAGGCGGCTAAATGTTGTGACTGCCGATGACGCCGAACCGATGCCTGAGGTAGAAGCCATTATTTCCAATCTAGCGGAGGCAAAATATTTCACCAAGCTGGACTTGACAAAGGGCTTTTATCAAGTTCCGATGGCCGAGGAAGATAAACACCTGACGGCGTTCGCCACACCGTTTGGGCTATACCAGTACAGGGTCATGCCGTTCGGGTTGAAGGGATCCCCCGCCACATTTAACAGGCTCATGAGGAAAGTATTAAAAGATGCTGGCGAAGGGGTAGATGCATTGGTAGACGACTGTCTTATACACAGTGCAAATTGGCCTGACCACTTGGAACGTTGTCGGAATGTCTTCGAGCGACTGAGACGGGCAAATTTAAAAGCTAGACCTACCAAGACGCTAATAGGGATGACAGAAGTCGAGTACTTAGGCCATAAGCTGGGACAGGGGACTGTAAGACCGCAGGAGAGTAAGGTGCGAGCCATTGTCGACTGTGACCGACCGACGACCAAGACACAAGTGAGGAGTTTCCTGGGGCTAACGGGGTACTATCGGAAGTTTGTACCAAATTACAGTGCAATCTCGGCGCCGTTGTCAGACCTCACAAAGAAGTCCCAGGGCACAAAGTTCGCGTGGGGACACGCGCAGGAGAACGCGTTCAATGCCCTAAAAATTTGTTTGAGTTCCGAGCCGATACTACGGATGCCAGACTGGAACAAGGAACTGATTCTCCAGACAGACGCATCTAACCTTGGAGTGAGTGGCTGCCTACTTCAAGAAGACGAGGGTACGAAGTATCCAGTTGTATATGTTAGCAGAAAGTTGAAACCCGCGGAGAAGAACTACTCAACAATTGAAAAGGAATGCCTGGCCATAGTTTTCGCCGTTAGTAAGTTGCAGGCGTATCTGTAAGGGAGAAACTTCGTGTTAGAGACGGACCACCGACCTCTAACTTGGATGCGAACTAAAGACCAGAAGAACGCGAGGGTAACTAGACGGAACCTGGCGCTGCAACCATATAACTTTCGAGTCAGCAACATCAGGGGGCGAGACGCTCTATGGGCCGACACTCTATCTAGATTACCAGTAGATTAATAATTTTATTAGCCGATTTTGCCAGGGAAAATCGACTTAAGTGGGGGCGATTGTAACCGGGTGATAGATTGGCAAGGTATAACTAGTAGTTATAATAATATTGTGCCTATAACTAGCGTGGGAAGATAGTTAACGGCGGGGAGACAGAGTCATTGTAGGCCAGAGGGGGAAAGTATGGGATGCAACTGAAGCGCTTTGACACCCGAAAAGGGTAGTGTTTACTTGACCGCCGTACTTGTCGATCAGATCACCTGGGAATTGCTTGGGGGGTAGAGCTGTTTCAATAGTATTTGACGTGGAGCCGACGGGGGTGGCTATCAGGATAACTAATGCACACTCGGTGGGCGTCTTGGGACGCTACCTGACTGGGTATAAATCCCCGAACGCTCCTTCCAACTTCAGACCGCTGAGAGCACTCACCAGCTTCGTGCCGAAGAGGAGACCACAACTGCAACTGTAACTTTGTACTAGTCTTGTGAGTGGGGAAGGTCAGGGAACCCGCAAACATCCTTTGTCAGAGCGTGGTATCTTTGGTATCTTGTCGGCATTTGAGCTGTTGCTGAGTGGTAAGTTAATTGTACGATGTATGTGTATTTTACTTAATGTTCATGATTGTAGAACATAAATCTAGTGGATTTACTTTGGTATAACTACTGCCTCTGAGAGAGTCACGGAAACGCCGTTACATATATGTTACGAAACCTTATAGGATGGGGTCCGTTAGAGAGAGCGTTATTCTTCGTGGGGAACGTGTAAATATCATTAAAACTGTATTGATCGTTTATTCTATTGCCTATATGGGAGCCTATGGAGTATGGGAGCTGCAGCCTGACTTATAACAGTGTCAGCGGTTAAAAGTGTTAATGATGAATATCCGTCATGGAGTAAGTATGGAAGTCATGCCTTCCAGCAGTAGATTAGGACTTTGCGATTGTTTTTCTACAGAGGAGGAAGAACAACACCTTCTTGGCTTCTCAACTTCTTGTACTTTGATTAACGACATCGTGGCTTCTTGGCTTCCCGACCTATTGGTACCTGCCGATACCTGTTGATCTAACTGCGCAGTCAAGCCAGGGTAGAGAGGAAGAACCAGTGCCCAGATAGCGCCATACACCCCTAAGGGAGAGGTTTCCTTATGCTGAATGTTCCCATGTGTTTTATAAAATGTGCTAGAGATTGAATATTACGAAGCCATTTAATTAGCATGTACTGATTTGCATCAACTTCATTCCATCGAAATTCACATGAAATTGTATGACCTATGTTCCTATTATTATTGAATGAATTAATAATTATTGTATATATGTAAGCAATACAGATATCGTTTGTTATAACTTATAGAAGAGAGATAGTCGATTATTTAGTGTGTTTGTGCCGTGCCCATCACGGCTGGTGTCAGAAGAAAGTTAGTGAGAGAAAGTGGAAACATCACAACACCCTTCAGGTCTATTTCAGTGGCGACGCCTCTGTTCCACATTAATAGGAAAATTGCTTGACGAAAAAAAAAAAAAAAAACTCAGTTCGCCTTTCCTTTTTCGTTTTTTTCTTTTCTTATTTTCCGAACGTCGGCAATATAAGAATGAAATGCGGAGTCCGGAATTGGCTTAGAGGGGGTGACAAGCAGGAATCCAAGTGCGTGCACGTGCGAGGTAGATCAGTTTCAGAGAGAACATTCCTGAACCTCCGACCCATCATCTCACGCCAAAGTTTTCAACATTGCAGGCCAGTTTCTCAAATTCTTTTTGGCCTGTCAGCCCTTCCCATCTCTGGCATGATCTGTCCTTCGGTTTGTACCTCGATTTGCTGTTATTTATTCATTCATTGATTTATTTACTAATTTATTGATTGATTTTTTGGTCATCCAGTGTATTTTCATTTTGTATTTTTTCGTATTTATGTAACACTTGTTATTCTCACATTCTATCGCTTTTCTTCTCCTTTTCTCTCTATCTATTTTACTCTCTATCTATCTGTTTAACTATCTACCTATCTATCTATCTATTTAACTGGCTAGCTAGCTAGCTAAATAGCTAGCCACCGGTCTGTTTATCTTTCTGTCTGTCGGTCTGACCGTCTGCCTTTCTGTCTGTCTGTCTGTCCGTCTACCCCTTTTTATTTCACACACTTACACACACACACACACACACACTCACTTTCTCTACTGATTTTCCTCATACATTTGTCCGCCTATTCTTTTCTTCCATTCTCCCGTTCTCTCTCTCTCTCTCACCAGAAAATGAACGGTAAATCCGTTCCACTTAATGTGTCATGTTCCTTTATTGTTTATACTTCAGTTAATCTCAACTCTGCTATTCTCATTTTTTTTTTAGATCACTTCGCTGCACTGAAAAGCAATTCTGTGTCATACTGAACAGCGGTAACTCAATCTTTGTTCAATTACCAATCATTAACCCTCATAATTCCCCGCAAATGTCCATCGCCTCTTGTGATCGCGAAATTCTGCACGAGTATTTCAAAACTTAATTTTAACTGTCACCTAAATGAAAACACGTGCAAAAGCGATCATCCCCCCGACTTGTGTTCCCTGCAACAAAACCTAGAGGTAGGGAATTCCTTGCTCGCGCACCAGGTCGCCTGTGCTAATGAGTAAACCATCGTGTACATGTTTGGGTTTAAATTGGAGTTTGGTGATTCTTACATGACAAGGCAGAACTGCACTGAACGCCCGACTAGTTAGCAATACGCCAGCGGATCACGATTTCACCTCTGGCATCCATTCTGTATGGATATAAGTGGGATCCTCGTTAGCAAACTGGTCTTGTGTTACACACAACTATCTGCCAATTCTTTCAATTTGTGTTGATTTTCCCTCTCTTTTCTTGTTTATTTAAACAAAGTGCAAACCTCGCCCCACGCCAGTTTCCTCGGTTTGGAAAAACCATTTGTAGCGAGACACGTAACTTTAGATGGTGATCTCAAGTATTTTTAGCGATTCCAGAAGTCTTTGGTTTCGGGTTAAAGGTTGCCAAATGTTAATTGAAAACCCAGAAAATTTGAACCATATTGGATAATGAGACATGGTACCTTCTGAACTTGACACATCGGAAATACCAAACTTGGCTTCACAAACGTTATTTTAGTAGTCATTTTTTAAATTTTTTTTTTATTCTATATTTGATGGACACATTAAACTATGATTATTATAGTTTGCTTACGTTGTTTCTAAGAGACCGTGTGAAAAGAAACAGACATTTAAATGATGTTTGACGATGCCCGATTGTTCAAGTTATGTACGATCTTTTTAAAACATAATACATGTATGTTCATTAAAATACCATGTATGTCAAATGCCGCGTTATAGAGATTGCTAAAGAAATTCATTGCATCATGTTGAGGGTTGGCAGCCAGAATGTATGTCCAGAGGAGACAAATTGATAAGAATAAGGTTGAAATTTGTAATTTTAATGAAATTTTTTTTTTTTAATTTCTTTAACTTCAACACGGTAACGTCAATGGTTTCATTGGGCTGTGTAGTAAAGTCAAGCCCCAGGTATCTTAGATTCTGATATCTCTAGGCATTTAGGAGCAATGAACAAAATTGGACTGAACACATTATGGTTTCGATATATTAACGTAATCAAATAAAATAATTTGAATGTTGCTTCATAGAGTTTGCTAAATAAATTCTCAATATTGTTAAGTAGCCTAGCACATTTTTTAAAAATTATATGTCCTGGATAAGCTCAGTCCTGATGTCGGCAGGCATATAATAGTTTCCTGAAAATAGATTGTTTTTTGTTGTTGTTGTTTTTTTAAGGTTATTAATTTCTTATCCTTCTGGTGAATTTCATCTGCGACCCAGATTGAATTTCAGTCAAGAAATTCTTTTGAAAAATTATTTTCCAATGTTGTGATGAATGAATTTCATCCACATACTAAAATACGTCATGTTGGACTGGGAGCAGTAATTGGTCTCTATATACTTCCCTATAATTCCTCCTTTTAGTCTACTCTTGGTCACTGACACAGTCCCATTCCAACTATCTCCAATGATAAACTCGAGTATTCCGTTGCTATTTCACACTATCCGCATATTTTGCCCATGTTTTTCGGTTCCTGTGAGTTCTGTAATGGAAATTTAACTGCCATGCGCCTCAATATGCATGTTTGTATGTTAAAACACACGTACAAATGAGTAAGCCACGGGACCAATTGTTGTACCTTGTCGTTCGTTACGCAACCTGGAAGGGAAAGTCTGTTTGTTGGTTGTTGTTGCTTCTGTGTTGTTGTTTTTTGCATGCAAGTTCTAACATAGATTTCAATCAGAAATAACCGGTGTAGTTATTTCAAATTATTATGAAAATTGTCTTTTAATTTTTATAGGAAAATTGCAGTAAATGGTGCGAGGAACTGAATATTTGATTTGTTTACAGAACGACAAGGGTGGTTTTTATAATAATATATAAAGGTTTAAAAAAAAAAAAAAAAGTATAATGGAATTTCATAGGAGCAGGAAATATGGGGGTGCTGATTATAATAAAATAAAATTTAAGAAAAAAACAAACAAACAGTAATTTACAGGGAATGTACACACTTACGAATGTCATTTTATTTTTCGTTCCAAGTGGTTATGAGCAACACAACACATCTAAAACACTTTCAAATTTTCCTTATGTGGAGCATAACGAAACTTTATTCAGAGACGAACTAAGATTTTCTGATCATCGCCTAGGCAGGTGCCATAAGCTGGGCAGGGAGGTTCTTAGAGAATTCATGATATTCCAGGAGAAAATTCCAGACTATAAAGAAATTACGAGGAAAACCCATCATTGCTGAGGTCTTTTATGTCGTCACTGGTCTATGATAATGGCGTATTTCAGACCTATGCCAAAAGGCAGGTGACGGTTTATTGCATTCCTGGTCATGAGGGCTGTCAGCAATGTAAGAATCCAGTAGTATCATAATGGCATAAGTCACAAATGACAGGAAAAGAAATAATTTTTAATATCTCAAAAGTGTCAAAATGATTTAGGCAATTGGCGTAGAGCAGTGACGATATCCAAACACATGAATCGAGTAAATTGGTTTCATATGTTCATTTCACCTGTTTTACCTTTGGTCCTTCCTAATTACAGACATAATCTCCATCTCGGTGGCTCTATAGGGCGATCAGAAATCACTTGACAATGAAAACAATCGTAACAAGTGATTCGATCAACTTTGACAATTCTCTTGTTCCAAGCCCTTTTTCCACCAGATACGATTAAGATCCATCCCGGGCACTCCAACAGCTGTCAATCATCATGGCGTGTGACACTGACACCGGACTGACATTTGACCGGTCCTGGCGTGTCAGACACTGTCAGTTTACCTGGCTCCCAACAACAGCCATGGCGTGCTTTACCCCAGGCCTCACCTGCCTCCGATGCCCCCCTCTCGACATACGCCAAGTGTCGATTACTCGTCTCAACAAATTGGTCTTAGTCTTAGATTACAGGGCTCAGTTCCAATAGCCACAATTATGGTGATGTGGTAATCAGCAAAGACAACATGCGTTGACTTCATCTTAACAACATCTACGCCCTCTAGAGGAGCTCACGCTCTCGGGGGAGATAAACACTCGGGGTGCGGGATGACGAGTTCCCTGTGTTTCACGCCCTCGTTAATGTAGCTTTATTGTCCTGCCAGCTCGTATATTCCCCCGTCTAATGGCATTCACAAAAGCATTCAGCTTTTCAATTTATTTTCTTGCATTGTTTTCCTTGCCCATCAACTGAATTCTGAGATTAGTTAAGTAGGCCCTTGGATTTCACATGTTACCTTCGATTTGTCAGCGATAGAAGAGTGATACAGCATGAGGCTTGACGAGGAGCGAACAAAAAAAAAAAAACACGAAGAAAGAGTAACATGGAATACGGGAATACTTCAATTCCATTCAGCTCTTGGAAAGAAGAAAAATAAACAAAGTACAAAGTGCTTGATATGTGATTACTTAATTAGTGTGTATACGTCTGTACGTGTGTGTGTGTGAAAGAGAGAGAGAGAAGAGAGAGAGAGAGAGAGAGAGAGAGAGGGAGAGAGAAGGAGGGAGAGATGGAGAGGCAAAGAGGGGGAGAAGTATATGAGTTATGAAAATGAGTACCAAACGTTGATGCTGATAAAACTGAAGATAATAATAGGAATAAATGAATCTATATGGCGCGATACCACTTACGGGGTCTTAAGGCACTTCACAATGAGAAGCTAGCTTCCATTTTTAGTGGAGATAACTCAAGTTTTGAGAATCTTCTAATTATTATGTTGCGTTGCCCATGATACAGCAGAATCAAAATCGTACCCCTTTGATAGTGTACAAAAATTTATAAAATATACACGGATTCACATTGATGCCCATCGGTATTTTGCTGTGTTCACGGGGCCGTGTTATAGTATGGGAACCAACACATGACGATATTATCGTATGAAATGATTCAATTGTGTTATATCCTAATTAAAACAATTGTACCAAAAAGATTCGGTTCAAAGACACTTTAAACCTTTTTTTTTTTTCTTTCCAAAATATTCGTCGTGCAAAATATAAAACTGAGCTATTTCTATTTAATTCTGTCTGTGAAATTTAGAAGCTCTGAATACGAAACATAAATAAAGTTCCGAAATAGACCGTGAGTGGCGCAAGGTGGCCGTTGTTGTGCCGACGCTCCATAAAAGCCAAATTCAGACTCGAGCTGGTACGCTTATAATTGGTCAGCAATTAACCATTAAGCGCTTACTTTTTTTTTTGTTGTTGTTGATTTGATCCACAGTAGTTATGTTTTACAGCTACACGGATAGGGTGTGATTGAGGGTGTGAATGTGTAGGAAGGGGGCCGGGGGCCCTATGGATGTTTCTCTTGGCAAATACCCGCTAAAGTCGGGAAACATTCATTTACCCAAATGTTGTTGTGTGTTTTATTCCTTTGTCAATCCTCTGTATTTGCAATGAGACTTTAACTGTAAGAATTAAATAGTTTTGCTTGAATTGTAATGGTAAGTAAATTATATCTCCGTGTACTTGAGAGTGGCAGGCCAAAGGAAACTAATTATGTGACCTATCTAGTGGGATCTGTTATGAGGTTGGGTTCAGTTAAATAGTAGAAAAACCAATAGTGTATATGGTGGCTACCCTGTGTCACAAATGTATGTACAAAAACGCACTAACTTATTTAATTGATCTTTTGACTCCCTATGTACCATCACGGCATTTTAGATCATCTGCTGACCTAAAAAGTTTAAAATTTATAAGATCTCCCTTAAGACCATGGGTGAAAAATCTTGTTCTTTTCAAAGGCCTCAGATTTGGAATTCTCTGCCTTTGTCTTTGAGAGAGACTGAAAATTTTATGACTTTTAAACATCACAACTGAAGAGTCCTCTTTTTACACTCTGAATGTCCATTTTTAGTTTTTCCTGAGTATGCCAATGTATTGTGTGCATGTGATTTACATGATATAAATGTTGTAAAGCGCTTAGAGCCTGGTTGTTAACGGGATGAAGCGCTACATAAATGATGTGTATTATTATTATTATTATTTAACTCATTTAGGTATTTGATTCAGGAAGCCTACTTTGTACACATACAGAAGAGATACCGAGGTACCATAAATCAATCAGTCAAACCTCAATGTGGACCAAAACCACCCTTGACCGAAAGAAGAAGTGCTGTTTTCTAGCCCATTTCCTGACTTGAAACTTCAGAAAATCACCTATAATTCTTGGCCTCACCCACGGGTTGAAAATTCTGATTGTATGAGAATTTGTTCTTAGGGGCATAATCAATGGTTTTTCATGGTCATTTGCTTGATTTAGTGTATATTGTAGAAATTACTTAAATTAACTTCTCTCGCCCCGAGTTTTTGTGGGAACTGCAGCCCAAAGATAAATTTCTGTGTATTACTGGTGATTCACGGGGCCTAGAGAGTTTGGCCTTTACTAAGGGCATTTTGTATGCACGTTGAGGAGATGCAAAGGTACCATAATAATTATACCAGAACTTCATTTTCCCATTGAAATCACCACTGGCTGATATAACTGCAATGCGAAACTGGGTCACTTACAATATGAAGCTCAGACGGAACAGTTTACAAGTTCGTGTCGTTATCAGCACTTTAACATAGTTTTGGGGCGGAACACTTTTCTGTCCAACATTTGGCCCCGTGTCATTGGCCCCAACCATTTCTCATGTCCCCGAATGTTTTCCTGGTTATGTTTTGACTTTCAGTGCCCATTACCTTCTACCTTTAACCTCTGACACTGATTCCCGGGCTGGGTGTTTACCCTGTGACGTAGTTTGATAATGGCGTCGCTGACTTAATCAAAGATAAACAAAGCAGGAGACGTCCCATCGTATAGTGGCTGCAGACAGTAACAACAATCGCCCTGATTTCCTCCTCTCCTCTTCTTTCTTTCATTCTTTTATATCTCTCTTTCACCTCTTCCATCTCACTCTTCCTCGAAGTCCTCTCTGTATTTCTTTCCATCTCGTTTTGTCCGCCTGTCTGTGTGTCTGTGTGTCTGCCTGTCTCTCTAGTCTCTCTCTCTCTCTCTCTCTCTCTCTCTGCCTCTCTGTCTCTCTGTCTCTCTCTCTCTCTCTCTCTCTCTCTCTCTCTCTCTCTCTCTCTCTCTCTCTCTCTCTCCCACCCACCTGAATGTTTAGCATAATTACCTTTCTTCCCATACTTATCTGTGCTTAATAATTCAAGCATGAAATTTCTAAACTAGAAGCACGGAAATCTAGATAACAGTTTCATGAAATTTTATTGGGATGAATAATAAAAAAAGAGTTACAGTTTACCCAGAGGCTATGTCACTTATGACACTTGTAGTGGCAAATTAAAAAAAAAATCTAACAGAACAGTAAGAGAGAATGAATTATTTTCATATTTCTCACTGTGCTTAAAACCATGGGTAACTTATATTATAAGTGTGCATTTGCTAAAGTCTAAGATCGTAGTTTTATTTATTTATTTATTTATTTATTTATTCATTTATTTATTTGTTTATTCATTAATTGTTTATGTATTCATTTATCTATTTCTTCATTCATTTTTATTTATTTGTTCATTCACTTTGTTTATTTATTTGCATATTCATTCAATTATTTATTCATTTCTTTATCTATTTATTTATTTGTTTATTCATTCATTAACTTATTCGTTTTATTTTTTCAACAATTTATTAATTAGTAACAAATTATTTATTTGTTTCTTCATTATTGTGCCTATTGTTTTGTCCGCTATAGGTGTATTAATTTAATTGTAATTAAATAG
The DNA here is from genome assembly GCA_963931925.1 of Onchidella celtica. Taxonomy (NCBI): domain Eukaryota; kingdom Metazoa; phylum Mollusca; class Gastropoda; order Systellommatophora; family Onchidiidae; genus Onchidella; species Onchidella celtica. The sequence continues at coordinate 30,720,527 of OZ007574.1, read as the reverse complement.
TAGTCTAAAAAAATATAATAATAATAATAATTTCAGTACAGATATAAATTTCACTTATTTTTTTCACTGACGTTAGAAACAAGCCTTTATCCCTTACACATGATTATTCCTTTACCTGTAAAACCGCTTAATGATATTTATATTTTTGTATTTTGTATACTTCTTTATTCCCATTAATGGGAATTTGCCTAGTGTCATTGCAGCCCAGTTACAAACGGAGCGGACATGTCGTCAGACGGCGGTTTTTCTCGGGGCGGGGAGGGGGTGGGGGAGGACGGGATGAGGGGGGGGGGGGGGAGGGAGTTGTAGGATACATTTTTATTTAATTTTGCCGGGGCAGTGGCCTGTTCGGCCTGCTCTTTTCGATTTCCAACTGCCAAGGTATCTGTAACCTGCGCAAAGTGCTCACGGGTTCTCCGAGTTTTTCGTCCTTATCCGAGAAGTCTAGGTGCTCAGTCCTACCTACCTCAGGATCAGGGCTGGGAAAAGATGAGAAGAAAAAAAAAAACAAACAAATAAAATTCCAACCTGCCTGCACCGACCGGAATTCTAACCCAGTACCTTCGGCATGAAAATCACCAAGCCCTCTTGGTCTCGCGCACATTATTTTCCATTTTGTTTCCCAATTATTAATGAAACACAAGAGTGTCTGGACATTCGTGTCAGCGAATTGCAAGGAAGGACTGATAAACTGAAATCATTACCATTTTTAGTCGTCAAGTCTTGAGCCATTTTTTTAAAATCGATATTTCACAAATTCCTTCGCTTTACACAATGGAGTAACAGTGGAATTTTACGCTACAACATTTTCGACAGCCCAACTATAGCAATTTTATGCCTGTTCATAATACATTTTCACTAATAGAAAACTTTCACACAATCTCACAATTCAACAATAACTCTAACTACACTCCTGTCTGGAACTGTGATCAGTGATCTAAGTAAATTTACATTTTCACAGTCCAAAGATCTGTGTTTGTCCTAATTTAACAACAAATCGAAGGCTATAGTTTAGATAATGCTCGGGAAAGATCAGAGAGGGGGAAAGAGAGAGAAAGAGGGACGGAAAAAAATGGGAGAGGGAACAGGAAAAGGAAAGACAGACAGAAAGAGAGAGAGATACCAGAAATAGAGAAAGAAAGAGAGAGAGAAAGAGTCACACAGAGAAAGGGAGAAAGAGAGGGGGAGGCGAGACAGAAGGAGATAGAGATGGAGCGAAAGAGAGGAAGAGAAAGAGAGGAAAGAGAGAGAAATAGCGAGAGAAAGAAAGAGAAGGAGAGAGGGAGAGAGAGAGAACAAAGAAATAGGGGGAAGAGGGATAGAGAAAGAGGAATAGAGAGAGAGGGAGAGAAAAGATAGAGGAGGGAGATATACAGACAGAGAGACAGAGAAAAAAAAAAAAAAAAGACTATACAGAGATGCCTCCAACACAGTGATATGGATCCTGTCACTCTAATCTGCACTATCCTCATTTCCATGCTCTCCACTGCCACCACCTTCATATTCCTGACTGACCACACGGAGCTACTCTCTCACGTTCCCGCAGATCTCACGACACTCTCACACAAAGAAAACATGGCAGTTTTTCAATATTTCACAAAGATGGCTGACCGGCCATATTTGTTTGAACAAGGCGTGCGGTTGACCACCAAATTAATTAGATCTACGCTGCTATTATTCGATTCCCCAAGCCAGCGATCACTGGAGCGGTGGCTGGGATTCATACAATTTTCAAACACGGGGCTGACCAGAAATGGACACGAGAATCTTCTCAAAACAATCTGGAGAGCCGGCCACTATTTTCATGGCGTTCATTTTCTCACTTTGGAGGAAATGCAGGCACGGTCACTCTACCGGATGTCATTGTGAGCGCGTGCGTACAGCGCATGCGCCGCAGCTTTCGGAATGATTCTTTGGGTGACTCCTCAAGTGAGACTGCTTTCTGAGAGGAGAGGAGAGGAGAGTAGAGTAGAGGGGTGGTTAAACGCATTGGGAGAAAGAGAGGAGGATAATTCATTTCATGGCATACGTATACCTCTATCTCATTTTCTCTGTTCATTATTACTGATGATTTTTAGCAGGGCTGATGAAACAGGGAAGTTTGGAGTATTTATCGTGTGCCCAAAACAAACTAGAGTTGCTCGTGCCAAGCGAAGTATTTACGAGTAGATCTACACTATGCGGCCTTAGTCCATGTTTGTTCCAACTCCAATTTTTGCACAACTGAGAAATTCGACCTTAAACGTTTGTGGCTATGGAATTATTGATTAAGCAGTTAAGACTAAATCGAAACTGAAATAGCTAGATAAGTGCCACAACTCATTTTAAACAAGTGTCAAAGTGTACATTAAAATTTGTCATACCACTTCTACATCCTAAAAGATCTCCAGTTTCTCAGAAAATGGAAGTAGCACAAACAAGAACTAATGTGGCATCTAAGTCATGCTGCAATGAAACAGTCTTGGACAACATGAAGTAAAGAATTTTAATCCCAGATTGGTGGCAGATAAAGTCGAGTCCGTTTTGTCTCGGCTTTATTAAATATGAGATGTAGACTTTGTAATAAAACAAGACCTCGTCTCAAGTCTATCTCACTAGTTTGGGCTCGTCAGAACTGTCTTTGGGAAAGCTGGCTGAAAGAGATTATTTGTGCACTGAATCAAAACAGACTTGATATTCAGCGTAACACCAGCCTTATATTAATTTTATTTCAGGGACTCTGGCGCGGAAGGGCACCTTGACAATCCTCCAATACAAAAAGAAAAAAAGGGGTGGGGTGGAGGAAGAATCAGGGAAGAACCTGTGGGAAGAACCTGCATGCCGGATAACGGCGACCAGTGCTCGAGTGAGCTGGAGAAGTTACGTAACGTCCTTGATTATCCTAGTAGAAGAGCAAAGAGCAAGTTATTGACCACCATAAAGAGAGAGTGAGCGATGATCCTGTCTAATAGGACCCTGTATAAAATGGTAAGGAGATCGTGATCGGGTCTGTAATGACCAGAATGATACACAGCCTGCTCAGTTCTCTATGTTCTATCTGTGGCTGGATGAGACTTTCCTACTGCACAGAGGTAGTATTACAGAAGTAGACAGTAGTACTTCCTCTGTGACGCCTTTTTGTTGCTATTTCTCAGTTGGGTTTTTTGCACTATCCAGATTATGTAAACCGCAAATATGCTCACATTCAGTCCCGCTTTGGAGGCGGTCTCTGGCCTATTAGGCCTAATGTCAGTCAAAGGCCGTATCTAATGAGTTAGTTCGTTGTAGTTGAAGCTGCACAACGCCGGTACAGTTCCTGCGAATCTTGTGAGCCTTCTATGTACATCGATTACGGAGACAATGGTTCTTTTGTGTTTTTAGTGCTACACACGTATTAATTATAATAAGACTAATAAAAGCTGTAACTATTAATCTTACTGTCATAGTGTGAAATTGTTGCGATGGTCGACAAAGAAAACAGCATTGGAAACAGCTCTGTCCGTCTCGATCACTCAGAACTCTTGCACGATTCTTTGTTGTTGTGGTTGTTGTTGTTGTTGTTGTTGTTGTTGTTGTTGTTGTTGTTGTTGTTGTTGTTGTTGTCGTTGAAAGGGTAAGTGGTAGGGTTTGTATCAGATTATGTTAAGGGTTGGGGATAAGGTCACGATTAGGGATAGATTTAGGGTTAGGGACAGAGTGATCTTGGATGTGTGGTCGGGGATACGGGATTCTTTAATGGGTTCAACCCCAAAAACCCCCTCCCCTGTCATTTTATCTTTATAGCTATAGTGACAACTGACCACACACAATAATTTTGTGACTTTTGCCTGAGGCGCGGCCTTTACCTGGTGTGTTTCGAAGCCTGATTTGATAATTATAATGATTAATGAAAACAATGTCAGCGGAGCTCCGAATACTTTTGAAAACAAGTGCCCAGATTCCTGCTGTTGTTCGTTATGGCTATGCTTGTGTTTCGATGACAAGTCATTAATTACTGTGACAACTTGGATAATAATTACGATTTATCCAAGCTGCAGTACAGTGGAGAGTTTTATTTTCTCTGCACGAAAATGTAGTTGTGGCCGCGTCAATGCGGTATTTACAATAGTACGCAGAGTTCATTCACGGCACGTTGTCTGTTTCGTAACTTTATTATTATAATTTGACAATGGTTGAGTGAAGTGGTTCTCAACTGTTTACAAGCAATCGCCCCTTTAGACTTCAAATAGGGACACGTTGGTCTAGAGGCAAGATGCTCGCCTCTCCTGCCGAAGGTACCGGGTTCCATCCCAGGTCGGTGCAGGCATATTGGAATTTTTTTTGGATGGGACAAAATTCCTGTCCTTAATCCTATGATAGGTGGGATCGAGCACCTAGTCTTCTCGCATAAAGTCGAAAACTTGGAGGGCCACTGTGCACGTTGCGCACGTTAAAGATACTTTGGCAGTTGAAAGTCGAGAAGAGCAGGCCGAACAAGGTCACTGCCGGGGCAAAAATTCTATAAAAAAAACTAATCCCGACCACAACAACACAGAGAAACAAGGACTAGAAAAATAAAAACAAAAAAGTGAGATGTAAATGCCAAAAACAGCGAACCTCCTAAAATAAAGACTTAGACACACAGATTCGAAATTTTCTGTCATCGCTGCACCGCCTCCAAAAATTCCAACCCAAGTAGAACAGATTATATAGTTAACTCTTTGTGTGCCAATCACCGACACATCGGTTCTTCCGCTGGTCACGTTTGTGCCAATCACTGATGTATCTGGGCACAAGAATGCTAGTTTATTTTGTTTCGGGAAGAAGAAAGTCGACTTTCTTTTAATAGATGTTACTGTAATTAGTCTTCATTCATCTCCCCCACCAGAAAAAAAATATAGTCACCTCCGCTCATCGTTTTCTCCCCCTTGTCACCTTTTTCTTCGTCCCCTCCCCCCCCCCCCCTTGGAAAGCAAAATCGCCTGCTTGAGGGGGGGGGGGGAGAGGAGGAGGATCGCCCACGTTGAGGACCGCTGTCCTAATGTTTTCTATATTCGCACACTGGTTTTGACAAGTCGAGGCTGAATTAACGCAGTTTTTTTGTCTTTGTCACCGAATTAGATGGTGAGCCATATGGTGATCTGAAATAATCTAACAAAATTTTAATGTCAGTTGGATTTCTCTTCTGACAACTTTTAGGCTAGCAGCTGGCACACTGCGTCAAAAAATCATGCATTACGTCGGTTGTAATTCAGACTTGAATTTCCTTTGAAATACCTAGCAAAGACAGATTTGTTTCAGTCTATTAGCGCGAGGTCTCGTTTAACTTCATAGTCCACAAGACAATTATTTTACCCAATGCGCTATGGGTTTTATGCTAGTCACTGTTTTTAAGATGACAGTAACAATATTTATAGTGTTGTTATTTCTAAATCAGGGTGTCCCTAATCCTAACCGCGATCTTACCGTACCCCCTAACCCTCAACCTAATCTTACACCAACCCTACCCCCTAACCCTTTCAACCAGAAAATTGAACAACAGCAAAAGAGTTGTAAGAGTTCAAAGTGGTCGTGACGGACTGAACTCTTTGTGAATGCTATGTATTCCTTGTCGATCATCTCAACAATTTTACAATAATTATTATGATAGTCAATTAGGGTGCCATTGACAATTGTCGGGCAAAATAATAACAGAATAACAAAGTTCTTTGCAAAGTACCAAGAAAAACATGCCAAACATGTAATTATAGTAAAATTAAAACATTAATATATTGGAGAAGAAAAAAAAACGTAATTCAAAAATATAGCTATTAGTGGCAGGAGTAAAATTTGCAGGAGCAGTACCATATGAGTTACCCAACTTTAGTGAGGCACATATTATTTATGTTCTGTGTGTTAATCGCTGAGCCCTGCATTTACTGTAAAAACATCCACCTGGAGGACTAATTCTGCCAGTGGGGCTCAAGCTCACAGACGCTCTTAAAGTTACGTCCTTGTAGTATCCCTACCATTTAACTCATGTGGAACCTCTCCCAAATTTTGCCTCTAAGAAAAACTTCTCCCAGGGATAGTGAGTGGGAGGGGAAGGAGGAGAGAGAGAGGAAGAGGAAGGGAGAGGGAGGAAGGGCTGCGGAGGCTCCCGGGCAACGCTGGATATAGGATCTAGTAACTGCAATATTATATTATCTATCCTCCTTTTTTTTTTTTTTTATCTAAGCAATGTATTTATTTACTTAACTCATAATTCGGGCACTATTTTATTTTAGGTTTTTTGTTATTGATTTTCTCATTAGCATCGATGCAAGAAAAACTGTGCGACTCTAGCGATACTCACTGAACAGCATCGATCTAGCACTAAACTGCAGCTGTCAACAAGGGACAGCCCCTGGATGGGCGAGTTATTTTCTCTAGTCTTCCTCCTCCCACCTCTTCCCTCTCCATTCGCCTCCCCTGCTGTCTGCCCAGATCACTCTTGATTATTGCGTTAACGGTGCGCCTGTTTTGTCTCTAAACAAGTTCCCAACTCCCGGACCCCCGGCCATCTCCGGCCAGCCAGCGGTTCTAATGGGGGTCCCGGACAAAAATGTCCTAGACAGGGGGGCTAATTCCTCTAAATTTCTATTTAGGTCAGCTTAATTACTGGATTCACCGTTCCCTCGCTTTCTATCTGGGCATCGATTCGAGTTTGACTATTTTTCCTTTATCTGATCTCTGCATTTCATCATCATTTTCACTGACTGACAAAGACTAAGAGCACCAGAACTTCTCTAAGCTCTTCAGAATTTTAAAAGAATACGAAAATCTTAAGGGTCCAGCAAAACAGACCATCAGGAATTCCGTAACTAACGTTTTCAAATTCTTAAAAGAATATTAAATCTTAAAGATCAAGCATTTTCATAGTCTTAAAAGAGAATAAACTTTTAAACATCTAGCAGATCATACTTCCAGAAATTCTCTAACTAATGTTTTCAATAGTTTAAAAGAGTATTAAGTTTTAAAAGTTAAACAAAATGTGTCATCAAAATTTCTGTAACCAAAGTTTTCAATTGCTTAAAAAAAAATGTCAGACCTTAATGGTCAAACTAAACGTACCAAATATTAAAGAACAGTATTAAATCTTAAAGGTCAAGCAAAACGAAACGTACAATCAGAACATCACTAACTATTGTTTTCAAGATTTCAAAAAAAGTATTAAATCTTAAGGATTAAGCAAAATTTTTTTTCAAAACTTTTTTTAATTTAATGTGTTCAAAATCTTTATCTTGTAGAACGACTGCATGCAAGTTTTTTGCCTTGTTCTAATGAAAGCAGACGTCTGTCTCTTGATGTCTCCTTGCATTATAATACTCAACAATGATGCGGTATTTTCCTGCACCAGATAAAGGAAGCAGTGATCTCATTTAAAAGGTTGACACTAATATAGCAGAGACAAGAAAGCCCTTGCTGGTGTCATCTACAATGGAGGGATACAAGTGGTCAGAATAAGAAATGAAATTATGACATCCTTTGGAGAAAATTAGGCACCGTCTGCATTTTCATGCATTCAAAGCAAACGTAAAAAAAAAAAGGACCTTTGTACATAAAGTGTCTCCCTAATACATACACACTTTATATAGTTATTGATACCGGTCAATTAAGATAATATATGTCCAAGATTTATAATTCAAATTAAAGAGGACAGATGTGTAAGTATTTGAGTTATCACATGTATTAAAAAAATTATAGCCGTCCTGGGCCAGACATTAGTTCAGCAGAGTGGCAAACAACGTAAAGCGGTTCATTTGTGTGTGCATTTTTCGAGACTCCATGATTGTATGATTATAATTTATTTTTTTTTAATGTCAGGAAAAGAACTACTATTCGGGGAAAAAATCGGAGTATGATAGAACAATAGTTGCTAACGCAGAAGGAAAAAAATAATAAACCACGAATTTTTATTTTAAAAACTATACTTATGCTGCTTCTCAGTTTTCAAACTGTAGACAAAGAAAAGGATATGCAGCCTGTGGTTTTCATGTTAAAACATCACATGCTTTTCAATGTTAATCTTTCAAATTTCAGAAGAGATCAATGAGTGCGTCAAGTAGTTGTATATTATCGTATCAAATTATGTGTAACATGCTCCATTTACCATAATTAAACTCACAGGGTACTGCCAGAATCTATTCTGCCATTGTTTTCATAGCAAAGAATGAAGTTATAGAGTGTGTCAATGACAATGTCACAGACAAAAATAATGGGGGAGGGGGGGGGGGCGGTAGGAGGGAATAAAATTATGGGATGGTTTACGGTAGTTGACCCCTACTTTGGAAGCGCTCTTTTTCATAGGAAAACATGAATTTGACGGCTTAGAGAAAAGACTGAGTAAAGAGAGAGAAAGAGAGATTAGGGATTTTGACTTGATAAGTATAAATAGAATTGTTTAGTTACAAGATCTCGTTATAATTATTTTGCAAGAGCTGGCTTTAAAAAACCAATTATTGCTGGGGAGAGAGGGGTATGTGGTTATTATTATTATTTTTATTATTATTATTACTATTAATATTATTATTATTATTGTCTTTACTATTATCATTATTTTTTTATTTTTTTTTGGTAATCTTTTACTGTCATAGACTAGCAAATATTTGAGAAAATGTTCAGAAAATGACAAAACATGCAAATAAAAGCATATTTAGCAATAGTCAGATGGAAACTGGGGATGAATATGCATTAGAATAACTTCATTCATTAATGTTGAAAATCCACACGGATCAATATTTTCGCTCTCCTGGTGACTTGATAATTGCTTTACGTCTTCCACGTGATTAGGGGTTCACATATAAGTGGGAGACAGAATGTTATCATTGAGATCAGGGGGACAGGTTCGTCTGGAGGCAAGGTGCTCTCCTCTCCTGCCGAAAGTACCCGGTTCGATCCCGGTCGGTGCAGGCATGCTGGAATCTGGGTGGAAAACTCCTGACCCTGGTCCTATAGTAGGTGGGATCGAGCACCTAGTCTTCTCGGATACGGGGCGAAAACCTAGGACCCGTGTGCATGTTGCGCAAGTTGAAGATACTTTGGCAGATAGAAATCGAGAAGAGCAAGCCTAACAGTTTTTTTGTTTTTTTAAAGTTACCACTAAAACACACAAAAACTTAACAAGGAAAGAAAAACCAAGAAAAGTGAGGTGTAAGTTCCAAGATCAGGGAGCCTCCTAGTACAAAAACCTAGAACATTATCACTGAGATCAGGGAGCCTCCTAGTACAAAAACCTAGAACATTATCACTGAGATCAGGGAGCCTCCTAGTACAAAAACCTAGAACATTATCAATGAGATCAGGGAGCCTCCTAGTACAAAAACCTAGAACATTATCACTGAGATCAGGGAGCCTCCTAGTACAAAAACCTAGAACATTATCACTGAGATCAGGGAGCCTCCTAGTACAAAAACCTAGAACATTATCACTGAGATCAGGGAGCCTCCTAGTACAAAAACCTAGAACATTATCACTGAGATCAGGGAGCCTCCTAGTACAAAAACCTAGAACATTATCACTGAGATCAGGGAGCCTCCTAGTACAAAAACCTAGAACATTATCACTGAGATCAGGGAGCCTCCTAATACAAAAACCTAGAACATTATCACTGAGATCAGGGAGCCTCCTAGTACAAAAACCTAGAACATTATCACTGAGATCAGGGAGCCTCCTAGTACAAAAACCTAGAACATTATCACTGAGATCAGGGAGCCTCCTAGTACAAAAACCTAGAACATTATCACTGAGATCAGGGAGCCTCCTAGTACAAAAACCTAGAACATTATCACTGAGATCAGGGAGCCTCCTAGTACAAAAACCTAGAACATTATCACTGAGATCAATGATCCATCCATCTATCTTATCGTGCCTGTTGTCTGAAGTGTAAATCAAGCTCTTGTGGCATCATGTATGAACATTTAGACAGACAACTCGACCGTGTCAAATTTAATAATACTAGATTGCTAAGTGTAATAATAATAGTTCGTCCATCAGGTATGATGATGACCTTAACAACACCAGAGGAATAAAGAACAGAAATTGTTGAGAATTTCAACACATGGACAATAAAGAGAAGTAAAGGACACAGAGGACAGAATGGAAAGACTGTTCTTTCATGACTTATGGCTTCTCATGTGACTGATAAGTCCTATTTTTGCCCTGCAGACCCTTCCGCATAAATGACAAGAGTGCTCCGTTGGTTCAGTACCACTGGGCCTTTTCTTGCGCCGTTCTCTTTTTTTGATAGCCTGTTGGACTCTGTCAGCTTCCCATGCTTTGCTGCCTCTGGTAAGGGCCGCCCTCCAATTTGCACGATCAAGCGAGAGCTTTTCCCACTCACTCACATCAATGGCAAAGGCCTTCAGTGATTGCTTGAGAGTGTCTTTGTAACGTCTCTTTGGGGCCCCAACATTCCTCGTTCCATTGGAGAGCTCAGAGAAGAAGATTTGCTTAGGGAGTCTGGAGTCGGGCATTCTGACAACATGTCCTGCCCAACGTAGCTGAATTTTTTTCAGGTGGCAGAAGATGCTCAATTCCTTGGCACGATTGAGGACCTCACTGTCTGGAATTTTATCCTGCCATTTGATCCTTAGGATCTTTCTAAGGCAGGCCAGATGAAAGTGATTTAGCTTTCTGGCATGCGATTGGTACACTGTCCAGGTTTCAGCCCCATAGAGTAGGGTGGGAAGGACCACAGCATTGTACACTTTCAGCTTAGTGTCTATGCGAATGCCGGCGACATCCCATACTCTCTTTCGAAGCCTGCCAAATGCAGAGCTGGCTTTGCTGATTCTTGAGAGAATTTCAGTATCAACACGAGCCGCGGAAGACAGTGTACTGCCAAGATAGGTGAAGTTCTCCGACACCTTCAGAAGACTGTCATGGACTTTGATATTTGGGGTCACAGGATACTTGTCGTCTGGAGTAGGCTGATGGAGCACTTCCGTCTTCTTTGTGCTTATTGTGAGGCCAAAGTTGTCACAGGCACTAGAGAACTTATCAACACAGTTTTGCATGCTATCCTCATCGTGTGCCAGAAGTGCACAATCATCAGCAAATAGTAGGTCACAGACTTGAGTACTTTTGGTTTTGGTTTTTGCCTGAAGTCTCCTGAGGTTGAATAGACTGCCATCAGTTCGGTACTTGATGCTTACCCCTTGAGGAGGAGAGCTAAAGGCTTCTTGTAGCATTGCAGAGAACATGATGCTGAACAGAGTTGAGGCTAAGACACAACCCTGTTTTACCCCATTTGTGACAGCAAAGGGCTCTGAAACACTGCCGTTGCTTTTGACTGCAGCTTGCATGCCATCATGAAACTGGCGCACTATTGTGATGAATTCGGGTGGACACCCAAACTTCGCCAAGATTTTCCAGAGGCCTTCACGACACACTGTGTCAAATGCTTTTGTGAGGTCAACAAATGTGATATACAGCGCTTTATTTTGTTCCATGCATTTTTCCTGAATCTGTCTGGCAGCAAAAATCATATCCGCCGTTCCCCTCTCTTTACGAAAGCCACATTGGCTCTCGGGAAGCAAGTCATTTGACGAGAGGTGATCAAGAAGGCGATTCAGAAGCATTCTTGCCTAATCACAGGTCCACGTGAAAACAAACTGTCCTATGTTATTTTCTATTATTTTGTTAAATACTTGTTTTGCATACATAATAGACTCTCCCCTGAGAAAGTAAAAGCCAGATTGTTAGATTTAATACAAACAGCTTAATCGCTGTCAATTTTGATTCTACAGGCATGTCGTTATAAACGAATTAATGAATGTTTTAAATGTTGTGAGACAAGGCCAAGACACGCCAGTTTCCTTCAACTGGCGCCGGTTTAGATTCGCTGACAATGGTTATGTAATGCCATGTTTTCTTTACCCTGAAAAGCTACTTTTTTTTTTGTTGAGGAGACAATACAACAGGAAGACGAAATTGTAGATCGGCGAGATTAGGGGTTTCAACGGGGAACGAATTAATTGAGAATAAAATTAAATATCCAATGAGGACAGGGTTGTGTCATCATTTGGTTTTCAAAAGATTTATTGTTTTAGATTCCGTTGTTGTTGATAAAGGAAACAAAAGCGATGTATCAGTGACATTGCTGGTATTGTTGTTTTTGATTTATTTGTTGTTGTTACAGTCACCGCTATTGTTTTGCTTGTGTCTGATGTGTAAATAGTAACGGCTGGCCCATATATTTGTCGTATTTGTTGTTGTTGTTGCTTGTGATAAGTTCTGTAGGTCACTGCCTACGCTATTGTATTTCTGAGGCATCTTGCGTAAATTGTAGCCTTGGCCTTGTCCATTTGTTGTTGTTGGTGGTGGTGGTGGTGGTGACGGTGGTGGTGGTGGTGATGGCGGTGATGGTGGTGGTGAGGGTGCTGGTGTTGGTGCTGGTGGTGCTGGTGCTTTTGCTGTTGCTGTTCTTGTTGTTCAGGAAGCAGCCAAGTTATCCGCGGTATTGCTTGAGAATGAGATTTGGCGTCAGATTTGGAATTCTCTGCCTTTGTCTTTGAGAGAGACTGAAAATTTTATGACTTGTCCTGAGTATGAATGTGTTTTGTGTATGTGATTATATGATATAGATGTTGTAAAGTGCTTAGAGCCTGGTTGTTATTGAGATAAATGCTGTCTATTATTGTTATTACTATTATTAATGAGGGTCACATTGGTGACGGATATGTGTATCATCGCGTATTCTTGTGTGTATATATATATATATAATATTATATACATAATTGTTCTCTAATCTGTTCATGAACAAACGCTACGCCAGAGTGGAAATAATACATGAATTTTTGCCTGTATAGGAACCCCTGGATTAAACCTCTCTCCCGAACAAGCCGATGCTTTGAGAACATTATATCGGCTTCTGATTTGCCGGCCACCACTAACAAGAACCCCAGCTCGGAGTGAACAAGAGATAATATTTTCGTTCACGGTATTCTCTTGGGATACATCAATATTTGTACGGCAGTGTGTTGTGAAGTCCGCTCGGATCAGTTGGGAGGTTAGTTTAACATGTAACCTTAACACGCACCATTTCACACCACACATCGCCTAGCCAGGCCTAGCTGTCTAACGCTATCATCACTCTTCAGAAAACCTTTCCAGCGATCATCCTACCGTTCCCAAGCCAAAACACACAATGTTTATCTTCCTAGCTCCATTATTTACGAGGTATCCCTTTTTTTCTACGTCTCAACCACTGCATCAAGTAAACTTTGCATAAATGACGAATTTCTTTATATATAAAGGGGCCCATACTCTTTTGGCAGCATAAATGTAAAGGAAAAGAGAAGAAAAAGTGGTGCCTTATTGCGTTAACCCTGGCTGTGTTTAGTGTAAAAACATGGCGTCGGAGCTGGGCTCAAGCCGGCCTACCGTCTCCAGTAAAAACAGATTGAAGGCTCTGATTTAAGCGTGGACATTTCACTCAGATAGAGACGATCATTTCTAACCAGAAATTTTCTTGTTGTGCATGTTTCTGTCCGTAGGAAGGAGTTGTGAAGTAGCGAAACTGTTTCGCGATCGTCTATGATTATAGCACGTCAGAATGTAGGTCAACGCCTTCGGTGCCATTCCCGGAATATAGATCAAGTAGTGCTGAACTGTTACATGTTATTTTCGAGTTCTTGTTACTTTCTTAAAGAGGTGCCCCAGGATGTGTCTGCAATCACTCTATGGATCTACGTTTTGATGAATTGTATGACATCATGAAACGTGCGGAGGTAAGACCCTTAAAGGTTTAACTGGATGTTGAAATCTGTGTTGTCTGTCCATATGTCAAAAAGATAACTACTGTTCTATTGAGTAATAGTAGCTCTAATTGCATAGTTGTTGCCTTCAAGTTCCTTCATACATAACAAAAACTGTACCGTATATCTCTTTCTACCACCTAGCTTAACTCGAATCATAATTTGCTACAGTTCGGGATGATAAGTCCCGTTTATAACATTTAAGAAGTATCCGTAGGTTTATTTCCCGACTTACTGTCTGACTTTCACTTGAGGCCCCATGATATTTATTGTTCTTGTTCTTTTTGTAGTTGTTTGCTATTGTTCTTGTTCTTGTTCTTGTTCTTGTTCTTGTTCTTGTTCTTGTTCTTGTTCCTTTTCTTGTTCTTGTTCTTGTTCTTGTTCTTTTTCTTGTTCTTGTTCTTTTTCTTGTTCTTGTTCTTGTTCTTGTTCTTTTTCTTGTTCTTGTTCTTTTTCTTGTTCTTGTTCTTGTTCTTTTTCTTGTTCTTGTTCTTGTTCTTGTTCTTGTTCTTTTTCTTGTTCTTTTTCTTGTTCTTGTTCTTGTTCTTGTTCTTTTTCTTGTTCTTGTTCTTGTTCTTGTTCTTGTTCTTTTTCTTGTTCTTGTTCTTGTTCTTTTTCTTGTTCTTTTTGCTGCTGATGTTGCTACTCTTGTTCTCATTTGTTGCTGTCGTTCGTCACCGTCGGTTTTGTTATTTTAGTCTGTTGTTGTTGTTGTATTGGTTATTATCGTTGATGCTGTTGTCGTCGTCTTCGTCCTGGGCGCCATTGTTTTTATAGTTGTAGTCGCTGTTGATCATAATATAACCAAATTTAAGAGAGAGCTTAGACCAGATTATTTGTTCCATGAGAACTTAACACCACAAGTTGTGAAAATTAGTGTCTGCGTTTGTGTACGTGTGTGTGTATGTGTGTGTGTGTGTATGTGTGTATAGCTTCATGTGAGTATGCGTGTGCAATTATAATGTGAAATTAGTCCTCATAATTTCCGCTCCTATGTTAAATTATGTTTGCTCGACCTCAGTACAACCCTCTTCATGCCGCCAAACAGTTAGAGAAGAGGTATAAAGAAAACATTCAATGTTTGCCACTGCAAACTGCTTCAAAGACTGCAACACTTTCCCCTGTCCCCGCCATCACTGGCTAAAGATTTCGTACGGAAAATTCTTGGTTCTTGGTTCTCAAGGCAATAGCAAGGGAAAGCTCCTATTAACTCACTGGTATTTGGCCCTACAATCAGATATGGAGAGCAGCAGCATCCAGGCTATCTTTTGCATTTGTGTGTGAGTCTTAAATATAGCGTTTGTCCTGTAATTAGAATTATCTATGACCAGACTTTTCTCTGCTTTGGAATTGTATTACACTTTATGCTACTGAAGGTAAAGAACAGAGGATTTTCAAAGTTATAAACAAACGTTAACAATTTCATAATAAACCACTCAAACCCGTGCAGTAATCAAGAATGACGTTATAATTATGAGACAGAAAAAAATCGTTGTAAGGACATGGACAGGGATAGTAATGTAGATGGACAGGTCGATTAGTAGGCAGGACGGCAAACAGATAGATAGTCTAGATAGATAGATAGATAGATAGATAGATAGATAGATAGATAGATAGATAGATAGATAGATAGATAGATAGATAGATAGATAGATAGATAGATAGATAGATAGATAGATAGATAGATAGATAGATAGATAGATAGATAGATAGATAGATAGATAGATAGATAGATGGTTTCGACAAACCTTGACCACTGGTCTGCTTGGCCAATATGGCACTGAGACAAGTCTGAATCAACTAGCAAGGCAGACTTGTTACAGTCTCAGTAGTGCTGGAGATCCCTTGTGACTCCATTGGACCATAGAAACCGAGGCAAAAGTGATTTGACTCAGTGTGTTGCTATAGACTTTACAGAAGAACGGGAGAGAAAGTGGCTGTGCTGACTGTGTCTTTGAAATTTGGTCCGATTCACCGTTAGAACATAGACAATGTCCTTCCCATAGGACCATATGACATAATATATTTTCCTGGTCAGGGATTGGAAACTCAGAAACGGGAAAATGTCCCTTGAAAAGAATAAAGCCTAATTTTTATTTTTTCCATTATTTGTATACAAAGCAAGAGTCATTGGTTCAACCAATAGTTTCGCTCATTGTTTTTCATTCGTTTTTAAATTAGTTTAATATTCAACTGATATGAAAATAAACCTTCACTGTCTGGGAAAGCTAGCCAAATTTTATTTTAAAAAAATTTAATGTCCCAGCCTTTCAAAATTAGATTGCAGTGTTTGTGTAAACCACACACAGAAAGTCTTTTAGTGTTGAATGGGTTAGGTTGGAATAGGACAATGAAGAGTATTTAATTGGAAAAACATGACTGTCTGTTAGTTGTCAGTTCATGTGCTTTGCTGTTGTTGTAGTCTTTATTGTTGTTGTTGTTTTGGCTTTTTTTTGTTGTTGTTGTTGAAACATATTTTATTCAAGTAATTTCCTAAGTTATTGACGTCAAGATATAAATAAGGTTACGAACTTATATTTTTTTCAATTTATCATTGAGAACATTTTTTTTTTCTTTTTAACCAGCTTATTAATCTGTTTGCCTTCCTGTCGCTAATTATAGAAATTTGACAAGATAGAAAGACGTCAGAAAATCGATGCTGTCTTTATTTGATGTAAGGAAATAAATCAAGACCACGCTAGGCCTTCATCCATAACTGTAGATTGGCAAACAGTGGCCATTGATTTCAGGCTGAGTTGTGGCAACGCCTGTTTTAGTGTGTGGTTGTGAGTGTGGGTGAGCAAGCAAATGACGTCGGAGACGAAGAAAGATGAAAGGTACTTTAACTTTAATTAACACTGAGCAAAGTTCTGTACTGGTATCTTCATGACTAGCTAAAAATAGCATTAGTCATCTGTCCATTGTAGTTTGGTTTATCGTGTTAAAAAATGCAGCATTTTCCGAAGTCCCACTTAAATGATATAGCAGGGTACAATTAAATCTTCTGTTTGGGTCTCATCTAACCTGATTTTAATCATCACATGTTTAGGACATCAAAGGGGAAAAAAGGAGAAAGGGCGGTATGAGGAGTTGAACGGGAGTCGCAGACTGGCAAGATTGAAACAATTCTGTCTCACTAATTGATTTGAACTAAATTCAAGTGTGAGTTACAACCGAAGCGGCACGGTGGTCTAGAGGCAAGGTGCTCGCCTCTCATGCCATGCCGAAGGTAGCGGGTTCAAATCCCGCTCGGTGCAGGCATGTTGGAATTTTTTGGGAGTTTTCTCATGTTTTTCTGGCCCTGATCCTATGGGAGGTAGGATCACGCACCTAGTCTTCTCGGATAAGGACCAAAAAACTCAGAGGGCCCGAGAGCACTTTGCGCACGTTAAACACACCTTGGCAGTTGGAAATCGAAACGAGGAGGCAGCTGACCGGGCAAAATTAAATAAAATTCATCTCTACCACTCCCCCCCCCCCCCCAAACAAAAACAAAAAACAACCCGCCGACAAGCGCTATACTGTGGTGACGACGTGCCTGCCTCCAGTTGTAACTGGGCTGCAATGACACAAAGGCAAAATTTCCCAAATGGGATTAAAGAAGTGTACAAAATACAAATACAAAAAAAAAAAAGAAAAAAAAAGGCTTGACCCAGTGAGCTTCTGGCCTTAACTGGCTTTCAGCAGTCCTCAAAATACTCTACATTTCCAGACAGAAAGAAATTTGGAAGCTGACCAAGACAACGCCTCAGATTTAGTTTACTTCGGTGCAAATTTCATTCATAAAATTAGCATTTCCAGTCTTGGAACAAAAAGATATGAAAAACTGAATGAATGAAACAAAATTTTGCAGCTTTCTGGCATTTTTGGAAGCTATTCTTTAGGCTGACTTTAAAACACAATAATATGATTATATTTTTGAAGACCTGAACCGATGAGCCATATTCCTGAAGCTGGGTATTCATGCTCTTGTTAGTTTTGGGACGTATTTGTTCTTTTACACATTTTAATTTGCAGATTTTCTGTGATGGGATAATGATAAGTGTAACTGCTTTCAAATTACGAAGTTGAAATGGCACACATACAAAAACGTATATTGTAAAACCCACTGCTAGAAATAAACAATAGAGCAACGTTACAATAAGTCAAAAGAAGACTTTGGATGACTTTTCATGCATTAAAAACCATTTACTATGAATGTTTATAAGTTTATAAAGATAAAAAAAATATGAAAGAGTTTGTCTCTCATGCGTCTCAATAGATATCTTATTTAAGTACAAGCCGTTTTGTTTTGAGGAAGACAATTAGCTGCCTTGAAAGTGATTATTGACGAGAGAGAGACAGAGGCAGAGAGAGAGAGAGAGAGAGAGAGAGAGAGAGAGAGAGAGAGAGAGAGAGAGAGAGAGCTCCGAGTTAATGTGGTTATTTTGACAGTCATACAACATTTGAAATAAAAAAAATATTTAAAAAAACTCTTATTTTCATGAGACAACTGATTTTTAGGTGATTAATTCATCTATCTACTGTTTATTTATTTATTTATTCATTCATTATTTATTTATTTATTTATTTATTTATTTATTTATTTATTTATTTATTTATCTATTTATTTTAAAAACTACAAAGTACACCTAGCATCATTTCAACTGTCATGAGACAAAGTGCTGTTCATCAAAGAAAGATAGTAATTGTTTAAATTTGATATTGTTATTCTGATTTGATTCTGAAGGACCAGCAGTGTTTTCATGGACATTGAAATTTGTGAACTTTGCTGGGAAAGAATAGACAAATCTCAAATTTTAGTGCTTTTTCAGGGAGTTTCTCGTATTGTTTGCTCGGAAAGAACGTCAAGAAAGGCGATGGCTGTCTGCTTCTATGAAATGTATTGTTTTGTTAATGTAATTGTTGTTTTTGTTTCGTTTTCTTGTTGTTTTTTTTTTACAAATAAAATGATTCATCCTAAAAGTACTGTATGAAATATTCGCTTGGTCCCTTCTACGAAGAGAAACAATAAGAAAAAGACGTAAGACTTTGACAGCGCCTGATGAGCACTTTTTTAATTTATCTATTTATTTATTTATTTATACATTTATTTATTTAAATATTTATCTATCTATTTTATCCATTTTTTTTTTTTGTCTGTTCTTTGTGAATTTTATAATGGCTTAATTGTGATTAAAAACTTGCAATGTAAAAGAAAATGTAATAATATTATCCACCTACCAAATATCTATAAACTTCTCTTTCCTTGGTACTAAAATCCGATTTTACTTCATTCCTTTTTTTTTTTTTTTTAATTTCTAATCGAGTATTTATTACTATTTACCTATTTATGTAATGGTTATTTTTTTTAATTAATTGGTTTTCTTTTCATTTTATTCTTTTTGTTTCCTTTCTTTGGTTCTCTCCTCTCACTTTTTCAATTTACTTATGGATTTTTTTTTTTTAATTTACCGACACACCATTCCACTTTATATGGGCTTGTAAGTTTCATTTGTTTAAATAGTCGAGCTTACCTTTGTGCTATCAAAATATAACACAGTTTTACTCTAATGTCCCGACGGACATCAGTACAATAACAATAGCCTCAAGGATGGACAGATATTTGTTCCAAGGTTGATTCAGAAAAAATAATTGAATTTTATCCCGTCTGAAATTTTGAAAAACAACATTATTATGCAGTTGTTAAATTAATGAGAAACTAAAATGATCACTGTTGTTTTGACATCCAACAATAAATCACAATGCTTACCGTAATGTGTGAGGGCCATCAAAAGGGAAACTAGACACACGGAGAAATGGTTTATTGACATCTAAAATTTTGAAAAATGATAATATGTAGTTGTTTCTGTAAAACTGCGAAACTAAACTGACTACTACCGTTTTGATATTTTTAGCGTGTTAATTACAGCGTCGACCTGCAGTTGGAAGAACGGAGTGTCCTAATATTTTACCCTTCACAAATTTTATCCTCTTTTGTTTTTGGTACTTGGACGGCAGCTGATCATTATTTAATTCCAGTCTAAAGCGAGACAGATAGAAAACAAAAACAAGAAGAATGAATAATCGTGTATTCAAGACAAGCGATGAAAATGTTTCTTTTAATTGCAACAATTTTCAGACAAAAAGAAAAAAAAATGCAGAAATTAGGATTTCTCTTTCATGCCATTATTCATTAAATTAATTCCATTAAATGATAATTTCCTTTCAAGTGTAAATCGTTAAAAAAGACTTTGAAATTGAAAGAACAAAAAAAGAAAATCTGGGAAATATAAACATGTATACACCCTATTAAAATGCTTGTTGTGAATGTGAAATACATAACAAAGAAGTTCAACTACTAGATCAATTAGAAAAGATGATATTAGAAAGAAAATGCTTGAACAAAAGAGAAACAAAATCCACATAGAAATAATTCATAGAATTCAAACTGCTGACAATGTACTCAGTTGCTCTTGCTGAACAAGTTCTGTCATGTGATTGTTATGTTGATGAAGATAGCTGTGCAAAGTTGAAATAACATCAAGTTTGAATGTCAGGAATGTGTTGTATGTATTCAACTGCGCATCCAGTCATTGGAATTCAAAGCAGGTTTGCACTGTTATGTTTAGCATTTTCTACAGTTTGACCAATTCTTTGATGTTCTCACAATTTGTTGAATTGTTATTACGCCATTCGGCTTTCCCTGTACATCCAAAGCGGGTTTTGGAGGTTGCTGGGACGGCACGGGTTAATACAGAACTATGTGAGAATTTATTTTTATTTTTTTTTAGCGATCCAGAAATTGTCCATCATAAAGGAAAGAGTTACATAAATATCAAATATTCTCTTTCAGAAAATACAAATGAATTTCAGACACTGTCAATTTAAGTGTGCTGGTTCGTAAGAATGTAAAATTTGAGAACTAGAAAATTAATTTCAGTGAAAATGAGACACAAATGCTTTTCATTTCGTTTTTTTTTTTTCAAGTTTATTTTTTTTTAAGTTTTTTGTTTTTGTTATTTTTGTTCAGATTGTCGTTAAAGAAATGACCTTTGTTGTTGTTGTTGTTGTTGTTTTAATTAATACCATCTATTTATTTTATGTCTGTATGAGTGTCTATTGTGTGTTAAAAGGATGACGTGAAATTCGATAGCAAACAATAATTAATAATGAATACAGTATACCTGCGTATCTCCTGTAATGCACCTGTTGGTCACCATCATACCTTGAAGTATGAAAATACAGCCAGACTGCGATGGAAATTTACTGAATATTATGAAGAAAATGAGACAGTGCGAGATAAAAGGAATACACACAAGGAAAAACATCGTACTCAGTAACCTTTGCAAACTCAGACGTCCAAATAAAATTCAAATTCAAATTATGAATATTTCGCTGAGAAAACACTATGGACAATTGTGACGTCACTCTCACTTTCGTGTGAAAACTGCGCCGCTTCGCAGCAAATGGAACCATCTTTGAACGCCGCCCCCTCAGAATGTAGTATCTTCTTCTCCCACTCTCAGCGCAGATGTGGGTAAAAATAGAACTTGCACGCCACACCCTTCGCACCCGGCTGTTTCTGTAAACTTTGTAAACACGAACTATCGACGCAAGATGGATTATTTTCAAGGGACGAGTTCGATAACATCAATAACGTCCTTATTTTCCTTTAAATTTAGCGAGTGAGCGAAAACGGTGCGCGCACGGGAAGGGAAAATATCGGTTTTTCTGTGAAACACAGAACTGTCATTTGATTCGTGATCTGGCGGTGTAGCGGGTAAACAAACGCTTTTGTAGGCCTTAGGGTGCTAAGTGTGAGCGCCGGGACAATGTACGTGTGTGGTCCTTAACACGCCAAGACTCACCATGATAATATTTGGCCTTACAAGCAAACATCAAAGGCGCTCACCTCGATGTCCAGCTTAAGCACGCCCAGATCAAACTTGTCTTATTTGCTCGACGTACTTTTCTGCACCCGATGGACGGGATTTGGTATTTTGTGTATCTTATACTTGAATTATCTGTCGTCGGTGATTGATGAGTGTTTGATTGATTGATTGATTGATCGATTGATGGACCGATACTTGCTGAGTGGTTTAGTACTTTCATCGATGGTCTGACCATTGTGCTGCCCCGAGAGTCTCTACTACGTGCATTTAGTGCAAAATCACTATGTGATACATTAAGACGGCTTAGAGAATTGTTCTGATTTTAACAGTGTTTTCAGTGAGAATGTACAAGTTCTCACGTATTTCCAAGAAACCAATAAAGAAAGTTAAGCATAGTTTTTTAAAATGTCTGGCATGTTTGCCCTTAACGACAGTAAGCTAATTTTCATGTAGGATTCCTTCCAGTAAAAGGTAGACAAAACGTTTTAGAACAACTTTTTTTTTCAGTAAAACTAATTACGTTCTTCTTTTCTTCCCCCGTTATTCCTCCTGCCCCTCCCTTGATCTTCAGTTAGGTTTTAATTTAGGAAACATCACACTGAGGAAATTGGCCTTCTTATCATGTTCTCCAACTCTTCTCCTCCAAAAATGTGCACACTATATTTATGTCAGTAATGTTTGCTGTGAAGCAAAGTTTTGGCTGTGAGAGTATTATATTATTATGAGATGGTCAGGGAACATGTCACGGACTGTCAGTCTTACAGAAACACAATAGTGTTAGATAGACTGACTCTTAGCCAAAACCTGAGCTTTCAGCCAGTAATACGAATTTACTATCAGTTGGATATTATTTGAATTGTTAATCATCCGGTGTGCATTTCTTTCGGCTATCAAAAATTGAAGTAAGGTGTTGAAGTTTTCTGCATTTCTAGTTTGGGTATACAGGCTGATAAATAGGTGTGTATTTTCCCCCATATCTTATTGTGACTTCAATGAACAGAAAATCTTTTCCTGCAACCCAGGACATAAACCCTTGGGCGTACACTTCAGATAGTAGCATGCCACGTCTTTACTTTCATAAAGTAGCATCCTTTACATGGTTTCGAGGTGACTGTTTCGGGCAATGAAGATCTAGGAAATTGGTTTCTGAGTGCTCAGAATATTTCATTTTGTTTTTTTTGGGGGGGGGGGCGGCATTGATGCAAGACTTGGGGTAGGATTAGGGTTAGCATTACGTTGGATTCGCTAGCCAAAATAAATTTTCCGTTGGCGAAACAACTACAGTAATGTTCCTTGATCACAATAAGCCTATTGTGAGTATTGTTGGCTGCATGGCACAAACAGCCTCTAGCTAACGACTTTCGCTGTTCCTCCTTTTTTTGCAACAGTTAGTTCTAGCATTGTTACAATGTTGTTGTTACTGCCATTAAAGACGATCGTTCGAGAGCCTTCTGAACGCATGGGCACACTAGGCAGTTGCCCGGGTATAATTATGCCAAGGATTTAGGAGGCCCCATGCATGCAAATTTACATTGGCTTTTGAAACGGGGAAGAAAACCTTATTGCTTTGCCCAGAGGCCCAGGATGATGTTAGGATGGCCGTGGTGCAGTCCCTAAGGTCTCGTGATTTTTTTTTTTAATTTCCTTTTTTCACAGCACACTGCCTATTCAGTTTTCGGTTTCTCTAAGGTCCTTTGCCTTATCGCAGATTGAAGAAATGATGAATGTAATTTAAACCATGACATGGAGATGTCTTCTAATCTGATGTTTTAGCCTCCCCGTCAAATTTTCTACTCAATGAAACGCAGGCCTTCCCTCAGAAAACGAAAGTAAATTCTGCCCACCAACGTAGACACCTTAATCTCTGAGCTTTGGTGGTCTTTCCACCAGCTGTAATCACTCGGAAAAAGAGAGCTGAAAATTGAATAGTTTTGAGAAAACATTATCATGTGTCACTAGAATAAATGAGAGATGGAGAGAAATACAGATTCTGCGGGAAAACCCGACTTTATAATATTGTGCAGTTGTTGAGCAGTCAATCAGGCTTATGAAGAGGTGTAGTCCACTGGGTATTCGGCAAATGCGGCAACATCTTTTTGTCCATTATAACAGTGCAAGCATTATGATATTGGGGAGACAAAGGGCCTGAGCCTCGGATATCTCGAATTCAAATCCTAGGCTTGGAGTACACTGAACCACATCTTTGTCTCACTAGTTCGGGTGCGTCCAAATTGCCGTGTTGAGTCGGCTGGGCGCGGAAAGAAAGGTCTCACCCACTGAGTCAAAACAGACTTTAGTGAGCCTTTATCAACTTAGACTCAACCTAGTTATAGGCATCCAAATCCACAGCTGAAGTTTACAGTAGCCCCGAAAGAAAAATGATATTTAAAGTGCGCCATTTAGATCTACCTTGTTGGGTGTACCTTCAGTATTTTATACGGCGTCACGCCACTACGTGTTTAAAATGTATTTCAGACATTCAGGGCCGGATTTAAGTGAAGAAAGGCCCTAGGGTATTCTAGCTGTGAGGCTCATCCCAATCCCCCACCTTCAGGCCTAGATGCAGATGGAAGTGTTTTCAGGGCCAGACTTGGATGAAGAGAGGCCTTAGGCTAAATCTAGCTGTGAGGCCCCTCCCAATCCCTATCTTCACGACTGGAGGAAGATGCAAGTGTTTTAAATAATTTGAGTAAAGTCAATAATGATGATAAGTGTTTAAAATTTCGCACTTCGCAATTCCTTCTGGAAAGGACATAGCCGAAGAAATTACAAAGATTTGTTCAGAAACTACAGTGCACTGTAACTTCATAATACATGCATAATTATGTAAGAAATGGCCATGAGTGTCACAAAATATTATGCAGACTGGCCTGAGGTGACGACCCCCTAGATTTCGAGGCCCTAAGCTTCAGCATGCCTAAGCCATTGGTAAATCCGGCACTGCAAACATTTTACAAAAGTTGTATCCTCTTACCACCCGGGGCTCATAGGGTTAAATGGAACTTCTGAGGTATAATCTGCGGTCTTTATGCTATTAAAGAAACAGTAGATGCAGGGGTTCTCTGCAAAATTCCACCTGTAGTTTGTCATCTCAAAGTCTATCCTGTGAAATGGTCATTCCTAGATAAAAAGGGCACGGATCCCAAAAACGAGCTAAGATCACGCAAAAATAAAGGGTTTGGGTGGGGTGAACGGGGGGGGGGGGGAGTGTAACAACCTCAATAGTGTTGTAATGAAGGTTTGGAGAATGATAACTCCGGAAATAAAATCTTTCTCTCTCTCTCTCTCTCTCTCTCTCTCTCTCTCTCTCTCTCTCTCTGTGTGTGTGTCTGTGGCTTTCTCTAGCTCTCCCTGTCACGAGCAGAGTTAGGGTCTTGGGGATGTTACGACTGCACGAGAGGCAGCTAACTCACACTCGGACACAACCACACAAGAAAAGTATTAAATAACTAGAGCGTATATATGTCAGGCCGGTCAGGCCATAGTTTACATAAATATTAATAACAAAACAAAAGACAGTAGGGGTATATATCCAAACCAAAAAAAACTCTAATTAATAACTTAACCAATGATATTCATGTAACTATGGAGGTACTGCAATCAATAGCAAATAGGTATATTATACGAAACTAGATATCAATTTAAAGTGACAGTTGAGTCGCCACTGGCCAGTCGCCAGGCAAACTCTCCATAAATCATATGGGCTTAAATGTTAGGAGAGCCCAGTACGTTCAAAGCCTACAGAAGCACTCTTCGGCTTGTAGGTAATTTAAGCAGTTGCCAAAAGACTATATTTTATGCACAATCACTATTCAATTCATCAACAATGTGCTATATTATTCCAATCATACTATGGCAATAGATCTATGATACAGGACACTCGTGGTCGAGTGCCAGCTGGGGTTTCCTTAGTCTTCCTATGAGGCTGTAGTTCTCTCTCTATCTCCGATCTCTATTATGCTTGAACAAATAAAATATATTACCATTGCTCACGCCTACTGGTAGGCGCGAACATCAAAATAGCGCAGCGTGGGCTTTCAAAGGTCAGCCCACTCAGACCTTTCTTTCTAGAGCTCAGTCAGTCCGTTAGCAAGGACTTCTTGTCTTCAAAGCACACAGTTCAGGTACTGGTCAACCGGAGATACTTCACGACACGATGCTTCTGCTCGCCTGTATTCACCAAATCTGAACGTTACACGATGTCTTATACTATCTAACTACCCAGCGTGCTAGTCCGCTGGCCCAATTAGTTCAGCTATCTCATAGGTCGAAACCTCCCACCATTTTAATTGTAGTAATACGTCTGCACTATTCTACCAGCCAGTTAACGTGCAAAAACGTGTCTAGTCATACTTAACAATGTCAACTATGCCCACCTTGTTTCACCCCTACTCCATTACTTATTAATCACGAACATTAAAACCCACAAGCGTGAATCTAACCGTTTAACTTTACATTTATTTACTCACCAACTATAATTTGGCGAGGACCGTTCAAGACCACCAGCCAATTTCTCATGGCCCTGGTAAAAAAACAACTCACTCTCTGCGTGAGTTTTAATAACATCTGAATCATGACACATCCCCCACCCCAGTTAAAATTTACAATTTTAACGATATAAATAATTATCGTAAGGGGAAGGCATGAGTCGAGAAATTGCTCGAAAGGTTAACTTAACTAAGAATACTAGGTAATAACTAAGACTAGTACTAAAGTTAAAAAAAAACCTACAGGACGGGTATCCCTGATGGACAAAACTTCATGAAAATCTTAAGGTTCCGTCCAAAAGTATATATCTCTCTGAGGATTAAATCTTACCTCTAAATACGTAGACATTAACAATCATAACTCTAAAATTTTAGAGTACAACACTGATCCTGTGCGAATGTCATCAGGAATGCATACATACAATGAATAATACTCAAGAAAAGATAACTATAGTAGCATCGATGGCATTAGTGGATCTGGACTCCTGGTCTGCCATGACTTCTCGTCCTCGACCCTGGGCAACAACGTCTGGTGTGGCCAAAATACGGGTCGACGTCAGTAAAATAGCTGTTGGAACAAAGGAAAGCACAGGGGTAGGTGAAAACTGTTCACAATGGGTGAACAATATGTGATACCATCCCTCGGTCTCTGAATGAGGTGCTAATCAGTATCCAACGCCAATACATATGACAGACTAAAATACAACAAGATTAAGGTAACCGTGATAATAGGTCGGCATGGACATTATCTCCACCAGGAATGGCCTTTATAATGAAGCGGTATTCCTGAAGGGCCAGACTCCATCTGGTCAAACGAGCGTTCTTGGCTCGGTTCGATTTTAAAAATAACAACGGTTTATGGTCTGTCTCGATGACGAATTCTGTCATAAGTAGGTAGCGGGAAAACGCGTCTACGGCGTATACAATCGCCAGGCATTCTCGCTCTATAATAGCGTATCTCTGCTCTCTCGGAAGTAATTTCCGGCTAGCGTACATACAAGGGCGCAATAAGCCATCTCTTTCCTGAAGCAAAACAGCTCCAATTCCTTGGTCCGACGCGTCAGTTCGGACGGTGAAGGTGCGCCTAATATTCGGTAGGATAAGCAGCGGCGAACTGGAGAACAGTTGCTGCACTGTCGCGAGCGCGGTGGCGCACTGCGTATTCCAGGTAATTTTGTTGGGTCTGTCTTTTCTTGTAAGATCGGATAACGGGGCCGTAAGGGCCGAAAAATTAGGAACGAATTTCCGATATAGCTTAAGAAGCCTAACAGGCTACGAACCTGCTTCTTAGTATGAGGAGCCTGGAGTTTTAAAATCTTACTAATCTTACTGTCGTCCGGTGTTTGGACGCCTTTGGCGATAGTATGTCCCAGAAAGTTAATCTGCGTATAACCCAGGAAGACTTTGCTAGGCTTAGCTGTAAGCCCGGCATCTCGAAGTTTACTAAGCACTTGACGAAGTGCTTCTAAGTGGCCTTTCCAATCCGTATGGAAAGCGCAAATGTCGTCAAAGTAGCTTAGGACGCATGGTGTCTGCTGCAATAGGATGTTCATCATCCTCGCAAATGTCGCTGGTGCCGTTACGAGACCGAATGGCATGAATCTCCATTGCATGAGACCCATAGGGGTCTGAAACGCTGTGTACTGTTTACTGGCCTCTTCCATTGGGATTTGCCAGTAGCCTTTAGCCAAATCTATTTTCGAAAACACGGACGACTCGGCCAATCGCGCAAATAGATCTTCCTGATTCGGGATAGGTTCAGCATCGTAAATGGTTAGAGCGTTAAGCTTCCTGTAATCGATACAAAATCTAACGGAACCGTCTATTTTCTCTCTTTCTTTCTCTGTCTCCCCCTAGCCATTTTTTGTAGATCTCTGTTTAGTCAATATTCATGTCACTTTTCTTTTTGTAATCTAGTTAATCTACCTTCATTTTTTTTTAGCGTCTGTTCAATTATGACATTTGTATTTTTGAATGTTTGTACTCCAGTTTTTTTTTTTTTTTCTGGTAGTTTCTCACTTTCTTTCTCCTGCTTGTAAGATTTTTTTATTATGAGATTTGTTCTGTTTTTGTTGTGTTTTTTTTCTTGCGGTTTTATAGTATTTTATTTTTCACACTTAGAGAAACACCAGATGGTTATCATATGTGTGGTTTTCATTATTTAATTTACTTTCGAGCGCTTTTTTTTTTTTCTTAACTCTCTTTCTTTCTTGTTTCAGCGGCGAAACGCACTGGGGTAGGGTAAGCTAAACCGCGAATTTAGAAAATGTGGATCTCGTCAAACTGGGTAGCTTGCACGTGATGCCCTCAGCTCTCCTGGTTAGCTGGGGGGCTCACAGCTCAGAGTAGCCGGCTCCTGTTACTAAGCAACAGACGCGATTGCGACTTACGTAAACAAATGTTGAGATGGTGGGATGTCAGAGCGGTTGCCAAGGGCAAAGCTTCCTTGGTTACTGCTGTTTCAGCTGCTACTGTCCGCGCATTCTCCGCTCGTGCGATACCAGGCCACGCCCCTAAGATGAGTAAAACCTGTCAATTAGCGATGACGGCTGGTTTGTTCCGTTTCCCCTACTACATCTTCCTAACTTTGTAAATCATTCCTCTCAACTCCTTATCATAATAACACGGTCTACGCCTCTGATATTCTCTTCAGCCATGCACGGTACCCTTTTTAATTGACGGGTCATTTTCGTTATATAACATTAAAAGGCCAACTGAAATTTCTTATGTCATTAATTTCTAGAGAACTTTAATCACTTCCTGTTCATTAATTGGGTTCTTTTATCTTAGATTTCCTTAAGCGGCTGTTTATTCATTCAGGCATGTAAAATAATGGCTTTAGAATTTTTAGTTTTTTTTTTGTTTTTTAATTTGCTTACATAATTTCAAGGGCTAGGTGTTAAACTAGCGTAACTCCGTTTTTTTACCAATTTTTCAGGAGAAGTAAAAGCTTATCAACTTTCTTTATCAGGATTAATCATTCTGATTTTTTTTTTTAACCCTATGCTTTCAGAATTTAACCCCCAGCTTCTAACACAACCTGTGGACTAAGGGCTACTGGCATTCCAAACATCTCAATTTTTGAAGAAAAGAAAAAAGTCGAGTTGCGATAGTTTTACCTTGGTGCCCTATATTTCGTGTTTGCCTTTATCCTTAATGATTTAGAGGCTACAGCACGTCAGGGGTTGAATACAAATAAAGACATGATTTATAATAAGCACAAAAGAGGGGTTGGGGGTTGAGAGAATACATAATTGGAGATCGTTTACTGTCTTAAGGATTCGTCCCTTTAGAAAGACAAGGTTCTAACTCCCTTCCGTCAACTTTTGAGAAATCGAGGATTGAAGTTTCATGTGATTATAGCTTTTAGAGCAAAGAATTTGTTTTCTTTTTAGTAATACTTACAAATTACACACCGAACCTGCTTGATGCTTTGGCACACGTTGGAGAAGGCCCGTAGAAGTGGTGTCTAGTGTATAACTCTGTTCAACCAAAAAGTGGAGATAGAATCTTGTCAGTCTAAGAGGACTCATTGCTTAAAAAAGCATGGGTTAATAGGCACCATGGTTGTTTTTTTTCACCACTCGTAGACACGGACAGAAATTTGAGAAACTCGGGAGAATTTCTTTTCCTTTTTCTGTTTAAGGCTCAGATTGACATAAATTTTGGTCTGTGTCTGCTGTGTGCATGACAATCATTGACTTTTGTTGTGTTGAAATTTGAAAATACATGGATGAATAAGTAAATTAATAAATGAAAAAATATAAATAAGTAAACTGATAAGTAAATTAATGTTTTACAAATGTTTCTCTTCGTTGTTTTGACTTTTATCATTTTTTGTTTGTTTTCAAACAATTTTTGGCTTATTTCAGTTAATTAAATCAGGCGAATGTCCCTAACCGTGTTAAGTTCTTTTAGTTTTCGTTTCTTTTAGATTGTGGTGTATAGTTTGTAGTTTTTCTTTTGCTGGGGCTTTGCTAAATACCTCTCTCTCTCTCTCTCTCTCTCTCTCTCTCTCTCTCTCTGTCTTTTTCTCTTTCTCGCCCTCTCTCTCTCTCTCTCTCTCTCTCTCTCTCTCTCTCTGTCTTTTTCTCTTTCTCGCCCTCTCTCTCTCTCTCTCTCTCTCTCTCTCTCTCTCTCTCTCTGTCTTTTTCTCTTTCTCGCCCTTTCTCTCTCTCTCTCTCTCTCTCTCTCTCTCTGTCTTTTTCTCTTTCTCGCCCTTTCTCTCTCTCTCTCTCTCTCTCTCTCTGTCTTTTTCTCTTTCTCGCCCTTTCTCTCTCTCTCTCTCTCTCTCTCTCTGTCTTTTTCTCTTTCTCGCCCTTTCTCTCTCTCTCTCTCTGTCTTTTTCTCTTTCTCGCCCTTTCTCTCTCTCTCTCTCTCTCTCTCTCTCTCTCTCTCTCTCTCTCTCTCTCTCTCTCTCTCTCTCTCTCTCCGTCTTTTTCTCTTTCTCGCCCTTTCTCTCTCTCTCTCTCTTTTTTTTCCTTTTGTCACATTTTAACTTCGGCATCATTAAGGCAATGTATCACACCCATAACATTGTTACTGCAGCTCAATGATTATTTATTATAATATACATTCAATTTTATGTATTTTTGATCACATCTTGTCCTTGGCAGTGGAGAAAGACAGACTGTGGCAAACAGAAAGGGTTGACTGTGGTGCAAATAGCCTGGCGAAAGAAATGATATATCAGGGGTGGCCAAACTTGCTTAATGGAAGAACCACATAATATGATAAACTTCAAATGTTCAAGAGCCACAAGCCATGAACAGAATTTACACACACGTTTTTATTGTTACGTACATATTTTGTTACAAAAATTGTGTATACATATTAAGAAATACTTATATTATTATGCAACAATACATGTACTTAGGTGTATGAGGTAAGTCTTGCTGACGTGAATATCTTAATCTCTCTACCTTCCACTATTCCTTCCCTTAGCTCTAAAGAACAACGCCTCACTCAGACCAAGCATTAAAATTAGGATTTAAATCCTCAAGTATTTTTACACGAGATACAGAATACCGAGACGAATCAATTCGTCATATTTTATTCCGTCCATCGACATGCGCATGTATCATCAGTGTCAATAATGCAAACAATTCGCACCACATCCCTGCATAATTGAACGAAAAAGGGTAGTACTCAGCCTATTTATACGCGCCCAATTTGTGGACATATAGTTAGAGAAGAAATGGTTCGACTCGGTACTCTGTGCCTCGGCTTTTAGGAACCATGAACATGCGATAGATCCTGAAACCAGTGGGGTCTCAGTTCATACCCAATGAATAATTTATTATAAAGCTTGAAATTTGTTCTTATTTACTTTTACATTAACTGTGATGAAAAACAAAAAAGAGCTCAGCCAACGTATTTCCAAGGGCCGCCTATTGAATGTCAAAGAGCCGCATGTAGCTCGCGAGCCGCAGTTCGACCATCCCTGTAATACAGAAACGTTATACTAAAACGCAAAGAAAAGAGGCAAGTGCGATTTGATTTTAAATAATTCCAAAATAAATTCTGGTCAGGATGTTTTATCTTTAAAGCTCTTTGAAAGATATTAAAGACGAACAGAAGAATATTTCCTTTTTTCTTAGCGTTTTTAGTGTATCCTTTTTGTATTAATTAACCCGAGGTTCTGTAACATCCAAGCTTTTCTTTTCGCCACATTTTGACTTTACTTCAAGCTTTGCTGCGATTCCATAGATTTATCTACATATATAATATTTTGTCATTTTCCATCAGACGCAAATGTATTGATGACTTTGTTTAATGTGTTTTCTTACTGTGCTCATGCTTTCCAGTAATCATGAATCAAACAATTTGTAGAACAAAAACTTAGATAAACCTAATCAAACTAGTGAATTCTTAATTTGTTGCTTCATTCATGAGTGAAGTCATTGAGTGGGAGTTCTGATAATAATGACTAGAATTTACTTTTGGGTTGCTGTTAATTTTTTCACATTGGAAAACAGATTCTGGAATTAACATACCGTGAACTGCAATTTAGTTCACCTATTTATCTTGATTGAATTCCAAGTTTGCTCGATTTCTAATAATTGTGCATGTCCACATATTTATGTTGGTTTTGGTATGGTGATTATATCAGAGTATAGATCCTAATTAGAGGACAACATTACATTGCGATTTATTATTTTACAAGATATCAACACAATTATTATCTAGGCTTTGTTATCAGAAAAAAATGTTTTCAAATGAACGTCGGGTTTTACTAAAAGCCCCACCCCCCCCCTCCCCCCCCCCTCCCCAAACCCCTTCCCCTCTTTTTTACCACGGAGCCAAAGAGACTGTCATGAAAGTTGTCACAAAAGTCTGTTGGTCCCAAGGACAGATAGTTTTGGTCTTGATTCATTGGCGTGTAGAGATTTGGGAATGTACGGGACCGAGTCATTTATGGTATGTCCTAAGGCGCAAGTACAGGGTGTGTTATTATTTTACCATCAGGACATCTTAGATCATCTGCTGACACTAAAAAAATTAAAATTCCTAAGATGTCACTTAAGACCATGAGTGAATAATCTTTTTTTCCTTTCAAAGGCCTCATACTTGGAATTGTCTGCCTCTGTCTTTGAGATATAATGAAAATTTCATGACTTTCAAACATCAGCTGAAGAGTCATCTTT
Source organism: Onchidella celtica (assembly GCA_963931925.1). Taxonomy (NCBI): domain Eukaryota; kingdom Metazoa; phylum Mollusca; class Gastropoda; order Systellommatophora; family Onchidiidae; genus Onchidella; species Onchidella celtica. Next base: position 30,687,783 of record OZ007574.1, on the reverse strand, counting down.
TTACACTCTGAATGTCCGTCTAGACATTGTTAACTATGCCTGTGTGATGTGTGTGTGATTTATATGATATAAATGTTGTAAAGCACTTAGAGCCTGGTTTATGTACTATTATTATTATTATTATTGTTATAATTGTATTGCTAAATGTAAGAAAGGAAAACATTTTAAACATGTAAAAACAGATGAAATAAACTTCCCATTCCTTATTTTGACGCACAGTGTTTACACCTAACAGGTTCTCTGCACTGGTCTCACTTACTAAAAGGAACCACATTCACGCCAGCTTATGGGATTGTAGAGCAGCTTGTACAGCGGAGTTAACAACGATGATTTCAAATTTCAAAAAACTGAATTCTATTCTCACTCTTTGATTGGATGCCCCTTGAAGTGAATGCCCGGGGTGCGTGATTTTTTTTCCCTACGAGCTTTAGCAAATTCAGGAGCGGGGCAGCAACAGAACCCCAAACACGGGACAGCTCCAACACATCCCAGGGATTTTCAATGTCGTTCAGAGTCATATCAGGCACAGTCCAAGAGATTGCAGCACCCATGGCAGTGTTTGATAGGACGAGAAATCCCTTAGCCGATGACCTGTTTTGTGTGGTGTGTTGCTGCACCGGCCACGCTCCTGAATTTGCTAAAGCTCGTAAGGAAAAAAATCACGCCCCCGGAGACGTCGCCCCCTCTGCCCCCATTTCTGCACGCCACTGCCTGAATTAAAGACACGCGGACAGAGAGAATATAGCAAACATGCAATATAAAAACAAAAGTTCAACGCAATTTTTTTCCGCCACTAACCAGATCCAAGTGGACATGACATTGCATTTCAGATCATATGCATAAACGATACTCAAGTTTGTTTCACTTGATGTCATGAAAAGTGCTCTTCCTTTTTTGTTTCTTTATCCCAAAATGGTTTACTGCGATATCGACAGTGACCTTTCAACGTTTTTATAATGTATTTCTATCACCTCCAGACAGTGGATAATCATATACACACACAGCCTATCTGTAATGATCATGATCAATTATAATGCATGGACGCATAATCCATTGTGTCTCGAGACAGAAGGTCAACAAGATGATAATGCATAAAAAAAATATCGTGTTTTTGTAAAGAATTTATCCTCTGGTATGCGAGAAAAGTATTCTGACCAAAATAATAAGTATATTGTATTTGAATGGTGGGTTTCAGTTGACTTCACAGAACCTGGGCATCTCCGATTTTAGGGGGAATAATTTTACTCAAAATGGCGGAGGAGCGTTACATGACGGTCTCCATCTCAATTTTTGTAATGAAACTGAAACACCCTATCAATTCATGTAATGCAGGTTTATATAGTTTCAGTCCCCATGTTTGACAAAACTGTTGACGGCGATGTCGATGCAATTTATATCTAGCTTTTTAGTGGACAGTTTACCAAGATACTTTCAGTTTAACATTTTTCGGGGATGTTATACATAAATCGTCCCACAGGTAGACCACAGCTGCGATTCAAAGACATATGCAAGATCTTAAGAGGGACCTAAAAGCTTTGAACATCGACCAGAACAACCGCGAAGCAACAGCCCTCGAACGGTCAGCCTGGAGACAGACTGTGCAGAAAGGTCTCGCCATCTTCAAAGAGACACTTGCTCAGCAGCACGAGGCAAAGAGGAAAGGAAGAAAAGCTGCATTACAGGCAGTCAGATCAGCCTCAGACTTCATCATTCTGTGCCCTCTGCCACAGAAACTGCCATTCCCGCATCGGACTGGCCACCCACACCAGACGCTGTACCAGAAAAAACACTCATAGCGCAACTCCATAGTCTTCCGAGACTGAAGGATGTCTACTTTATATAAATCGTACTGTCTGTTATGTAACGTGCGGTCAATTTTCATCCCACCATCCATTTTTGTTTTCTTCTGATCAATAAACTGAATTAAGCGTTTTGTGAAGTTTAGTTAAAGAATGGTTTGACAGTGTACCACTCTTGTCACTCTCATAGGGGCAATAGCGCGCATTCAAGTCTGGTTTTGCCTCGGTTTTGTGAACTATGGATTTGTACGGGACCCCGCGCATTAGTGAGTGTGAAACAAGTTTGTCACGTGATTTGATTCAAAGGAGTATCGGTATTCATGCCTGGCTCAAAACCGATGCCAAACAGAACTGACTTAGCGCTCCAAGGCTCGTAATGTGCACTGATTTAAGAGTAGTTTTGTCGACATCATTGATAAACTGCCTCAGAAAAGGAAGATGATAATTTCCCGATGGAATTTTCGGTGAGACTGGTTTAAATATTCAGTTATGAAAATAACCGTAATGCATCAAGTGCAAAAAATAATAATAATAATAATAATAATAATAAAAATGAAGGAAATATAAAATGACCGGACATTTACAATGTTTTTCATTTCAGACAAGTTTTATATAGTCTGCTTTTGAATTAACCATGCTAATAAATTAAATGCGAAAATCAATCATGCATGGAAATGGAAATTTTCAGTAGCATTACCCGACATTAGTTTAATTTCATATCGCTTCCTAGGCAGATAATAATTTTCATATGCATAAAATTAGCCAGTGTAATCAACCAGAAAACAATAATAAAAAAAAACAATTGTCGCTTCTGGCTAAGACATAGAACTTCTGCATTTCAGGGATCCATATCTGACACTTTTGTCAGTTTTTGAGTGTCTGTTATCCTACTGCGGGTCAATGGCTTTCATTGCAACTTTATGACTTGTCAGCCACTTACATCACAGGCTTCATGACCATGTCTACCTGTACCTGCATATTAATGTTTTCTGAGGGTCCGTCTATTTATTCTGTTTCCGACCATGTGCACCAATCATGCGACCGTCTTCAACGGCTAATCCTAGACTTCTGTGACCGTCTTCATGGTTCGACTTTCTACTGCACTGATGCACCAGGTCTTCGACCCGACATAAAACGTCTCGAAGGGAACGTCCTCAATTTCGAACTCTGGATTGTATTAAAGCTAATGTCGTCAGGGTCCGACCCCAGAATAATGAGACAGCCGTCTTCATCGATGGAACCTGCGATTGTCCGTTCCCTAATTTTGCCACCAGCCAGTTAAATTTGCTAACTTTTTGCTGCCAGTTCCGCTAAAGTCAGATATACACTAGTTTTTTCTGTGTTAGGATTTCTTGGACAATTCAAGCTCTAAATACCAAATTTGTCAAGTTACCACTTGTAGTGAAAAACCATTGGCCTGAAACAAGAATTCTCATTCGGTAGCAGGATGGCAAAGCATTTTCCCCAGGATTCCACTGATGTCTTCAGTGCCCAACAAAGATATCTTTAGTGTGAGATCTCTGGAGTCCAACTTCGTGCTTTTCTGGCGTGACCGTCTTCAGTGTTTGACCCTATGCTCTGCCAATACGACCGTTCAGTGTCCGACCACGGACTTCGCTGATATGACCTTCCCTAGGGTCCAACCCGCGGGCCACTCCCAATGATGCGATCTTCGCAACAACAACAACAAACCCTCAAGGTTAGACAGAGGCGACTCCACTAGTTAGGCCGAACGAAAATAAAACTGGGAGCATCCACAATGAAATGATGTGAAATGTAAACACAGCTAAGTTTGTTTATCTCAGAGGAATGTGGAATATACTGTGGGTATCGGAGTAGACGCTGAATTACATTAAGCAGCGAGCTTCCTTTCGAGCGGTCTCCAATGCGGTGGATTTATTGATGTAAGTAATGACAGAAGCGAAAGCTCACCTCAAATTGGTTAAAAGTCGGAACGTTTGAAAAATAGAAAGCTTAATTAATGGAACGCCGCCATCCTGATCGCTGCAGCGTATTTTTCCCATTATAGGTAATTCTGTCTCCAATACATTCCATTAATTATCTAGTTTAGATATTTTATTATTATTTCCCTGCTGTTCGAATAGTTGATAAATGTAATTTTCGAGGTTATGGCTTTCTACCGGTGTTCCATTTCTCCGAAGTTTTGTCACCCACATAGATAAAACATGGGGAAAAAGTTATTCAGCGAGCCCGAATAGTTGCAAAAAATGTTTATTTTTATCAGATATAATGGGTCAGATTTCTATTATAAACGATGAGGAAAATTTGCTGATTGCAATAGCTCACGACATCAAAGTTTAGGTTTGACCTCGTAAATTGAAATACGCGTGTGTTTACTGTGAGGTGTGAGAACTAAACTTCAGAATAAGTAGTTTGTGTGTTTTTAATCTCCACCATAACCATCAGAGGGTACCTATTTATGGGTGTTTAAATTCTGGAAACTATAGTATTTTAAGTGACACTTGTTTTCGTTCTTTCCCTTGAGATTACCTTTCTTGTTGGGAGATGGATATAATTATTATTATTACTCTCGTGGTTACTTTTCAAATATCACAACATGAACGAACAATTGTTTTCTATCACGTTTTTTGGCCGATTTGATGACTCGTTAATATGTAAATAAATAGGCCTACACACCTGTGCGAAGCATAGAAATGGCTCTCTTTCTGTCTGTCTGTCCATCTGCTAATGTGTCCAGCCATCCCTCTCTCGTCTATACTCATTTACAAAACTCTTTTCAGAGCCGTACAAAACAACTTTAGAGAATTTTTACCATTGTGATAAAATTCATACGAAACTATAAATTTCCACGAGTGAAATTTAGAAGCTCTGGATACGGAACATAAATAAATAAAGTTGCCAAGTAGACTGTGATAGGCGCAAAGTGGCCGTCACCGTGCCGACGCTCTGTGAAACCCAAAACTTTCTCTCCCTCTCTCTCTCTCTCTCTCTCTCTCTCTCTCTCTCTCTCTCTATCTCTCTCTCTCTCTCTCTCTCTCTCTCTCTCTTTCTCTCTCACTCTCTCTTTCCTCTCTCTCTCTCTCTCTCAAATTTCTCCCTACTTTACGGTTTCTAATATCCAACAGTCAACTCTTAAGTCAAGCGATTATATTTCAGATCTAACAGAAAAGATAGGCAGATAAAAATTTCAAATAAATTTAAAGTGTTTTGTGGTAATTAATGTTAACCACTGTAAAAACAATTACATCAGCAATGTCTAACCAATAAAATTATTTACTTTCATTTACATATCTACATTCACATTCATTTACATGAATACACGTATATGCTAAAACTAAGTAACAGCTTCAAAGCCAGCCCCCGCAACCCTTGATAATTCCATATTTTGACCTGCGTCTATTGCAAAAATCCCAGAAAAGAGTTCCTAACACTCCGACTATTTTGAACTCGTGCAGTATCTTCACAGATTTTCTTCTTGTTTTCGTTTGAAAGGAAACGGGGTAGGGTTGGCTATACGATTAGAGTTAGGGTTAGGGATCAGGGTCAGCGATAGGTTTGGAGTGAGGAAAAGGGTGACCTTGACCGGATGGTCGTGTCGTATGGCGTATGGAACCTTTTTTACCTACCATGCCTCCAAAGAAAAGGGACAAATTGATGTGAGTAGCTTTGGCGAAATCGGGCTTAAGGTGAAAGACCACATTCTTCAGAAAACTCCTTCACAATTTTTTCTATGGAAATTGAGATCTGCTTATTATATGAAGCCATTTTTCTGCATTCAAAGTATTTTGCTGGAAATCGTCTTAGAAATGTATTCATTATGACTTTTTAAAGAGGTATAAAAATTTCACCTGAATCCCGAATTCGCCAAGTCCACTCACAAATCTGGACGGATCCATATGAACAACCAGAGAAAGAGAAAATGGCCAGAAAGACAAAACATTCCCCTGCACTTCACCTACTGGCCACCCTTAAAAATCGTACTCTCTATTTTTGGGCGCTTTTTTTTAAACCCACCTGCCATGTATTCTTTGATCCTAAGCATTTTTATCCGTCCAGATTTGTGAGTGGATCCTACGAATTCTGGCTTCAGGTGAAATTTTTATACCTCTTTAAAAACTCATAATGCTCCACACACACACACACACCCCAGGTCCCAAAACACGTAAGGCCTTTAAAATGGTGGAGGTTTATGAAAAAGTGTTGACATTTTTCTAAGAGGCATTTTTGCTTTAATTAGTTGACTGTTTCATCGGAAACATTCTTTTTATGAACTCTCACAGATTGCTTTGTTGAAAACAAATGAATAAACCAAACTTTTCTAATGTATTAATTAATTAATTAATTCTTCTGTTGTCGTATGTGAGTCATTGTGAAGCATTTCCCGCCAGCTTTTCATTTTAACCTCTGTGACCACCTAACCTTTTCCACAGGAGAATTGAATATTTGAAATACGGATGAAATTAATAAACGTATATGCCCTGCTTTGCCATCAAGTGTAAGCTTTAAATTGTGAATGAAAAATAAATACTGAGACTCAAATTGAGTCAGTTATTAATAATCAGTCATCTCTCTTACTCATCAAAATTAAGAGTTAAATAGTAAATAAAAGAGTATTTGATAATAATCCGGTTTTTCCGGTCAATCTACAGCTTCACCAGTTCAGTTAATAACTTACCATGCACTGTTTGAACCAGTTTAACAGCTGCACAGAGTGATAAATTCGAAAACAACATTACGGACTTATTGGGTGAGTGATTTTGAAATATGGAAAGTTCTATAGACATAAAAACATTTGATGGACAGGGGAAAATTGAATATGTGGATACATGTACATGGACAATATGACAACAAACAAAAAATAGAAGAAAAAAGGGGGGGGGGGGACATAGTGGGGGAGCTGAAGACATCACAGAACATTTGAATAAACAGATGGTCTTAATCTCGAACTAAGGTGGATATGGACGAGTTACATTATATTAGGGAGAAAAATAATTGTCTGCCTGGTGCAGTGGCTCAGTGATTAGAGTACTTAATCACGATGTCCGAGGACTGGGGTTCGAGTCCTTTGCGGGGCATTGTCCACCACAGCTATTTTAGTGGGGCGGGGGGGGGGGAGGGGTTGGGAGGGCAGGGGATGGGTGCATAGGCAGGGAAGGATATGCTGCTCACTGCATTAAGCTTACAGATACCGAAACGATGGCCTCAAAAGCATTAAAACAGGGTTGTTGTTTTCATTTTTTTTAATTTCATGATAAGAACGGCAAAGATTATCTCACTGTTTTTATCAGTATGATCAGAATGATAACATGGCGTTATCGTTACCCGAGGCTGTATCATCACCACGGAATTTCACGCCTGTCCCTCCCCCCCGCAGGCCTCTGCTCCACACCCACGGTTTCCTTCCCACCTGCAGTACATCCTTTTTCCCAGCAAAGTCCTGTCTTCTTTTCCTTATCCTGTTGTCTTCTTAACAGATCCAGTTCTGTTCTCTTTCTGTTTAGACACGTACACAAAACAAACATCATACACAATTCACACAAGTACACACAGACACGCGCACATATAAACACATACACACATGCAGATGTACTTTGTTCATGCCAGTATGTAGAATTTAGAAACACTTCCCTTTTTCAAACAAGGTTCCACCTATCTTGGTGTCTCATTTGGCGTTTAATTCTATTCCTGATTCTTCCCCTTTATACCCGGTGGTGGGCCGACATTTTTTGGGACCCTGAAACTTGGACTGCCATGGGGCCCTTTTGCAACCATCAACTATAGGACAACATCCAAAATTCACTCATTAAAAAGAGTTTCTTCAGGGCCTTTCCGGGATTAGGGGCCATGAAGCTTAAGCTTTATTAATTTGACAGCTCTAGTAGATCCGACACCGGCCATTAAGTAGAATTTAGAAACACTTTCCCATTTCAAACAATGTTCAATCTTGTTTTACTTATCCAGGTGTCTCATTTGGCGTTCAGTTCTATTCCTTGCTTCACTCTTCCTTTTGAAACAAACACACACAAACAAACACACACATAATCACACACACACATGCAAATAAGCAGATGAGCAGATGTACACTATACTGGTCACGCCATTACGTGGAAATACACTCCGCTCTCCTGGTCATACCAATACGTGGAAATACACTCCGCTTTCCTGGTCATACCATTACGTGGAAATACACTCCGATTTCCACCTAAGTCCCATCTTCCTTTACTTATCTCGACGTCTCATAGAGCGTTCAATTTCATTCCTATCGCGTCCTCGCTAAACACACGCACGCAAACAACCGCATGCACTGTCATGCACGCACACAAACTTACACATACACACACACCTACACAGAGTTCGTGCCATCACGTAGAAAAATTCTAGTCCTTCCCGGGACGCTGCCCGTATCTCCCCACAAAATCCTTATCTCCAACGTCTTCCTCTGGACCTGGTTCAGCTCCGTGTCAGATACGGGGGATAACTGTCGAGTCAAGACGGGAACTCGTTCTCCGCCATGTTTATCCAGCCTGCTACAGACCCGAGTTCTCTCCCCCTGTATGTTTGTTTCCTCTAGGTCCCGTTCTGTTGAGCCCGAAGTTCACCCGATCAGCCCTGTAGCTCTCTCTGGACCTCTTGGCTCGGGCGCCCGTGTTTTCACCAACAACACATCATTATTGTTTTAATACACACGTAGAGAGGCCCCCGTGGCTCTCAAACATGAACAAATGTGTATGCTGTCTTACCTGCGACATCTTAACCCCGTCTCTGCTTGTGTCAGAAATCTTCTTTCGCACAAGACCACGACTCAGGTCTCGACCCTCCTCTAGTATCATGCCCCGCCCTTTCGTACGTTCCATTCCTAACCAATTCTCTGAATTTATGACACGATAGCTTGGTAGGCCTACATTGGCTATGTTTGCAGGCTTATTCTACTACAGGAAGATGTGTGCTCTATTGTCTATACCAAGCGATTGCTTCGTTAACAAAGTCTTCATCATCATCAAAATTAGTGTTGACAAAGGATATCCGTCCAAAAAAAAACAACAAATAAACATCGCCCTTTGAAGGTCTCAAGTCAAAATGTGGCACAAAAAAAAAATGATTTGTATGTAGCAAAGTCTGGCTTTTTTTTAAATTTTGTATTTTGAAGATCTGAGTTGAGTAAAAGTACTAGACAGGTGCTGAGATCTAAATGCGATTTACTAAATTTGAATGGCATGGCCCCAAAACTCCAACAACCCTCTTCTTTATTTTCAACAAATAGAAACTGTTGAGCACAACAACTGTCAAAAACCGAGTCTAACTGACTAATCATTTTAAATGCCTTTTACTGTTTCCTATTCTTATTTTGACAAAGTCTCCCTGGTCTTATCTCATGGTGCAAATCTTTAAAGTCAGTGACTCCTTTTGACGTGCCTGGTCCTCTTTTCAAATTAGGATCAGAAAACTTAAAACTGCTGTCTGTTTCATCGAATTCTGTAACAGATTCATATCTGAAATATTATTATGTCATAGTATTTTTACCTGTAAATGTTAACAATATCTTTCTTTGACAGGAGCAATCCGAGCCATGTAGCCAAAGTACTCGCAACCGCCTTTTTTTTTAATGACACATTTGCGGAGAGGTTCCAAACGTTGCGGACTATTTCTCAGAGTAATGTTTTACTTGAAGTAGGTATTTTTTTCGGATGGACCGCTCAGAGCGGCTTGTGGTAGTGAGTCAGTTAAGTTCGGCTTTGGGCTCGATCCTTGTCAGATCTCGTTATCATCAAGTTTGCCCACGACTCCTTTTGTCTTCGCTTGCAGGTTTGGAAGTCACTAGAACGATCGCAGGTCACATCCAAACACCCCGTGCTTCTACTTTGCCAGTAGCAAGGACAATTTCTATATTTTTCAATCTCCCCATGCCATTTCCTATCTTCACTAATCAACCAACGGATCCCTGGCTCAGTGCATATATATGTTTTGGGCATCGGAGTGAGTCCATCTCTTAACGTTAACAAGGGTCGCCACCCACCTACCCAAACAATGATCCAGCTCTGATTGAAGGGAGTCTCTGGAGCCCAATGCTTTCTTTCCTGGGTGATGATAGAGGTGAGCAGTTTCCTGACTGCGGGGGTTCCATGTTTATGGTCAACACTGGTTCCCTGGATGATGAAGACAGTACAGTAGTAGACAGCCGTCTTTCTTTATGCGTGAAGTTAGAGAGTGGGATAAAGTGGGATAATGAAGTTAGAAAGTGGGATAATGAAGTTAGAATGTTGGATAATATTCATTTCTCATTATATGTCATATTTCTAGTAAATCAAATCCTATTTTTTATATTGGAATGTTTTTTGGGCCTTTACTTTAGGAGATTCACTGCTCTTGGCATTTACGTCTCACTTTTCGTGTGTTTTTTTGTTGTTTTTTTAATACTATTTTTTGTGTGTGTTTTTTTGTGGTTGGGATTTTTATTTTTTATTTTTTTCCTGGGCAGCGGCCTTGCTAGGTCTGCTCTCATCGATGTTCAACTGTCTGGTATCTTTAATGTGTGCAACGTGCACACGGGCCCTCGGAGTTTTTCGTCCTTATCAGAGAAGACTGGATGCTCGATCCTACCTACCATAAGATCAGGGACAGGAATTTTCCCTCAAAATTCCAACATGCCTGTACCGACGGGGGAATCGAACAGGTTACCTTCGGCCTGAGAGGCGAGCACTTGCCTCTGGACCAACGTGTCTCCTGTGTTAATTTGGATCTCATACTTATCTTTTTTTTTATGCTTAATCCCCCCCCCCCCCCATTTTCTCTTTTCCATCTGCTCCCCCCCCTCCCCCCCCCTTTTTTTTTTTTACTTTTGAAATACCGTGTTGTTTTCCTTTTATCTTTTAAGCTGTTGTTGTTTTTTTTTCAAATCACTGGCCTGAGGCATGATACGAGGTATGTTTCTAGTGCACATGAGTTGAAAGAGACGGGAAAAAGAAAGTAGTAAAACAGAATTATACTGTCAGCAAAGACAAAAAGCTGAAAGGGCGAAGGAAGTGTTTGCTGATCACAAGCAATAAACGGAAAATGCCGAAGAAGTCCGACTTCGTAGTTGATCCTCGAAAAAAGGAACGTGGGTGGTTGAAGTGCCAGTACGCCACAGAGAAAGATGACAATAAATTATGCGTAGACAGATAATCAGATAAACAGGTAAACTTCGTTTAAATCACTGTGTGCTGTGATAGACTGACATACCTGTGCGATAATTGGTTTTTGATTGACGAATAGTTACAGCGGAATAAGTTGAAAACAACCCCTTTCTCTTTGCATTCTACAAAACATTGTGAAAGAAGTGAACGTTGATACAGATTTTACACTAGCTGGTCGCAGATCAGAATGTACCAGATGGATCTATTTGGTGACATCTTTGACAGGGAAGAGAAACATAATGTTTAATGCCCTCATAATGATCGATTTTCAGAGATGTGATGTTATATCATTGTCTAATAGCAAGCAAAGAGTTAAACACACAATGAAAAGCCGTGAATTGGCATTAGATGGACCAAAAGACATCGTTGCACACAGAGAGTACTCGCAGCCTTAGTTCTAGTTTGTTCTATTTCCATTTTCTAAAAAAACTGGAGCTCTTTTAGTATACGGAAGAATTATAACAAATGCACACTTTGACAATTGTTTAAAATGCTTTGTGGCACTTATCAAGTTGTTTCACAGTTCCGATTTATTCCAACTCCTTATCATGATACTAAAGCCGCAAAAGTTTGACATCGAATTTCTCACTTGTGCAAAAATGTGGAGTTGGAACAAACAAGAACTTTGGTCGTGTACACTCATTTTCTTGTTAAAAGGGAGCGTGAGAAGGCACTAAGAATGGGTTCACCGATGCACCTCACCACTAAATAACTTACCCAGTAATTGATTCAGCGTGTCACTCGAGTCAAGTCTGCAAATTTATGGCGAGGGGAGTGCAAGTGTTAATTGTGCGTCAACCCAGCCGGGGATGAAGATACTGGTTGTTCAGTGTCGAGATAGGCTAGCGAATTAAATTATGGATATTGACTGACCTGCTATTAATGCGGTTTTTTCCAGCAGAGATTACTGCACACGTTGGCACTGGATTTAGTGGACAAAAACGGGGGGGGGGGGGAAGTTGGTGTGGGGCAGGGGTAACTTGTGAGTGACTTGAGTTGGGATCATTAATTTAAGAGAAAAAGAAAAAAGAAAAGAAAAAGGAGTAGGAGAAGAGACAATTTAGTAGTAAAATAGCTTGTGTAGTGAAGGAACTTTGGAAACGCGGCCAATTGCGGTGTGCTGAGGAGGAATGTGGAATTCACTGTTAACTATTGTTGATAGAAGGCTGCTCGTTTTCGTTAATTTATCTATTTACGATCATCAAAAACCCAGGATTTACTTCTAGATGTTTGGTTTGTGATTTTTGAGGACTACAGAATAAGACAATCTAAATGAAATTAGCTTGTTATTTCATAAAAATTCATAACTGCAATAGGCAAATGTAATATGATAAGGAAGTGGGACTGATGAGTAACTGGAATTAGAATAATATTAACAATTAATAATTTTCTACCGTCAAGTATCAGCCGAGACACAGGATACCGAGACGGACCAATTCGTCATATTCCGTCCGTCAACTTGAGCGCGTTTCATCCATTTCAACAATGCAACAATTCGCACTACTCCCCTTCATAATTGAACGAAAAAGAGTAGTGCTCACCGTATTTATACGAGGGCCATTTATGGGCATTATATAGCGGGAGAAGGAATGGATTCGTCTTGGGTATCAGTCAGCCCTTACAAGCCTAGGCATGCACCAGCCAATTTTGATAGGACGACTAGACCTAATTGGATAGTGACGTTACGACATTGAGATTCAGTGAGAAAAAGAAAACAACAACAGTTCGCCAGTGTGAGAGGTCTCAATGAGACTCAAATCGTGATGTCACTATCCAAATAGTTGGCCAATCAAAATCGGCTGGTCCTGCCATTGAGTGTCAACTAATGGGACACTAAGTCTTGACCGTGAAGTGAGCCAGCCGTCGCTTATATACAGCGAGATACATTTCATATCAAAATAAAATATATTCATACGTTTATTTATTTATGTATTTATTATTTGTTTATTTATTTACTTATTCATTTTTGAATTCATTCATAATTAAATAATTTATTTACATATTAATTTACTCATTCATTTATATAACGGTGTTTACCTACTTTTTATTTATTTATTTATTTTATTTATTTATTTATTTATTTTATTTATTTATTTATTTATTTTACAATTATTTATTAGTTATTTGATTATCTATTTTTTTTAAATCTATTTCTTGACCATTTTCCTTTCCACTGATATATTTAATTATTTATCTTTTTATTTATTCATTTGGAACATTGTTGTCCAACCTGTACAGAAATTGAGAAGTACAAAGTTGGGGGAAGTTAGAAACAAATAATTGTGATAGCACATTCTCTGAACACTTAAAGGGATATGTACATCTCATATAGATGTAATAATTTTTATAAGACTTGTTCAGAAATCCTGTGTTACGAGTGGTGGACAATTCTGATTTGTTGATATTTACATTGGAAACCAAATAAGACCTAAACTATCACCCAAAGCCGTAGTTCTTTCGTACTGGACTGTGGTCAGTTGAAGTGGTCGGGTGTGCAAGAAGGTAAGATATTTCTCATGATTTTGGGGTTCGGCCTGCATAACGTTAGACTAGCCGTGCGAGTATTATCGTGTTGGATGTTATTATGTTATTACAAGTACGTACGTCCCCGAAGTTTTTTTGTGTTTTTTCTAAGGGTACGTATTTTAAAGCCTTTGGTTACTCCAGAGCTGGAGAGCTCCTCCCGACATGCTCCTTGACAACAGCTTTATTTGATTATGATTAATTATTCTTGCAGGTTATCTTTTTGTTCTCATCCTCCTTTTATTTTTATTTTCTGCGTACATACTTACAATAACAGGTTATCGTGTTTGTGACACCCTATTTTTGTGTTTGAAACCGAGAAGACAATTATACCCATAATTATTCTAAAATCTTAGTTTTTTATTATTTTTTTTTTAATTATTTTTGTACAGATTGCTGTGGTCCCTTTAAGGTTAATGTAAGTGGTCTGTTTCTGTGTAAATTGTTAGCTTTTAGGAATGTTCTTGTGTTCTCGCCACAAGATCCCTTGTGTAGGAATGTTTTCCTGTCTGCCGTTGGTACGAGTGTAAGTGCCGTGGTTATGGCATCATAGCTGTAATCCAAAGGGTTAATTAATTTTGAGTGCTGTTTCGTTTGATAACTTGTTTAGTGTGAAATGAATCCTTTTTATTGTTGTTATTTTTATATTTGGTGAAGAAACGAGTAGTTAGTTAGTTAGTTAGTTAGTTAGTTAGTTAGTTAGTTAGTTAGTTAGTTAGTTAGTTAGTTAGTTGCTTGCTTGCTTGCTTCATTAAGTGGATAGGTAGGTACGTACCTACGTAGGTAAGTAGGTAAGTAGGTTAGTAGGTAGTGGATGAGTGAGTGAGTGGGTGAGTAAGGTTGTGAATTAGTGAGTGAACGAGCTCTGCAAAGGGAATAACCATTTTAGTTCATTCAATAATACTCCTCTCCGATAACTTCATCTACATCAACACAGTCAGCCCATTATTTCTCTGCTTGAACACCTTTTTTTTTTATCTAACATCATATTTTGTATTGTTTCGTAATTCCAGGCACATTTCTATTGTACATTCAAGAGTGGCATAACTACCATGATAGCTCTATTACAAAAACAAAAATAGTCATGACGATAATGATAACAAACAGGACCACAGCGAAGACAATTACCTGTAGGAATATTACTTTTCTACTTCAACAAGTTCCCAGTACTTCTGGCCGGTACTTTCAGTCAGTGGCGGATCTAGATCTACTATGAAACTAACGAAGCTTAGCTTCAGCGCCCCTAATCCCGGAGGAGCCCTGAAGACACTTTTTCTAACTGATTCACTTCCAGCAAGTGTCTTTCATCCTGCCTTCTGTGAAGGATGATGATCGGGTATAATAATATTGCTGCATGGGAGCTTGAGAAATATAGAAAAATGTCTAATTACTGGAAATAAATATTAAACGAAATAACATTTCTCCCATATATTTTTGTGTATTATACTATGGACGAAGTGTTTTTTCGGATGAACCGCTCAGAGCGGCTTATAGTAGTGAGTCAGTTAATGAGTGAATTTTGCATGTTGCTCTATTGTTGCTGGTTGTAAAGGGGCCCCACAACTGAGCTCAAGCATCAGGGTCCCAAAAATGTAGGTCCGCCACTGCTTTCAGTAGTAATGCAGTAGCGGGGAACACAAGCACCCGTTAGAACTAACAACCACGGTTCATTTACAGCACGGATTGTCCTCAATCTCTGCCCGTACCACTGCAGTTCCACACCTTCGCATTCTCTCTCTGTTTATGTTATCCTGTCCCGAACCGCTCCATACAAAATTAATGTAGCTTTTTGCTTGCCATTCTGTCCCTCTAAGTTATGTTAATAGTCTGGCTATTTTTATGTATGAGACTCGAAAACCCACTGAGCTATTCATGCAATGTCTGCTCTGTACGTGCCCTCACAACCAAGTCTTTGCTTTGTCTTGGCATGTGTCTTAATTCAGTGGTGTATCAGCTACCACTACTACTGGCGGGTACACATTTACATGGAGATTTTGCAGTGACTCAAAGACCAAAGCAGCATAATATATTACGTTCTAGTTTGAATATGAGTCTGAGTTTGGAGAAATCACGTCGAGACGATAGCGGTCACATTATGCTGTGTTTAGGTCTTAATATTAGGAGGAAGTTCTCTGCCCTTGGCATTTACACCTCACTTTTCTTCTTTCTATTTTTCTTGTTCTTCTTTCTGTGTGTTTTTGTGGTAGGGATGAGTTTTTTAAGAATTTAGTCCTGGGAGCGACCTAGTTCGGCCTCTCTCTTCTTGACTTTCAACTGCCGAGGTATCTTTAACGTGCCGAATGTGCACACGGGCCCTCCGAGTTTTTCGTCCTTATCCAAGAAGACTGGACAGGATTTTTTTTTTTTCTCAGAAAAAAATTCCAGCATGTCTGCACTGACCGGGGATCGAACCCGGTACCTTCGGCAAGAAAGGCAGAAAGGCGAGCACCGTACCTAGACTACCATGCCCTGGTCATACTATGTTAGGAAAAAAAACAAGATGATAGGCGGAATAGAACAGAATAATATAACAGAAGAGGACCCTACCAGAATGATAACACCAACAACCTGCTCAGCATAAGCCTACTAAAACGTGGTTGTGGTAACAATAAATTATTTTGAAGGATGGGAGTGGGAGGTTGGGGAGATAGGATGGGGGTTAGGGGGGAGAGGGCAGTCTAAATAATGATTTAAAATTATTGAGAGACTTTAAGCACCGGTATGGCCACATTGGTTTTGCTTGCACCGTTTTTTTTTTTGTTGTGTATGGAAAGTTGGGTTTGTTTGTTTTTTTGTATTTTGTATGTTTCTTTAACCCCATTTGGGAAATTCGCCTTGGTATCATTGCAGCCCAGTTACAACTGGAGTAGCCACGTCGTCGCCACAGTGCAGCGCCGGTAGTTAGGATTAGGGTTAGCATTAGGGCGAGGTAGGCTAATACTTATAGCCCCCTTCACTTGGTGACTAGGCCAAAACAACTTTCTTGAAAATTAGCCACAGGATGATGTTTAAAAAAATGTTATTTTGAGGGCGGTTTGGGGGGGGGGGGGAGAGAGACATGGTTCAAATGCCCTTGAGCTAAGCATTACTGAAAGTCAAACTTTCCAGAAACTGATAATTTTTTTTATCACAAGAGGGAATCTGGCGACAAATTGTGAAACGTTGCTAGAAAATATAGGTTTTGATCTTATCAATCAGTTTCTTTTAATTTCTACTATTATTAATGTAGATCTAGATGTATTTTCTGTCAGATTAAGAAACGCTAACCTGATATAGAAGAAGGCGCGGCTCGTTGTTGAATTGTTTGTCTCATGACAGCTGCAATGAGCAGTGTTTCCTTAACATTTATCTATAACTAGCTGAGGTCCCCGGCCCTGCCCGGGATAAATCGGTTTGAATATTGGTTTCAGTTCTGGGTGGTTATTATGGACCTGCTTCATCTGGCCTGTTCCTATTTGTTTATTTTATTTTTGTTTGTTTGTTTTTAAATAAGTCTTACTGCTCTGCCTTTGTGAGTTGACACCCTGCGCATCCCGTACAACAGCATGATTTGCGCACGGATAGTGTGTTTGATAGTGAACACATCGCAGGAAGTGATAACGAAACCTTAAAATGGCGAACCATGACTCGAAATCTGCTCGAAATAGATCTAAATGATGGTGAAACAATAAATTTCCAATACAAAAAAAAACACTGATTTGAGACTTCTATTAAAAACTGTGCACCCTTACATCCATTCTGATGCACCATATAAAATTTGAAGTCTGAATGTTGAGTGGTTCAGAAGCCTTTTGCAACGAAAAATCTCAAGTCCATAAATATATGTAGTATAGATAAAATTATAAACAACCCACAGTCGCCAAAGTTTAAAGCATGCTTAGGTGGGTCAACGAA
>OZ007574.1:30572912-30662912 GCA_963931925.1 Onchidella celtica | reverse complement strand
AAAATAATTCTTTTTTTGGTCATGCGAGGATGGCTTGTTTGATTTTGACAAGCTGTATCTATCAATCTATCTATCTATCTATCTATCTATCTATCTATCTATCTATCTATCTATCTATCTATCTATCTATCTATCTATCTATCTGTCTGTCTGTGTGTCTGTCTGTCTGTCTGTGTGTCTGTCTGTCTGTCTGTGTGTCTGTCTGTCTGTCTGTCTGTCTGTCTGTCTGTCTATCTGTCTGTCTCTTTATCTATCTATCTCTCTATCTATCTATCTATCTATCTATGCTCAATGCCCCCCCCCCATTCAAATGGTGCCCAGCATACCTACCATATCTGAGAAACGCCACTGCCTACAACCTTCCTTCCCTTACTAGTCATCACGCTCAATGCTCCCCCTCTTCTCCGCGATCACTCCCGCATCAGCATGTCTACCTGGGAATAAATCTGAAGTTAGAAATTGTGTGCATGTCTAATGGTGTGAGCAAAATACACAAAATATAAGACTCAAACTGCTGAACCCCGCGCCCCTTGTTAGTGTACGGTTTCCACTCATTACCTTGGTTAAAACAGCGCTGAGGTGATAATGATGAATGGAAAAATGAACCAAAAAAATGTTTAATGCTGATTATTGTGTTGAAATAAGAATGAAGACAAGCTGATGTTTGACGTAACTTAATATACATATCACGACGTTAATGAGATAGGAGGGGCTGAAATATTGAGATTAATGAGGCAGAAACAGAGGCAACACTTGGCGACCTTGTTTGTTCTATCTCCATTTTCTGAAAAACTGTCGATGTTTTGGTATGTAGAAGACGTTTAACAAACGCACATTTTGACAACTATTTAAAATGCCTGGTGGCACTTATCAAGCTGTTTCACAGTTCCAGTTTTTATTAACATCTCATCATAATATTAAACCTGCAGACGTTTAACATCGAATTTTTCATTTGTACAAAAAATGAAGTTGGAACATACACGAACTAAGGTCGCGACTTGTCAACATTAATGACACTGGGACATTTTTTTTTTTTTGGTTACATTGCAGACAGACTAGACCAAAATTTTGCAGTAGTGTTGAAAGTGCAAGGGAGAGATGGAATATTATGTCAAGTCGTTATGTAAAGAATAACTACATTTTTACTAAGGTAGATATTATGTGTTTTATGCAATGACGATTACAGGATTTATAATTACCATTCTATGTGCTCCGACATAAAGCGATAGACCATGTAAGAATTTTGAGATAAATAAAATTAACGTTACTTTCAGTTGTGAACGTGACTAACTGGACCAATTTGCTAAGGTGGATGTGTGTCTTATGTAATGACGATTACAGAATTTATAATTACTATTCTCTGTTCCTCGATATGCTGTCTAAGAATAATGTTGAGATAAATAAATATTTTTTTTTAGTTGTGAGAATGAACTGGACCAATTGCTCCCAAATTGGACTCCCTGCCTAAAGGGCCCCCCTGCTAAGGTAATCTAGCCTTGACAAGTACACACAACAGCACATTGCAATGTACAACAAAGATTATAATTATTGGGCCCCAACCCAAGATTGCCTCCGCCGTGCCTGCTACACAGTTTGTTCTGCAGTCAAGGCGGAGTTTGGCTCAGTATAGACCCTTTTCATCTACCGTCCTCCGTATCATGTGATTTGCAAACAAAATGGCGGGGTGCCCCACTTGTAGGGCAGAAAGCGGTGGACAGTCAACGATGCCATCCTCTTGTTGGGCACCCAACTGTACAAACCGGTTACGTGCTGGTTCTGGCTTAAAAATGCATCTTTGCTTTTAGACTGCGCACATATTCAGATGCCATCACTAAGGCAAGTGGAGATTTTTGCCCTACACGGTGCTTTTCGAAGCCGTGCGGCTCCCCGCAAACAACCGTAACGCGGAAGTGAAAAGGGTCAATACAATTATAGAACAAGTCCCTTCATTTTATCAGTTCCATTTTGAAATCGATATGAATCTACCTAATTTTCTCGCTCGTTGGTGAAGTACCTGAGTCTCTCACTGAGTCCTTGGGACAAGGATACCAAAAAAGATTTATTTTTTTTGGCCGGGGGGGGGGGGGTCTTTGTTTTTTTTAATCAGTAACATGCGGTAGGGTCTCCTTCTATCCTATCTATCTGTTCTATTCAGTCCAACATCTTGATTTTTCCCAGCACAATATGACCTTTGTCGTGTCGGTGTCTTTTCTCCAAACTCAAACTCAAACCATGCTTAATGTGTGATGTGATAAATGGATATTTTTATTAACAACACTGTGCTGTTCTAGAACGAAAACAAAAACAAACAAAAAAATTCTGCGAAATTCAATAACATTAATTTGGCATCATAGTTTAGCACTGCCAACTAGTGCCAATTTTAAGACAGGGCAATCGTTTACAAGATCGTAAAGAACGGGAAAACCTGCATAACCCAATTCTTTCCTCTCCACTTGGTTCTCTTGGTGCATCTTTCAGCAAATAATTGGAACAAATTTTGGAGAAAAAAAAAAACAACCAAGTCTGCACTTTTTGTTATAATCGGCCACCCTGTGTGATTATTTGGTAAGGGATAGTTTATTATCTCCACTCGGAGCCGTGGGGCTAAAATGTGACAATATGACAGTTGTGACATTTGATCTGGTTTATACTTAGGTCACGTGATAGTCTGTGTCCCAGAATACACCGCGTCGCGGCAGAATGTTCACCCGTCCCCCTCAAACATAAGCTGACATGAAAGAGGTTTGATGTGGTGCGCGCCTACAAGCACATTCGTGTTTGTTATTGCAACGAAAACGTTAAAACCTGTGGTTTTTCATAAAAGAACATATTGAAGATCAATTAAAGACGAGATCACCAGATATTATTGCCGTCTTTCGTCACCAGTTCGGCGTAATTAAACACACCCCACACTCGTGCACCCAAACACGCCGTTTTGCTTCGCACGACCAGAAGTTTTAGAAAGTGCGTAACCCTGCGTTGTTAGGCGATATTATTAATGTAAGTGCCAATGGCGGCTCATCAGCGCATGCGTAACGTGAAAACAAGACAGATGCCTGTGCTCTTTTCACCAACATACGGGTTCTCTTGAAGGTCTGGTGTTGCAATTTTCTTTCCTCTTTTTTTCTTTCTCGGGTCTGAAGATTTCGGAACAGAGAGAAAGTTTCACGAAAGGAATGTAGGCTACCGCTCAGCGGAGAAGACTCTATGTTAAATACAGGGTGTCTCAAAAAAATGTATACACACTTTGAATATATATTAATACAATATCAATGTAGATACATCCAAGATTTATATTTAAAATTCAAGAGGACAGATATGTTATTATTTGAGTTATAGCAAGATTGTATTCAATATGATGGCCGTTCAGGGTCACACATTGGTGACAAACAATTCAATAGAGTTGGAAACAACAATAAACAGTACATTTTGTGGATACGTTTTTTCTTAGACATGCCTTAAATGATGAAGGTGATTTTTTTGTTAATAGTGAACAATAAGAGGGTATAATACAAAGCCCGGAACGTCACAGCCGATTGCTGATAGCACAATGTACACCAAAGAAATAATAGCAGAAGCTGACTGTGTCTGACCGGGTTAAGTATGAGAGGGTCTTGCCGCATTTACTAAGAGAATGTAGGAAGTTATGTTGTACATTTCTTGTCTGCCAGTAGCTAATTGTGCAGTTCCGGGCTTAGTGTGATCCCTCCCCCACCCCCCCCCTCCCCACCCCATTAGCTGGGGGGGGGGGGGAACAGAAATAGTTTGAGAATGAATGTGGAGAAAGCTCGAAAACACGATAGCGTCATATTTTCCTAGAAAAAAAAAAGAAAGACAATGGAAAGAATATAAGAGAAAGATAGGACAGGCAGATAGAGCAAGTTTCACCCTATAAAATGTTCCTAACTAGTGAATTTGATCTAGAAGCCGTCTTTTTTTGTTGTTGTTGTTTTATAAATACGACGCTCTGACTGTGTCGGTCCAGCTGTCGTGCCTGACCATCCGATACGTGGGCGTGTTCCAGCGCTCAGAAACCACTGCATGTAATCCGTTCATTCAACTTCCGGGTGGTGTTTTTTGTGGTGTGAAAATCAAGGCAACACTTTCTCATGAAATGATGCCAAGGGCTGGCTACTGTAACGCCTTATGCTTAATTTTGCCGTGTGCGTATCTTTGAAACATATGCTTTGGCACGGCATCCGTCTCGGCTGTTGCTACGGCCATATGCCGGTGAAATGTCCCAGCGAAAATACGGAACCGTGCTTAAACCGAAGGATGAAAAAGGCTCGCGGTCTACACAAAATCTGCTCGCCTTTGAGTATCGTTTCACTTTGTTTCCAAGGGTGAATTACCATCAGGCTGTTCTCTGTGGTGGGCGAGGCCGTCATCAAATTTCATAGCACCATCAAGAACTTATTGACAAAATGTGATATCCCTAAATCTCATGTATTGAAAGGATATCGCACGGAGCTGAGCACTGACACACTGGCTATCCATTTCTCTCATTTCACATGTAAAAATGAAGTTCTGATGTAACTCAGTATGTCTTGTTACGTCGTAAGAGCTTTCTCAACTTCCTACGAGCGAAATACGATAGTAAAGTTCTTTTTACGAGCCATTTCTTAAATTCTTTGCTTTTTTTTTCATCAGACCTTCGTTATTATGTATCCTTTGCAATACCGATACCTGCAATATATTTTAACTTTCAGGCGTCGAAAAGTACATAAATTCTAAGACATCGCAGCGTTACTTCTTGTTTGTGCCAATTCCACGTTTTGCACAACTGAGAAATTCGACGTTAAACGTTTGCAGCGTATTAAACAAGTGTCAGTGTGATCATTTGTTATAATAATATCTCTTCTATTATACTGAAAGATCTCCAGTTTTTCCAAAAAATGGATTTAGAACAAGAACTAAGATCGCGATATCTCTGGAATACATTTTGGGTACAATTTCAATTCCACATGCGTCTTTTATGTTCAGTATCTGCACGTCTTTTACGTATTTAAAAACAATTTTAAAAATCGGCACATATTAATGAGTACAATGTGACCCCAGATAGCAATTTTCTTACTTTGAACGGCGTCTTTTTTTTTTCATTTGTATATAATATGGCAGCTGGGGCTCTACTAAATAATAATAATAATGAAAGCTGTTTCTTACACATAATTAACTCAAAATAAACTGTGATGCAAAGAGATGTACTTGGTCTTTATCCGAAACGCAGTATTTGTGGATCTTTGGGAGGCAGAGGGATGGGGGTAAAACAAAATTACTCTGTCTTATCCCTGCACGGGCCTGCCTTTTTTTTTTTTTCAATCTTTTTTTTTTGGGGGGGGGGGGGGGGGGGTAATTTATGTTTTTAGATCTTGATACTTGCTTTTTGAAAGCTTTTTGAGAAAAGAGAAAAGAACATGTAACAAGGCAACTGAGTGAAAGAACGAAGTACCAGAGCAAAGCAAGAACTTTAGTTAAAGCCAGGTCACCAAGGATAGAGTGTGAGCAGAGACCAGCACGAACTGAAACAAAAGCGGATGTTTAACACGTGCACATGTTGCAGACAGGGGCGACACCTGGTGGTGACTCCCGAGGAATGACGCCACCTAGCGGGGGGGCACGTGACTGCCAGGATAACAAAGTTGCCACTTGCTTAGGTGAAAAGGTCTTCAGATGTCTCTTTCTTTCCTTATCTATCTATCTGTCTATCTGTCTATCTATCTATCTATCTATCTTTCTATCTATCTATCTATCTATCTATCTATCTATCTATCTATCTATCTATCTATCTATCTATCTATCTATCTATCTACCTTTATTGATTATAATTAGTTATTTATACTACGATATTTATGTCTATTTGCCTTAATATTTCAAATTATAAAATTGTTAGTACAATTAACCGAGTGGTAATTATACAAGACGACCAGTCTTCGGAGGATGGGGGTAAAATATGGAATTTGGAAGGAGTGGGTAGAAAGGCCAGCTTTGGAACGTGCAAGGTACTGGCCGACAAAATGAGTTTAATTTGCTTTCATGATTGAGATACCGCTCAGTTTGAGATGCCATGACATCCCCGTCTTTCTTGTCATGTTTTCGAGATTTGCTGTTCTTTGGTTTGTTAGACTGCTGCCGCTCTTATGACGGATGGATGGATGGGTGGATGGATGGATGAATAGATGGGTGGGTGGGTGGGTGGTGAATAAATGGATGGATGGATGAATGGATGCATGCATGCATGGATGGATGAATGGATAGATGGATGGATGGGTGGATGGATAGATGGATAGATTGATGGATGGATCTTAAAATTGAAAGTCTTATAATTATTAATAATAATAATAAATTAACTCCATTTCGGCAGTTGGGAAGGCTTCAAAAATTCGAATAAATATAGATGGACAGGCAGACAGATGCACAGACGGACAGACAACAGACTCAGATAGATAGATAGATAGATAGATAGAGATAGATAGATAGATAGATAGATAGATAGATAGATAGATAGATAGATAGATAGATAGATAGATAGATAGATAGATAGATAGATAGATAGATAGATAGATAGATAGATAGATAGATAGATAGAGAGAGAGATCTTGGAAATCGCAAGAATACCTCAACATTGCAGACAGACATGTACATCAGCAGTAATGAGCAAAGCTTGCTGTCAAACACTTAAAAATCACTATTTTCTTATATTTTGTTACCAGTGCAGAAAACTTAATGAAGTATTCAGCTATTGCTCGAGTGTAAACCCCTTGAACTCCGGGAAATGTGTTTGTTTTCACTTCTGAACATTTGCATTATGATTGGGCCAGTAAAGGCGCATGCCAGCCTAATTGTTAAACTGAAAAATGGAATGTGTTTTGTGCGCAAAATAATGTATATTATTGTTTATTTTTTGGCATATTTGGGTCAAAGCTCTCCTTTATTTTTTTGTTTTCTAAGCCGTTGAAAAGAAAGGACTTTGTCTATGAAACGTAAAGTGCTGGTTTGTTTCCCATTGTTAGCGTATCTATTTATATATTTGTCTGTCTGTGTCTGTCTGTCTCTCTATATGTCTGTCTGTCTGTCTGTCTATATGTCTGTCTGTCTGTCTGTCTATATGTCTGTCTATCCGTCTATCTATCTATCTATTTCTCTATCTGTCTCTCTACATACCTACCTATCTACCTATCTATTTACCCGTCTGTCTGTCTGTCCGTCTGACTGACTAGCTGGCTGTCTGTCTGACTGACTGGCTGGCTGTCTCTGTATTGTTTTGTCTTGCCCATATGGATCGGTAGAGTAGCTGTCGGTAGTGAGTTGCACAAGTATCCACTATGCTCTATTATTGTCTGATTCTAGTTTGTATTTCAGACCATGACTGAAGATGTCTTCAGTATGTTTGTGTTTTACAGTCTTTTTCCCTTCCTGTAATTAATGTCAGGTTGAAGCAGAGTCCATAATATTTGTTTTGGTTTTTGGTTTCTTGCTGTTTTTCAGTCATTTATTTCTCATAGTGCATAAATTTTCTTCTTCTTCCCCCAATAAATATGAATAATTATGACCTACATGAGAAGATTTACGTCAGCCTTTTCTCTGGTTGTATTTCTGATTTGAACGTGACTGTATCAACATATTTTATTCTCCATAGGGAGAAAAAGATGCCTTAAAAGCGTGTGTTCCCATCGTGACAACGGTTGTTGTTGTTTTTTTTTTACAAGGAAGGAAACTACAGGTTAACGTCTGTTTTATGTTTTCCAGTAATAATAGGCCAAGTGGTGAGTGATGTCCCTTAGCACTTAAACTGATGTACGAGTGGTGTCCCGTCCCTTTCATTTTGCTTTTGCCCCTTGGCCCATTGTGCTTCCTCACTAACCCCGTGTTCCACCCACCTTGTTCCCAGGCCAGTGTTTCTCTTGATAAATTATGATGTTGCGACTATCAACACCTTGGGTACGTCAGAAAGACATCCTGAAAATGGCATGAATGGTTGTTAACTCAGGGTAGGGGTTAGAGGACGCCATTGTGGTAATATTGGATTTGTTGATGTGCATTGCGCATTGATTGTTTTAAACTTTTAAATTCTATATGGTGGTATGCGGAAATCCACATGTAATATATACTTTGATATCATATGACACCATGCTGGTATGAGTCAGTGCGTAATTCCTATGAGACATGGTCATAGGACATTGGACTTCTCGTCACGGGGTTGGGGGGGGGGGGGTGGTACTACCATCTCTGTTATGTAAGACTTTTACCAGGACTAGTCCTGTTATTAGTCATTTGAGCCTATATAACCTATATCAACAAATCTTATGACTAATATCTGATGTTATGAGTGAAACCGCTGGTATGGGGACTTACTTTTTCTACAACTTGTATAAGAGAGAGAGAGAGAGAGAGAGAGAGAGAGAGAGAGAGAGAGAGAGAGAGAAGGGGTGTTATCAGTATTTATCCATAATTGTATGAGAGTTCACTGGAATTAAGGCTGATGACGCACCCAGTCAATTCTGTTTTGTCTCAGGTTTGGTGTGAGATGTGGACTAGGGGCTTAAATGGGAACTGGTGCACTGGCGGCACAGAAATAATTATGCCTGTCTCACTTAGGGGTAAACCACACCAAGGCTGGTGCAGGCTTTACACTGGTGGCTAGCGCTCACCACCTAATTATTATGCATCGCACTATAACACAACTACCATACCTCCGCGGTGTGGGTTGTGAGTAACGTTTTAGTGTGATGCATAATAATTAGGCGATGAGCCACCAGTGTGGGGCCTGCGCCAGCCTTGGTCTGGCTTACCCCTTATTTAGGCGCGTCCAAATTCGAACCCGGTACCATCAGCATGACAGGCGAGCACCTCTCAGCCTAAAATCTATGGTCAGTCATTTGATAAACAAATCTTATGACTGTGCTTCATGTTAATTAGGAGAGACTGTAGATCTACAAGTAACAAAACGCTCACGGCCAATGCCGAGACACCATCACTCATAGATCAAATCGACATACATGATAAGAATTGAAGACCACAAGGGGAAAAAGTGATTTTCGCCTTTATCGCTCCTATGCACAAACTTAGTTCATCAGCCTCGTCCTCCTAGGACCAGAGTGAGAGAGAGAGTCGCAGTGTCAAATTAGAGGAAATCACTTCACGCACATGGAGGGATTAGTGGACTTCGAAAATTTAAACATCCATTTTCTCATTTCACATTTTTGTAACTATGGTTTGTTTTTTCCCCGTATTCTTCAATTGTTTTAGGGAGATCTGCATAGAAAAAAATTAATTAAATGTCCTGTTATCCACCATTGTGAGTTTTTTTTTATTTATGCGGACAATCGGCATTCTGGCTTACACTTGTCCAAATGACGATTTGAGGAAGATTTTGTCTTTGCATGATGTTCGCCGATTACTTTATAGACCTGAGATAAGTCCTCGGTAATCAGCTTATTAAGGAGATGGATGGATGGATGGATGGATGGATGGGTGGATGGATGGATGGATGGATGGATGGATGGATGTCTCGCGAAAAGTAATACAATTCTTTAGGCGCTTTTCCAAACTGTTTACGGACACACCCATTTCTACTGAATATGGGTGACTCATTATCATTATTAACTCTAGTTTTAACAGTGGTTTTCCTTTGAACAATTAATTACTGTACAATTTTCTGAATGTCCTTTCCATTCTGGCTTTCCATAATTTTAATAACTTCCTTGGCTTTTGAATCAGAGATCATGGAAAACTCGGCTTTCACACCCAGTAATCACACTAAACCCTCAGTCCTCTGTGGTTTGTGATCACGTACCATGTCAGAGGGGTCAAGCTAGGTCTGATCACGGAAACAGGTCCGACCGACGGGCCGGGGGGCGAGGGTGGGGTGAAGGGAGAGAGAAGAACGGCCATTCTCAAAATCCCAAATCTCAAGTCACCCGGATGACCCCCAGAGTGACGTCATCTGTTTGGTTTACACTCGTGTAGGCGCTGGGGGAGTCGAGGTGCGGTGTCTGACCAAAGCCTTGTTTTCTCTGCTTAACCAAGCTAACCTGTACAAACAGCCACAACTTCTTTCATTAATGAGTATTACTTCCCAGCCGCATACACCACACCACATCACACCACACCACCAGTGTATATGTGACACACCACAATCACTACCACTACCACCCCCTTTCCGTTATCACCACCACTTCCAACATAACCCACAGTTTCTTATGAAATTGTTTCTAGACATACAACTTTTTGAGAATTTACAGTCATACGGAACTATTTAATTCTATTTGATAAATCTAGAAGCTCTGAATACCAAAGGAATCGTGTACTCAAATAGACCGTAAAAGGGGCAATGTGGCCAGTATCGTGCCGACGCTCCGTATAAACCTTAACTCAAACTCAAACTCAAACCACTTCCAATATAACCCATAGTTTCTTACTATGTTATTTATCAGTGTCCAATCATTGTGGTTTTAAAGGCCTGCAAATTCTGCACGAAGGCACTCAGAAAAGATCATCCCTGCGCTAGTAACACATTAGCAAACAAATTGAATCATTTGAACCCACAAAAATTAGAATCACTTCAAATAATAATAACAATGATGATGAAATAATCATAATTATAATCTTAATAGTGCCAGTAATAATAATAATAATACAGTAACAACAATAACAATGATAATAATAATTCAGTAATAATCAGATTGCCTCTTTTCCCTTTACAGTGCGAAGAGTTAAGGTTAGAGTTAGTAATAAAGGTAATGACAATGATTATAATAGCAATAATGATTACACTAACTACAATATAATAATATGACAATACAACAATGCGAAGTGTTTATTTTAACAATACCATGATAATGGTTCCATCCAATAACAATAGTAAAATCATTAAGACAAGAGACGCGGTACAGAAAGTGCATCTAGGCTTACCGATGCCTGAAAATGAATGCAAGTGGAACTTTATGTACATTATGTTACTGTCGGGAATCTCTGATTTTGTCACAAAGAAATCTTTGTTTAAAGAAATCTTAAACGTCAGCCAGTCACATAACAGGGGAATACAAAGAAGCAAACATTCATCAAGATCGCTCCATCCGAAGCACTAACGACACAGCCAAAATTACTGTACGTGAATAAAGTAAACACAGAGGAATACTGTGTTGCAGTAGGGGTAAAACACGCCATGCACTCGGGGGACTGACTTCTCGCGTTGAAGTTTCAACATCAATAGGATCCTTGTCAAACACTGTATGTTTGGAGATGCGATGAACCGCTTCACGTAGGCAAGTAACAGCACAGTTAACAACGTACGAACATCAAATAGACAATTTTGTGGGAAAGGGATGAATAACGCTCTGGCTATGTGATGTCATGGTTTATTGAATTTTTACTGAATTTTATTTCCGCGTACCTGTGGCATTGAACTTCTTCTGTTATAATTACTAGTTGTCCCGTTGTCTCTGAGAATACATAGACCATGATTTTCTACCAGTGTTGTGTAAAGCGAGGCGAAGAAAGAAATTTCCTATCACACTTTTGGATTTTACTCGACAAAAGGGCATCTCTTTTAAGCGGCTCAATGGCTCGTAAATACTTGTTACTGAAGGCTGAATTTTGTCCGAAATGGATATGGGGATGTGTCCGCGTAATTCATTGTCAAAAATGAGGCAGTACACAAACGTTCATAATTCTTGGTCTCGTGGTTTCGAACTTTTAGGCGTTTGCTCTCTCTTGCTCCATTACAGTATGATGTAAGGGAATCGATCTGATTTTCACAAGAGAAAGAGCGGTTTTTCAATTTGAAGGGTATTGTTACAGGCGAGACTTTCGTTTCATCCAAGACAAAACAAAATACTGTCACCAGCATAACTTCGTTATCCTCTTCGTACCTGGTCCTTATGGTAGAGATAATTCTTTATCATGATTGTAGTCTGGTCACATTTTTCTATGGCAGGATAAACTGCCTTTTTTGTGTTTCTTTGTTGTTGTTTTTTTCTTTCAGATGCGTTGTCAGTACGTTCATAAGCGTTGCCGAAGTCAGAGTTAGGCACTTTGCCTTCTTTGTCATTATAGACTCTGGGAAATATTCATAAAACCACAGAAAACCTGTGGGTCGCAGCAAGGCTTGAAGCACAGACAAAATAAGGCAAAAGAAAAAGTTATAAGTAGCAAAGCCTCGCGTAAGAAAAATACAAAAGAGATACAATAAAAGGCGAAGGAAAAGGGGGAACAAGTCGGGCACAGTGGTCTAGAGGCATGGTGCTCGCCTCTCATGCCGAAGGTACCGGGTTCAAATCCCGGTCGGTGCAGGCATGTTGGAAATTTTGGTATTTTTCTCATGTTTTCTGTCCCTGTCCCTCTGGTAGGTAGGATGGAGCATCTTCTCAGATAAGGACGAAAAATTTGGAGGGCCCCTGTGCTCGTTTGGCACGTTTTAAGGCCCTTAGATGCCGTGACAGCTGGACAGCGTGAAGAGCTGAACAGGCAGTACAAGGCCGCTGCAAGGGCAAAAATTCTATAAAAAAAAACTAATCCCTACCACAACACGAAAAATGAAAAGAAGAAAAGTGAGGTGTAAGTGCCAATGGCAGTGAAAACCTAAACACAAGACAACTCGGGCTTTTGCTTTATTTATCTTTATCAAGGATAAAAATGTAACAGGGTGGAACATTGAACGAATAAAACTATTGAACTAGCGTAAAAAAATTTTTTTTAAAGTCGAGTGTAAAACCAATACGAGTGTTAGCTGCGAGCCCAGATTTGGATTTAGACGTTCGTCACTGTATGGAAGCTCGAATAGAACCCTTCATAAACGAAAGCTAGTCTCCTAAATGGCAGGAAATCAAACTGCCTTTATCAAGCGGGAGATAGACATTAGCCTAGACCTAATAAATGGTCTTCTACAGTGCGATTTCTTATCCCACACCTTTTACCATTTCTTTAATATCTCTCCTGTAAAGTGATGAAAACGAGTCCAGCAATTTGGTTATAAGTGTGAGGATATCAGTCAATCACTAACCCTTACTGTTGACTAACCTGTCAGTTCTGCGGTATCAAAAATCCTCTATTACAAGTTCCATTGTTTGAGTTCTGCTTAATGCATAGTCCGCGTAATTTTTTCTTTACGGTCCCACGGCCAAGGGGTGGGGAGGGGGGGGGGGGACTATTGCCATTGTCAATAACAAACGCCTACGACACGATATCATCCCAAGATGGAAAATCCCGCTTGAATTCGAAATTACACCTGCTTTCCACCTGAATCTTCTCCTCGTGCCAGCAGACATCAAACTCCATCGAAGTGAGAAGAGGGGGCCTGGTTATTGAATTAAGTTTCAGGGCGGGCTTGAAAAACTACTTTACACCCGCTGCATGGGTCCTAAACAAGCGGACAATTATTTGGATGAGTCTCTGGGCAAACAGCGCGGCGTATAGACCAGGTTCGTGAGCAAATAGATACAGGCGAGTGTTAGAAGGTGGTCTTGAGACTTGAGTCTTCACGCATTTCGCCTTACAAAAGATGGGCCACTTTCTCAGGTGTGCAGTTGGATTCAGTTGTGAAGGATTGGCCATCATAAGTACCTAATTATAGTGGGTATAATTTTCAGTTTTTCTCACTCCCTGATCCAAACTAAGCATCAAGCGTTGATCAGAAATTGTGTCTAAGTGGAACTGGTGCAGACATGGCGTCATCATAGGTTGCCTTCGACCTATTTCACCGAAGTCAGTGATAGTACAATCCAAAAGCAGTTGCAACTTTTTACATCTTGTCAAGATAATAATGATAATTTGTCATTGGATGGGTCTGCCGAGATGGGTGTGTGTGTGTGGGGGGGGGGGGGCGCTTGATGCTGTTTTTAACAAAATTTCTTTTTATCAATCCGATTAGTATGTTGTTATTTTACTCTATTCGCATACGTTGTCAGTGATTTCTCTGATGGAAATTAAAATGCCGTGCACTTTTATGGGCATGTTTGTGTGTTAACCCTACTGGTGTCAGGATAAAATGACTGTGCCTTGCCAGGGGTCCTGAGATGCAGGTGAACTTGGTATCTGGGGGCCTGCACTAGGTCTGCAAACCCCAGCAAAGTAATATATACATTTCTGAGAAAGGTTCATTTCTTTGCTTGTGGCAGCACAGCAATGAAACATGTATCTGTCCAGTTGTCTAAAGACAGTGAAGGGTTAAAAATGCCAAATTAGGTGTATCATGACCTAGGAAGGGAATTATTCTTTGAAAATTTTCCTTCGAGAATACACAAAATTTCGTGAAAAAAAAATCCCAATAATAGGGAAATCTCAAGAAAAAAAGTGCTCGGTTCTATTATACCCGGACGTCCGAATGGGGTTAATGCACATAATTTTTGTATTGTAATTATAAAGAAACTTCTCCTGATTCCAATACTTCATCACTTCAGAAATTTTGTTCCTTTTTTTTCCTGTTAAAGCATACATAATGCCTATTAAAAATGTCTCTCATTCTTTCTTCGTATTCTGTTTGTCCCGCCAACTCTTTCTCTTTCTTTCTTTCTTTCTTTCCTTTCCTTTCATTATTATGCTTTATGTCTCTCTGCCTTCCTTGCTCTCTCTTTCTCTTATTCGTCCTTTTTTAATCCATCGTAATTACTTCTCTGTCCCTGTCTCTCTCTCTCTCTCTGTCTGTCTGTCTGTCTGTCTCTCTCTCTCCTTCTCTCTCTCTCTCTCCCTCTCTCTCTCTCTCTCTCTCTCTCTCTCTCTCTGTCTTTATGGAACTTTACATTTTGCTGAGCACTACCCTCCTCCACCCTCTCCTCATTATTTCCACTTCTCCCGCCCCTGAGACATGTATGTATATAGATAAGCATAAGAACTGTTTTCGAATTTAAGCACTCCATACATCTACAACACCTGCAATGCAACTCTGCATGGAGTAATAACAAAATAATAAAATATCCAACAAAGTCCGTCATTTAATTGGCTGATAAATAGTATGTTCTTCTGAACCACAGCAAGAAAAATTGTGGCATATACTCTGCGGTTACCCACCAAACGCTAACAGTGCTGGACAGAAATTGCAGAATGATAGATAACGCCGTTATAAAGTATATCTGTTCCAAACACACGTATCCCTTCGTAACTTTAGATCCTATTACCTCTTGGTGCGCGATACACTCTAACCCAGAGCTTTACAATCCTGACTCCATGACTTTTTATACAATTTGTCACAGAGAGTATTCTAACCGGGGAGTACTCTCCATAACAAAATTGTTATTTGAGTAAACATGCCCCGCAGGGTTGAAAAAACATGGCAAGGAGTTTCCAACCCACATATTTCGCATTTTTCAAATGTGGTCTGGAGTGAGATGGGGGTAAATTGTGTTTTGTGTTGATTTTTTGAAAGGGTGGTTATCAGAGGGGAACGCCTTGAGTCTGGACGAGCGTGGTGATATGTGTAGATGGGGGAGAGAGGAAGGATAAAGAGAAATGGGAAGGAAAAAAGAAAACAGGTGAGTGAATGAATAAGACGAGTGAGTCAGTCGGTCAGTGAGTGAGTTGAGTGAGTGAATGGGTTAGTCATAGGGTCAGTAAGTCGTGTACTTCAGTGAGGGAGAGGAGAAAAGTCAGTCGGTCAGTCAGCCAGTCAATCAATGTGACGGACAGACAGACACACAGTCATACAGGCATACAAACAGACGGACAGACAATAAAGGAATGGTTTTTCTCTCCCATCCCACCCCTCATTTCAAATCAGGCGAATAATTAGCTTCACTGCGAGATTTTGAGGATTTTCTTACGGTTTGTATATTATTATACCGAGAAAAAAAGTTGTATCTTGATGCTTATCCGGAGAGATTCCTCCTGGTTACAGCTGACTCTCTATTATTTCATATTCACAGTAAGCTTCTTGTATGAGAGTCACAGAACATTAATTGTAAAATAAAAAGTGTACAATGTGGTAAATAAAACTCGTATTTACCGAACATTATATTTTTTGCTTTTTTTTTAATTCTCTTCCCATAGCAACTTTATTATTTGTATTGCTATAACTTTGGACCTCGTAGTTTGTGAAGCCGAAAGCCAAAGAAATCCTGATGGATCATGGATCAAATTTTGAAAATGAAGGCCGACTAGTTAGTACTGGAATTAGTAAAGCTCCCGTCTTTCTGATCTGTTGTCGTTGAACCTTCTCAGGAAGTATTACATTAGCCATAGTGTATCATGGCAGTCGCTCTTTAAGGTCATTCGAAAGCAATAAAATTATCCGCGAATCTCGGGAGGTATTAAAATTTCTAATGCCATCTGGGTTTTGTTTAAGTATTTTAAGTAGTTTTTTTTTTCAGACAAGACTGGAATTAACAGAATTCCAGGAAGATGTGCAAACATCGTAGTGCAGCCACTGCATGCATGTCATCGGTATGCAAAAATTGATGAAACATTTTGCAAAAAGGACGCAAATCACGCCAAAGCTTTTGTATTACCACTATCAAGGAATATTTGATAAATATCATAAGTGAGTATTCAATTAATAATAGTTGCTGTCTTGAATGTATTATTTTCCCTACTGGCCACTTCTGGACGTTCAGGAAGGGGGGCGGGCGGGTGGAGGGGAAGAGTACGTCAAAGACACACCCGTGTAAATCTTTTATGGTTTTTGTTTTTAGATAAATGAATGAGATGCTTATTCTGCTGATTATTGCTGGCAATTAACAATCAAGTTACATTTTATTGTATACTAGATGAGCTACCGGGCATTGCCCGGAATAAACAATCATGTGATCCCCCCTATCTCTAGTATAATAAAAGTAATAAACTACAGTCTTGCTTCAGAACTCATGCGCACCGGAACACTACGCACCAAACTGAACGCTTGAAACGGTTACTTTTTATGAAATGCACGGTGCTATATATTACGAAACAAACATGCAAAAATACAGATGTTACATAGCAATAAACATTGATATTTTTTTTAAAATACATGCTTGAAGTAAACAACTTTTGATTATAGCCATCATCTTCCTTATCTCAATTTTATTGCCACCTTCCTGTCAAATTTAAGGTCTGAAGAGTTTATAGTTTGGTCAGTTAGTCATGCCAAAGGTTGCAAGTTACTGAAATATATAATAAATTATTTAAATGTATAAATGGTAAAGACAGCAAGTAGCGGAGAGAGTGAAGGGCCGAGTGTTTTGTTGTTGTTGTTTTTATGTTTTTATTTAAAGAGTGTTTGCATGATTCTTCTGTATATTTTGAATTGACCGCCAGGCCTGAAATATAATTGAACTTGAACTTGTTCAGGATTCATTTATTTTATAGTTGAAGACTTACTTAGATGTCTCTTTCAGACTCACAAACTCGTGACCAGTTTAAGGGTTCACAGTGTAAAAGTTCTTTAAAGACAGGCCTTGTATTCCATCCAGTCAACAACACTCTCAGGCACGAAAGGTAAAATGGCAGTCTTGCACGTCAACGAACTAATTACCTGGTACCTGATTAATTAGGCTTTGACATCATCTGTCTGCAGTAATTAGTGATGGGTTAATATCGTGCTATCGCCTTGTGATTTTTCTCTACTGTGATTCACTCTGAATTGCGCCGCGGATTTTTTCAAGAACTTTTTTTTTTTTTGCAATTATTATTGTTTTAGTAGAGTGTGTGTGTGTGTGTGTGTGTGTGTGCGTGAGAGTGTGTGTGTGTGTGTGTGTGTGCGTGAGAGTGTGTGTGTGTGTGTGCGTGTGCGTGCGTGTGTGTGTGTGTGCGCGTGTGCGCGTGTGTGTGTGTGTGAATTGACCTACATATCAATCTCCAAGCAGGTCTGAATGTTCACAAAAGAAGCACTCTGGAAAGTGAAATTAGAACAGCTTATAAACTGTGCTACTTACGTGTGAAGAGGTCAGCCCTAGGCGATTTAATAAAACAGTGGTGAAGGCGAAAAAAAGACAAAACTTAGATCTTTCACATCTCGGGCATTAGTAGCCTGCTTGGGGAATAATTATGTGGCATTAGCTGACTCAAATTGCTACAGAGGAAAAACAAAAAACTGATGGCAGTCAGAACTTTCAGTTCACATTTTTTTGGACGAATGTTTGACACCCCCCCTCCCCCTAAAAAGGAGACAGAACCAGCTTGGGGGGGGGGGGGTCAAACATTCGTCCAAAAAAATGTGAACTGAAAGTTCTGACTGCCATCAGTTTTTTGTTTATTATCTTACATACCTGTCATAATCCAAATGTTTATTCTAATAACAATATAGTGGTAACATTCTTCAGAGAAGGTGGCGTCAGCTGCAACAACAGTCTAGACATAAATTAATGATGTCCTTGAAGTACTGTTGCTGTTCATTTGTTGTTGTTGTTGTTGTTGTTGTCTCTTACTGGTGTCCACTTCACTCCTCGTAAATTCACCACTAAACTCAGCTGCACGCAGACGTTTGATTTGCTATTGTTGTTCTTTTGGCCTGAAGGGGGGGGGGGAGGAGGTGCGGCATTTGGGGGGGGGGGGGGGTGGGGGGGGGGGGGATCTGTGTCTTATGTTTCAGAATACGGGGAATGGAGCACATCAGTTTCTGGTTCGTTCATTGTTTGTTTCGTTATCTGTACTGGATTGTTTGGTTTGTTTTTATTTTGTTCTGCTTGTTTTACATTTATCTACTCTTCATAAAATATACAGCATCATTTTATTATTTGTTTGCTTGAGGGGTGATTGAAAGAAAGGGGTGGGAGGGGGAGGTCATTTTTGGTCTTTTCCTCCATCCATATCACAGCAGCCTCGCCAGTCACAGGCGAAACCCGCACAGTTGTTTTATAATTCATATCCATGCCTGATGTAGACGTTTCTCTTCCCATCTGTGGTACTTATTAAAAGTTAGAACCACGTAGATGCTTGATAATTTAATACTGGGCTTGTTTGGAGAATCGCTAATTACTGTGTAAATCGCATTTACACCTTCACTGTAATTGTTTTACATTGTTGTAGTTGCTGTTGTTGTTGTTCTTGTTGATTTTGTTGTTTTGGTCATGGTTTGTCTTCTTAATCCTCAGAAGATGTCCCTAGCCGGTTGCCTTGAACTTTTCTGCTGTTCTATTCCCTTTTCCAGGTAGTCTGTAGCCCTGAAAAGAAAAGTGCTGTGTGAGGCCGGCGCCAATAGCGAGAGTGAGAAACATAGGCAGGACAAAAGCAGCTTAGTCTGATTTTAGGGGGGGGGGGGAGGAGCTGTTAAGTAGACGCTTTATTTGTGGTTTAACAGTGGGCTGACACTGTTTGTTGTTTTGTATTTAGGCAGGGCTTTTTTCTGTTCTTTTTTTGTAATGATTTATTTTCACGTCAGAAACAGTTGGATTTTTCTAGTCACTGACGTCTTCATGTCCGAAAGTAGGTCTAGATCTAGTTGCAAATAATTATTTCAAGGTAGCATGATGATAATAGATCTAGAACATGGTGTCATTCAAGCCACTTGGATCAGTAATGATATCATCTCCAGCCCTCCCGTCCACTTAGGCCTACCACCAAAATGTGTAGCCAGGACAATGTCTAGCACAGGTTTTTCTTCCCCGTGTTATCTTTTCTCTCGCTCCGGTTCCTCCGCCCTGTGGACCTTCTCAAGTGGACATCGCCGGACAAACTGTCCAATTACTGCTGGACAATGGACAATCACGTGACAAACAATGGCTGCCCACGCTGCATTTCTTCCCTGGCCTGCCGTTGATTCAGCAAGTGTGTCCGGACACGAGAGAGCTTCTGTGTATAACGCTTAGAAACAAAAGACATGTGTTTCTCTGGGAGAGGGAAAGCTGCATAGGGAAAGTTTGGTGTAAACACCGGAACACTTTCTGACATGTGTAAACTGGACGTACATAAAATTCTATAATTGCCCTCAGGGGCCACCATCCAGAAGAGATGTACGCTCGATTTTGGGAGTTTTTGACACTTCTCCCTGTTGAGAGATGTGTCTGTCAGGGGCCTCAGCCTAAGCCTAGGCCCGACCCGGCTAGTTTTGATCCGCCCACTCGTAGGGCGATGATGTCACGACATTGATTTTCACTGAGAAAGGAGAACAAAAGTTGATTAGTGCGTGAGATCTCATTGGCACTAGCAGTCTTCATGTCACCATCCACCGGGTCCTCTCCTTTTTATGTAGATTTTTTTTTACTCTGGGAGTAAAGCCTTTCTCATCCCTCCATGTAGATTTTTCTTACTCCGGGAGTAAAGCCTTTCTCACTCCTCCATGGAGATTGTTCTTACTCTGGGAGTAAAGCCTTTCTCACCCCTCCATGAACATTTTTTTTACTGTGGGAGTAAAGCCGTTCTCACTCCTACCCCACCCCTTTCCGAGTGCACTTACTTTCTAAATGGTTTCTTTCTGACCATAAACCTGGTAACTAGATGGACGGTTCAGAAGCGAGTATCATCGTTTAACTGATCAATATCCTGTAAACTGCTGCAAAAACTGGCTGAAAGTGAACCAGTTAAGAGTTTTTGCTTTTTGTTTGTCTAACATTTATGGCCGTCTCAATAAATCACGTAAAGATCTAAGTATCACAGTCGAGAACACCGAAAGCCATTCATTTTATTTATTTATTTTTAATTCTTTATTTCCATTCAGTTATATATCTCCATTGATTTTTTTTTTTTAATACTAAGCGAGGGGAGGTTCTTATTAGACTTCAGAACTAGGCCAAACATATCGAAGCATCACTGTTAAAAATAGAACGTTTGTGGGACATTTAAGACATTTTTTGTGGTAAAAATAAGCGGAGGAATTAAATTGATAGATAAATAAACAAATAAATAAACGAATATCGTCGTCGGAGATCTTTTACAGACCCCGTGAGGATCAAATTTCCTA
Organism: Onchidella celtica; assembly: GCA_963931925.1. Lineage (NCBI taxonomy): Eukaryota > Metazoa > Mollusca > Gastropoda > Systellommatophora > Onchidiidae > Onchidella > Onchidella celtica. Next base: position 30,642,112 of record OZ007574.1, on the reverse strand, counting down.
GAATGCCCGAGGCAAGATGGCTGACAAAAGCGATCATTGATTGGTTGAACAAAATGTAATTTTCTCTCCATGAGAGCTCCATAGGCGGGAGGGAGACGCCTTCTTTCTTGTCGAAAATTATTTCCGGTTGAGAGAGACAAGACTCGGAATCATAGGAGACACAGATTAAGGCACTTAAGATGTTATTTCACCCAAACAAAGAGAAGTGATCTCCCCGAGGTTGGTGTCAAATGTTTGCCCGAGCCCCATCCACCATACACCCACCCCACGGCCAGTGGCGGACCTACAATTTTGGACCTTGAAACTTGAACTATTTTGCAGCCAGCAACAATAGGGCAACATCCAAAATTCATTCATTAAAAAAAAGTCTTTTTTAGGGCCCCTCCAGGATTAGGGGCCCTGAAGCTTGAGCTACATTTTAGTTTCACAGTAGATCCGCCACTGCCGACAACGTTATGCCTCTGGGCACGGTATTGTTTTATTATTACACTGATGATTTAATCAGTTATCCAAGTTTGAACACATTGCTGGTTTGAAATGCGCACTTGTATTTCTTACGATAAATTTGCGATAAGATTTTGTTAATATCATACTGCAATGGAGCTAGAGGGTAAAAAATGTAATGTAAGCACCTGAAACTTCGTGACTGCGTAACCAAACATTACACACATCGGGTTTTCACAATAAATTACACGGACATGTCGTTTCTGGACAAAATTAATTTAATCTTTAACATCGTTTACTTGTGATTGTTCTGAGCTGCAGACAGACACACACATACACAGTCAAGTCTTCGTCCAGTTGAATCGAAAAACATGATCGGAATTTTTTTTATTCTGTCTCAACCCATTCGCCAATGGGAAACAAACGAGATGTCACATGACCTAAACAGTTTGCGTGCTTCCATTAAGTGTTTGCAAGTTTTGAAGGAAAGTCAAAATATGGCAAAAAGACAGAAATTGTACGTAGCTAAGCCTTGCCTAAGAAATAATACAGAAACGATACAATCAAATGCACAGGAAAAGGAAAGACCAATCAAGCTTTCGGTATATTAACCTTCGTGGAGAAACAAAATGTCAGGCTAGTGTTCAAGCCTCAAAATGTGAATAATTTGCTATACCTGTTTTACAAACTAAAAGAATTTCAGTATTTCAGAAAATGGAAATTGAACAAACGAGAACTAAAGTCGTGATATGGACAGGCAGACACAGAAATTGATATCGCGGTGGTTGAGGGGAGATGAGAAATCTTATGTCTAAAGTCTCTTGCACGTTGGGGTTTTCCTCTACTCGAGGCAAGCCTAAGAAAGAGAAGAAGTTAAAAAAAAAAAAATGTTGAAAATGGTTTAAAGATGCCGGAGTTCCCTGGCAACTGATCGAGAGCGGGAAAAACTCGATATCTTGGACAGGTGTATGCAGCTGCCCAATCTGTCACTGTTCTTTTTTTTTTTTTGCGTATTTTTCTCTCATTCCCATTCCATCATCCTCCTTCTTCTTAGCCTCATTTTCCCCAGATTTTTTTCTTCTTCTTCTGTTGTTTTTTTTAATGTATTTTTTTCTTCGTTCGGCCAAACTGAGCTGGTGTCTGTACGTGATAAGTGTTTTGATTTCACTGCGCAAGTCAAAATCATTCGACGCAAGTGTCAGAGACGTCATATTTGTTTTAAATTTCTGGGGGAATTATGCTCTGTCTTGAAATTTCTGTATTTGATTCCTAATGGGATCTGGACGTGAGATTATCAGTATTCTGATTGATATCAGATGTTATTTAATTAATATAATTGGTAAAGTTTGAAGACAAGTGCCCTGTTCCGCATTTTTTCTCGAAATATAGGATTTCACTGAACGCGTCAAAAGTCAGGCACTGTCTTACCTGTGTGAAATAGCCCACCTGTCTTTAAAACAGAAAACAAAATTGCTTTTCTTTACCCAGCTTCAGGTGAGTGCCCTACTGAACTGAAACCTATATTATATAACTATTAGAATTTGTATTTGTATAACTCTTTAATCCCATTTGGGAAATTTGCCTTTGTGCCATTGCAGCCCAGCTACAACTGGAGCAGGAACGTCGTCGCCACAGTGCAGCGCCGGTCGGCGTTTTTTTTGGGGGGGGGGGCGGGGAGATGAGGGAGGGAGGGAGAGGGAATCGTAGCGATGAATTTTATTTAATTTTGCCCGGGCAGCGGCCTGCTCTTTCCGATTTCCAACTGCCAAGGTATCTTTAACCTGCGCAACGTGCACACGGGCCCTCCGAATTTTTTCGTCCTTATCCGAGAAGACTACGTACTCAATCCTATGAATAGGCCTATCAGTAATTTATAGTATTATCACATGAAGAGCGCATTGAAATTCTGATCTAATTATTAATTTCTGTACTATTTTGGTAATTATTAGGTTACAATACGATTACGCATTGAAATGTTATGAGAACAATAATTGTTTTAACGACGATTCTGACCACAATTTCCCCTCCGTTCCCTTGTTTTTTTTTGTTTTGTTTAACGACATGGTTCTCATCCCCAACTTTTTCTTTAACCTGATTTTTTTTCCCCTCCATTCTACACTCCACCCCCACCCCACCAAAAAACCCCATCTTCACCCAACTCATTTTCCTTACTTTTTCTCATATTTTAGGCCACCTTCACGCTCTACCTTTTCTCTCTCTCTCTGTCTCTCTCTCTGTCTCTCTCTCTCTCTCTCTCTCTCTCTCTCTCTCTCTCTCTCTCTCTCTCTCTCTCTCTCTCTCTCTCTCTCTCTCTCTCACTCTCCTGTCTCTCTCTCTTTATCTCTTTCTTTTCTATTAACGTTCACTTCAGTGGCGGTCAAGTAAAATGTAAAACTGTTCTCTTGCTTTATTCAGATTTATGTACAGCATCCCTGGCCTGGCAAAGACCATCCTCCGTTTGCTTAACTATTGTTTATTTTCTTTCATTCCGATGAGCGAACAACACACATTACTCCCTGGTCCAGTGGTTCACAGCCGTTTTTGTCCCATGCCCCTCTTCAAGTTTCAAAAATAACGCGTCCCACTATGATCGTTCAGGATTAGTGGGCACTAAATTTATATACATAAAGATGTTTTAAAATATCTATTATATTCTGTACGTATACATTCAAAAGAACTTCGTCGGAAGTCTTATAGTTCAGATTGTTAAAACTTTTAATACATTATGAAGTTAATATTTCATTGAAAAATCCCTACAAACCTATACTGAAGTCCCTCTCCCCACCAAAATATGGCCACGCCCCGCCTTGAGAAACACCGGACTAGTCATTGCCCAGACAAATGGACGAGAGCAGCCCATACATCAGAATGTGTACTTTCTTGGTCTTACCACTCTCAGTTTAAACTCTGCTCTCAGTGCAAGAATATTGTACTGTAACGTGTCTCACACATAATTCTTTTATGCCAAAGGCAGATAGACGTATCTGCTTCCGAAATAATAGTTTCTATTATGACAAACCAACAAACTTGACTGTTCCTAATCAGAGACAATAAAGTAGAAACAGTCTATGTTGTCAATTACGTTGTTTTTACTTTGGGCGTCAGTGTTGCCAAAATTGTTCTGTTTTCCGGAAGGAACTTCTCTGGCCGAATGTCGTGTCATCTGCCTTCCCAAAGCACATGCACTTCAGTGGGTTTGTTTGTTTGTTTTAGGTTCGTTTATTTTCATTTAGATCTTAAACTTTTATTACAGTCAGTTCTCTTGGGTTTTTTCTTGGAAAAGTTGTGTTTGAAGGCAGGAAAAAATATGTTCTATTGCTGGTATCTTTTCTGACCTAAACCTGTGGTAAATCTACAAACTGAAGCTATATATACTGCACTATTGCACATGCATGCACACCAAAATTGTCTGGAAGGTTACAGTGTGTACGTGTATGAGCGTGTGTGCGTACGTGTGCGTGTATGCGTTTGTGTGTCTGTGTGTTTTTATGTGTGTGTATGACTGTATGAGTACGTGTGTGTGCATCAAAGGACAGGCCACAGAAAGAATCTAAAAATCAGGATTTATATTTTTAAAACAAGGTGCCAAAACCTCACTCGATGATGTGTGCAGAGCAAGACTGAACTAGAGAGAGACAGGCAGAGAGAGAGTGGTGGGGGGGGGGAGAGAAAGAGAGAAAGAAAAACAGAGAGCGAGGGTGAGCAAAAGAAAAATAGTGAATGAATAAAACTCTGAGAAACTCGAAAAAAAAGAAGAACGAAGGACGGTGATACACCAGGATTAAAAGACAAAAGGTTTATGAAATGGGACGACAAACAACGACCCACTCCCACCACCCCACCCCCCCCCCCTCAAAAAAAAAAAAAAACTAGAAAAGAAAAGAAGAAAAAAAGTTGAGAGAGGATGAGATTATATAGGGTGAAATGGAAGAGAACCAGAGGACAATTGGCTACCACACGCCAATGTTTTTGGAAGCTTCCAGAGACAATGGTGTGGGAGAGGGAACAGACCCCCAGAAACACGGTCATTGATTCATACAAAACATAATCCATGGCTCAGGGCCGGGTTGGCCTGTCACTCACCACTCACCACTCACCGCTCACCACTCACTCACTGAGCCACCACCATCTCTTGGATTGGACACGGCTCCTTCAAAGACATGGTGCCCCAGCGCTGTGTTTTTCATGTTAAAAAATGAATTGATTATATTATTCATAAGGACGTTTTTGTTTTTTTTATTTATTTGAGAAAAGAACATCCCAGCCAGCATCCGTACGTCAATTAGACGTAGATTTGAGTAGGATTTTTACAAGATTGGTAGGATTAGTGTAGGGGCGGATTTCCTACATCGAACTGACGTCTGCACGATGTCATAACCATGCCGATCTGCGCAGGAACAAGGTTATTCCTACAAGCAACTTGATGTCAGTCCAACGTGTTGAATTTCTACAGTGCTACTCGCTGGGTAGGTGGAAATAAAAAAAAGCACCAAAAAAAATACAACAACAAACCAACTTTTCAATCAACACGGACTGTTCTTGTTCAATTTCGTTAATCAAAGCTTTTTTAAGACTGAAGTTTAAACTCGACATAGTCGTAATGACACGATCAGCTGAATCAGTGTTATCACATTACTGGGGGATGAAATTCAGCAATTATTTCAGTACCAGCTTGAGGTTCATGTAACAGCCACAAAATCTTATTTTAAAAAAATAAATATAATTAGATTAGATGTTTTGGCTCTTTTACAAAATTAAATGATAAGTTTCTGGATAACAATAATAGTTGTACACATTAAAAAACCCTTAATCAGCAAAGTTTATTTACTGATCGCTTTGCCCATTCTCGTCTCAAAATTCGAAAGATTTTTAAGGGAGAAAAGGGCGAATGTTTCTCATGTGGAACCCGGGCAGTGCAGGCATGTTGGAAATTGGATTTTTCTCATATTTTCAAGTCCCTGGTCCTATTGGGGGGTAGGATCGAGTACCTAGTCTTCTCGGATAAGGACGAAAAAATTCGGAGGGGCCGTGTGCACGTTGCGCACGTTAAAGATACCTTGGCAGTTGGAAATCGTAAAGAGCAGGTCGAAAGGCCGCTGCCCGGGGAAAATTGAAATTTGAAATTAATAGATTAAAATTTATCCATATCATCCCCCCTCCCCCCCCCCCCCCCCGCCAGAATTTATTATTCATTATTAAATATATATTGTTATTAATAAATATTCAAATATTATTTGAGTTGTGTGTTGTGTGAACTGATGTGAGTTGTGTGTTGTGTGAACTGATGTGAGTTGTGAACTGCTGTGAGTTGTGAACTGTTGTGAGTTGTGAACTGCGCCTAACAGGCTGCGTTACAATTTGCTCTGAGATAGAGAGAGAGAGAGTGAGCGAGACAGGGAGAGAGAAAGAAGCAGTGCAGTGTGTTGAGCGCTTCGCAGGCAGCTCCATTCTGCTCTGTGGTTGACATGTTGTTTCTGTAAAGCGCATAGAGCATTTTAAATGGATATGCGCTATATAAATGCTATACATTATTATTATTATTATTATGTTTCATTTTTGACTTTTTTCACTCTCAATAAGGCCGTATCTATAGGTTCAGTTCAAAAATGAAACATATTACGGAATAGACTGATTAGCTCATTATAATATTTTTTATTGGACCACTTTTCTATCTATCTATCTATCTATCTATCTATCTATCTATCTATCTATCTATCTATCTATCTATCTATCTATCTATCTATCTATCTATCTATCTATCTATCTATCTATCTATCTATCTATCTATCTATCTATCTATCTATCTATCTATCTATCTATCTATCTATCTATCTATCTATCTATCTATCTATCTATCTATCTATCTATCTATCTATCTATCTATCTATCTATCTATCTATCTATCTATCTATCTATCTATCTATCTATCTATCTATCTATCTATCTATCTATCTATCTATCTATCTATCTATCTATCTATCTATCTATCTATCTATCTATCTATCTATCTATCTATCTATCTATCTATCTATCTATCTATCTATCTATCTATCTATCTATCTATCTATCTATCTATCTATCTATCTATCTATCTATCTATCTATCTATCTATCTATCTATCTATCTATCTATCTATCTATCTATCTATCTATCTATCTATCTATCTATCTATCTATCTATCTATCTATCTATCTATCTATCTATCTATCTATCTATCTGTCTATCTGTCTATCTATCTATCTATCTATCTATCTATCTATCTATCTATCTATCTATGAGTATAGTCAGTCCCATGAGTGTTGCTGGTTCGATTAGTTGGTTGGTTGGTCGGTCGGTCGGTCGATCGGTCTCTTGGTCAGTCGGTCGGCTGGGTTATTGGTTGGTTGGTTGGTTGTTGATCAATTGGTTGGGTTTGTTGGTCGGTCGGTCAGTTGGTCCGTCGGTCTGTCAGTCGATTGGTTGTTGCTTTGGTTGCTTTGTTGGTCGGTTCCTTACTCATTCACCTACTCTCTCACTGGATGGATGGATGGATGGATGAATGGATGGATGATGGTCACACGGACAAACAGAAGAACGGACCGATACAAAGGTGCATGGATGAAAAGATAACCTGGTCGATGAAATATAAAAAAAAATATGCAAATTTATATTTCTCTCGCCTTGAACCGTCACAGAAATTTGATGCCTATTATCAAGTAATCCATGTGTTTACAGGTATGCGTATGTGAGGTCGCAGTTGAGTGTAAGAGAGACTGATTACCCGTGTTCACACGAGCGCAAGTGTGTAATGAGACGTAACGCGGCAGAAATTGAATTGCGTAAAATGATTGTTATTCTTGAGTTTAATTGATGACGGTGCGTGTTTGTTTATGCGTCTGATAGTGCGTGAGGCTGGAGGAGTCAGATGTGGGTCACACGGCATGGTTTGCAGAACTTGTGTTTTTCTTTCCTTGTGTGTGTGTGTACGTGTGTGTGTTTTCTACATGCAGATTACGAACAGATCCGGAAATTTGCCTAAGATTTATGAGTGTCTGGATTGAAGATTTTATTCTATGGAATACCAAATCGATTATATGTTGGGTTTTTTTTGTACTTGTATCTGAATGTTACATTTCATTGTAGAATCTACAGGACACGGAAACGACGATACTCATAGTTTGTTGTTATTTTTTTCCTTTTGATAGGTACATTTCGATGGTGTCGGGCGCAAACCGACTAAGTCCGAAAATTTTATATTTCTTTTTATAGTACCAATTTATGAAGATTGGAACCCCGCATGCATCATCTGTAGAAGTAGCTCTTGCCGTAGTTCAATAGAAACATTCAAAACCAGCTATGTACATTTCCCTTTTTGTGTTATCCGCAACTTTTTGTTCCTCATGTAAAATTTGCTTACCTTGACTTGGCTGGTTTGCGCCCGACACCATCGATTTGAGTTTTACTCATACTGTCTCCCGAAGAATAAATGGCTCAAAATAATGACAGCATGGCTTTTTCTATTTTAGTGTCTCTATAAACTTGCCTCACACATAATTCTTTTTATGTCGAAGGCCGATAGATGTATCAGTTACTGAAATAGTAGTTCTGGTGTGGCAAACCAGTACCGGTGATTGTTCATAATCATAGATAGTGAAATTTAAAAAATGCCATTCTGTCATTTACGTCGCTTTCCCTTTGGGCGGCAGCTTTGTTGATCTGACACTAGACTGACAGTCGGCCACACAATGTCATTGACGTCATACATACGCGAGAAGTAATGCAACTCATAGCTCTAAGTTTATCATCATCTTTGGAATTCCCCACAATTTTGAAAAGAAAACAAACAAAACAGAAATTGTCTTTATTGTCTTTTTGTAGCCAGAACGCGACCTTACGTCTTGTTTATTCCAATTTGCGGCTTTATTTATTTTGAAAAGGAGTTGGAATAAATCAAAACTGCGAAACAGCTTGATAAGTGCCACAACGCATTTTAAGCAAGTGTCACAGTGTGAATTTATTATACCTCTTCTACATACTAAAAGATCTCCAGTTTTGTTGTGTTTTTGTTTTTTCTGTTGTTGTTGTTGTTGTTAGGAAATGGAGATAGAACAAACAAGACCCTCATAGGTTTATCAACTTTCGAATAGCTACAATTTTCAAACAACAAAATATAAAAGTAATAATATACCCTGGCTGTCTTTTTTCACCCAGAACCTATCTGGGTGTTTCATACTGAATAATTTGACAAAATGTCGATGCTTGTTAAGTCATAATGAATGCAGCAGAGCACTCAAGTTTTACAAGCCTGTTTGTTACTATTCTTTTAGCATGCCATTATTTGTTTACCAAATGTTTGTACTACGCTGATCTAGAGTATGGTTGGTGTTTGATGTCAGATTCTTTCATTTCATGTCACTGGCTAAAGAGTTCTAAGAACTCACACAGAATGTATAGATTTGTCACTGGTTGTTGTTGTTGTTGTTGTTGTTATTATGTTAATTCTAGTGTGATTATTGGTAGGTTGGTGTTGTTGTTGTTGGTGGTGGTGTAATTGTGATTGTTGTTGTTGTTGTTGTTGATGGTGTTATGGTGATTACTAGTGTGTTGTTGTTGGGGGTGACGGTGGAGGTGGTGTTATTTTGATTGTTGTTGTTGTTGGTATTGGTGGTGATGGTGGTGTTGGTGGTGGTGGTGGTAGTGGCGGCATTATTGTGAGTGTTGTTGTTGGTGCTGCTGGTGGTGGTGGTGGTGGTGGTGGTGTTTACTGCTGCTGCTGCTGCTGTTGTTGTCGCCAGTGAAGGTGGTGGTCACGTTTTTGTCATGACAGGTACCGTTGTTCAGATTATGTTTTAGAAATCTCACAAGGCCAATTTGATTATGTAATTATCAACTGAGTAACTCGCACAAGAGAAGGTTTTGAAAGTAGCTGAGTTATCGTTAGTTTGGTGCCGTTGTTTTCCTGATGTTTTTATGCCTGTTCATATTTCTATTGTTATAGTCAATATTATTCTGTAATTTAATTATGTGGTAAATTAGGTCACTCAGGGACTTCCCGTCATTGTGCAACTGGGTCATTAAAGGCAACAACGTCATAACTTGTGTAGGTTTCATCACTTGACGTCGGTATTTTTTTTTTTCTGACTTAATATGAAGGGCTAGGTTTGTCGTGTTCCAGTGTTTAATTTATACTGACGTTAGCATGGAATTTCTAGAAATCTATCCATCCATCCCTTCATCCATCCATCAATCCATCCATCCATCCATCCGTCCATCCATCCGTCCATCCATCCGTTCCCCATCCATCCATCCATCCATCCATTCATCCATTCATCCATCCATCCATCCATCCATCCATCCATCCATCCATCCATCCATCCACCCTACCCTACCCTACCCTCCATCCATCCATCCACCCTGCCCTCTATCCATCCACTCATCCATCCATCCATCCTTCCACCCACCCAATCCAGTTCTTAAAGATACAGAAGATCGTCTTTGCCCTCCGCAATTCGCCTCAACAAGACACTTTAGTTAGCTGTGTGCCATATTTCACTGAGGTTCCTTTCCATATATCACTTCATGACGTATGCCTGTCATTAAGTTTATCAAGTTATGGCGCATTGTAAATTTGGTTGGTAATGATACTTAAAACGTGTGTACCGTGTACGTGCTCTTCAACGCTTTGTGAAACAGAATTTCCCGTACGGGATATAAAGTGATTCATAAATTTTCTTATCTTTTAACTGTGAAGAGTACCCTTTTTTTTTATATTGAGAGTTCGCAGTAACCGCTAACCTGTTGACATTGAACGGCAGTTTCTGGGCAAGATATTGGTACATAGTGAAGGTTTGCAACCAGAGTGCTTTAGGTCCGAAATACTCAAATTAAATGGAGAAAAAAGGGTTGAATGAAAATTCAAATAATTGCAATAACTTCAACACGAACACATGAATAATTTTATTGACTGATGAAATAAAGTCACACACCTTGCATGTGCCTTGGACTATATACAGGTATTTAAAATCAATGAATAAAATTGGTCATAGTACATTCTGGTTGATAATTTTCGATCTATAGACCCACTACAATATTTTTTTTTTGTTTGTATCTTTAAAGTGTGAATTTTTACGTCCAACACCAACGGGCACAAAACGTCCTCACTGACCCGGCGTCAATGCGCAAATGGGATTATGGATTCGATAATAATGATAAAAATAAATAAATAAATAAATAAATAAAAGTATGTCGGCAGAAACTATATCACGAAGAAAAAAAAATCGGGAGACCCCTCTCCATTAATCTGTAGTACAAAAAAAAATAAATTAACAATACAAGGACAGTAGTTCTTGTTTGTTCTATCCCCTTTATATGGAAAACTGGAGATCTTTCACGGTATTTAGAAGAGATAAAACACATGCAAACTTTGACACTAGCTTAAAATGCTGCTGTAGCACTTATCAAGCTGTTTCACAGTTCCGATTTATTCTAACTCCTTATCATAAAACTTAAAGCTGCTAACGTTCAACGTCGTCTTTCTCAGTTTGCAGAGAAGGTGGAGCTGGAACCAACAAGGAACTAAGGTGGCCAATAAATAAATGAATGAACAGATAAAATAAAGAAGTAAATAAATATTTAAATAAATAAATAAATAAATAGAAAGATAAAATTAATTAAGTGACTCTACTATACTGTTATATTAAATACAATACCATAAGAGATAAGATCCAACATCAGCACAGTTATCAAGACGTGGTCATTTTGATACCAGAGAACTTGAAGGAAATGAGACCAATACCGTATTCCACTTGGTACAACGTTTCTATCTCTCTCTAGTGGAAAATTATAATATCGATTAAATGTCAAAATATTTTCTCATACCTTTACTCTGAGTGCAAGTTCATTGACTTCTCATCAACTAAGCTCCATGATCGTGACATTATAATTATTAATTTCTTCCGTTTTGACCCAAAAGATGTGAATCTCCTTCCACGGTGTCTGTAGTTTAAGTAAGACTGTTCCCAAGGGCGTGCAGTATTTTACAAGTCATTATAAGCCATTGTTGAATCGTGAACACAATTTCTGGATTTTCTCGATTTGGCTTTGTTATTTGACTAAGCGCCCTTAACAACATTATTTAAAATGCCAATTGTATGAGATAAGATAAGATAAGATAAAAATCACTTTATAGTCCCACGACGGAAATCCACTTCCATAGAGCGAGCACATACATAGCCTAGTACACAATCATTATCTTAGCCATTATTACATAAATATAATATCATAACTCAGTGAACACAACGACAGGCATACATGAAGTGACATGGGATGATGTGGCGTACAATTTCTTGATGAGACTTATAACTAAAGAAAATCAAATGACTCGATTAAGATCTTATTGAAGCTAATAAACGTTTGCAGCTATTAACAATCATGTCGCTCTCACTATTAGAAACCATTATTAATGCAAAGGACTAAAAATTACGGAAGGGGGAAAAAATTAAAACTTGTTTTACTTGAAATACATTCCCTATGTTAAATGAGAACATTTTGGTGGTATAAATATTTATCTAAATTATTAAATTCCTCCTTAACCAGAAAGATAAAAAATATTATGTAAATAAACTTCCTTTGTAATATAAATGTCATAGGATTTTGGCAAAATGAAGAGCTGTCATCCACAGTTGTTTGAATATACATGTCAGTTTTATGTTAGGGTGAGCCATTTGCAAATAGGCTACAACTTTTGCTGTTCTTGTTTCATGAAATTCAGGTAACTTTGAGCTGTTTACAGGCTTCTGATTAATGTTTTTAGCAAATGCAAACACTCAAAATTTGAAGGGAACTTGATCAAAACAAACTCAGAAGTTCTGGTCAAGAGTTCGCGACAGTAGTTCTTGTTTGTTCTATCTCAATTTTCGGGGGGGGGGGGGTGGAGATTTTTAGTAAGTACAGGAGATCTATAACAAATTAATGCACACTTAAACACTTGTTTAAAATGCGCTGTTGCACTTAGCAAGCTCTTTCACAGTTCCGATTTATTCTAACTCCTTATCATAATACAAAGCCGCTGTTGTGCAAAAAGTGGAGTTGGAACAAATTAATTTGAACTTTCGCGAGTCCACCCGTCTGAAACGTGTGAGTAGGGTCGTTAACAACGCCATAACTTGTCAAGCTTTGAGCTCCATAACTTGCGAAATCCTCGAAATGAGAAACGAATGTTGGATTTGATCATTCAATATCTGATCAAGAGTTGGGAATCCACCCGTAGATCTGTACTACTGGTATAATGATCTGTCATGGTCTATAACATATCAAGCCTTAGGCTTCACAATATGTGAAATCCTTGGAATAAATGCAAAAAGAATATTGAAATTCATCTCTTTGCAGGCGCAAAGCAAAACGCCAATGCTGAATTGATTCGCGTACCGGAGACTGGACAGACAAAACAGAAATCTGTAGCTGTTCTCAAGACTTTTCAGTACCATAAAGGAGACGATGAGAGTGAAGGTTGACAATCTCACCCAGAAATTAGATCTATCCTTTATTGTGTCAAACTCTAAACAAAGGTCAGAGATCAAAGTTTTATGACACAAATCAAAGTAGACCGAAAACTCCTGATGTGCTGCACCCAGTGTCTTTTGCTAGCATTCACCAATAGTCTAGTGCCGATAAAGGCTGTCACATTTATGACAGTATTCCATTAATCTTTTTTTTTTTTTGATAAAACATTTTGAGAGTACAGAGTGACCATCTTGAAATGACTTTTCCTTTGTTGTCCTGGCTGAATTTTTACATTGAGATTCAACAAGCAAATTAAAATGCCGAAGACGAAAGAAATTAAATTCAGAGCAGAGAAGACTTGTCACTGTCTGATTCTTAGCCATCGACATCAAATTTTATACCTTAACTTGATATTTCGTTGTCTGTTACGTCTTTCATTATTTTATTTTTTCTTTTACACGATTTTGATCGCATCAGTTCAGTTTATCCCGTGCTTCCACGAAAAAAATATTTTAAAAAACTATGGATATTTAATTCTTCATCTCTCTGTCACTTTTCAAACGTCTATTTTCTTCTTTTAATGTTCATGGAGTGCACACCCATCCATCCGTCTACACACAAAAATCCTTTTAAAATAATTCTCTAATTCCCTCCCTCCTTCCGTTTTCATCAGTCTCTCCCTCCGGCCCATCCAGAGCTGAGCTCACCCAACCTTCTATCGCCATCAACTTTGGAATCCCCCCAGTCAAATTCGATGTCTTTCATTGATTTCAGATCTCCCACGAGCAAGAGTCGAACTTGACAGACAGACGGGCAACTTGTGCAGCTGCCCTTACTGGTGCGTTACTGTTACGCTCGGCAGTTCAACCAACCCTGCGGCGAATCATTCCACTCTATTGGACCGCGCTGCCAGTTTGAGGCGGGCGAATAGCAGGCCGTTTGCGGATGAATGGGCGGAGCTAGACACCCGGCGCGATTTGTGACTGGCGGGCGAATAGAAGAATCAACATCGTCTCTCGCGACGGCTGGGTTTATGATAAACACTCGAAACGTAGCGAATTTATCCAGACTTTCCTTGGGCTGATGATTCCACTGTGTGTACGTGTAGTGCGCTGATAATTTCTATTGCTTTTCCTGTCTTTCTGCACGCACCGTAGCAACTGTTTTCTTCACACGTTCGTGCTTGTTTATTGCCCAGCGCTGGCCAGTTTGGACTAACATTCTCATTTTCACTGGACCAACACGTCAGCATTTTCCATCGCTTCAAGACCTGCTGGTTAAAGTGACCACCAACTTTTGGAGCTGAATTTTACCTCTAAAAATCTAATCGTTCCCGTTATTTTGTGCCCGGGGCCGCAAACGGTCGGCACTTGTGGCAGATATAGGTCACAATAATACCATTCATGCACTGTCTGTTTATTGTTTCAACATGGATAAGCAAAATTTGACTGCGATATGCCATGCTAACCAGGGCAGCAGACGGGCGGAATATCTGCAGTCCAAGCGATGCTAGTCTGAACACGGATTTATTGGATTTTGGAATTCTTGAAGATTTTGCAAACGCTGCCACCACAAGGACATAATTATTAAAGTGTGGATTCGTCATACGTGTTTCTGTATGAACCAGTAACGCCAAGTCTAGACCTGTGCCTGCAGATTTCATACGTTGAATGGACGATAATTTTACAGAAGACATTCTATCAAAAGTGATCCCCCTCTTTGCTCTCGCGTTAGCGTCAGATAGCAGCTGTCTGTGACCCGTGCAACTTACAAGGTCTGTGCGCAACAAAGAATTGCATTTTGTAAAATCGTGAAGACATTGACACGCTTCAGTAAGGCAGTAATTGTTGTCGCACACACATAGAATCTACATACGTTAAGGAGAATATATGTGAACACGCTATTCGAGATTATCATCTCTATTTCAGAAATCGTTGGCTCGTTCGATAGATAGCTCAGTATAGATCTATGTATGATTTTCATTTTTCACACGAAATTATTCATTTGGTTTGGTGGATAAAAAAAAAAATACCAAAGTTACCGCATACGTTTTTCTCCTGTTTACTCTCGTGTTTGGGCGACAGTGTTTTTTTTCATTTTTAACGAGCTCCACAAGTTACGTCACTAAGCTTGTTGCCAGTTTTCAAAGCCGGTTAAGAATAAGACGTAGATCTATCATGTTTTAGGTAAATTCAGAACTAGTGAAATTATTGCCCTTCATTTCTAATGAGTTTCACAAGTTAGAGCTACATCATTAAGCTCGGTGCCAGTTTTAGATAAATTCAGTGCTAGTGGACTTATGTTCTCGGACAATTGCTAGTTTTGGCTGTATTTTTTACACATGTAAAATTATTTTACGACTGAACGACCCGACATTCTCTTGAATTTGGGAATGAATAATTATCCAATTTATGTGCAAGCCTATCATTTTTTTGCTTTCTGTTCTCCTCTCTGAACTATTCAGGCATCTTGGAATGCAAGGAGGAGAATTTCCAAGGCTCCAACATCGTTTTACCATTGAAAAACCATCAACAGTTATCATGCTGTAGTGTTTATACACAGGGTGAGGATTATAGCCAAACTTCAACAGCTGGTGTAAAAAAAAAAGTCAATCTCGGACAGAAAAACTGCTTTCTACCATTCAGGAAAACTTCGAACACTACTTTCCCTCCCCCGGCCGCCCCCTCCCAGCAACCATGTTGGACATGCAGACTGTGGGGTTACAATCTCCTTACCCCAGCGGCGCCGTGGGGGGAATGGGTTCCATCCCCAACATATCCATCGGGAACATCGGGAACACTACCGGCCTGGGGCTCATGTCCGGACTGTATGGGGATCAGAATTACTACCGACATGGCGGGTAAGTCCACAGTTTCTACTCTTATCTTCTTAATCAATGAGGATTTAAATTGTTTTTCTCAAATCCACTCCCTCTCAACTGTTTATTTAACTAATTAATCCATTCTTTTTCATCATCATATGAAAACGGAATTTTGTTTACTAGTTTTCTTTTAGTTTAATAGGTTTTGTGCTAATATAATTGTTTCCGCTCCTTGTTTCGGACAAATAAAAATGTAGTTTACACATCCCGTAACAACAAGCCTACTATCTTTCTAATCAATTCTATCATTTCTTTTCATTATTATGTGTAAAAACAATTAATCTTCTTTTCTTTCAATATATTTTCCTTCAATATTATAGTTTTCAATGGTTGTTTTAGACAAATAGAAATGTAAATAATTTGAACATACACAACTCCTAGCAACAAAATTACGAAATCTTAAACTCCTAAAGCGCCAGTGATGAATTTACTGTGTTCTGTCATTGCTCTCTACTGGTTCTGTTGTAAATGTTGTAATCTGGAGCCTGATTTCAGCTTGGAAACCTAAACAAAGTACACATTTCGCGACCTTAATTCTTGTTTGTTCTATTTCCATTTTCTGAGAAACTGGAGATCTTTCGGTACGTAGAAGAGATATAACACATACACACTTTGACACTTGTTTAAAATGCGTCGTGGCACTTATTAAGCTGTGTCACAGTTCCGATTTATTCTATCACAGTACTAAAGCCGCAAGGTTTAAGGTTGAATTTGTCAGTTGCGCAAAAAGCTGAGCTGGAGCAAACAAGAGCTAAGGTCGCGATTTCTGAAAGGCTGGGAACTCCAGTTACCGCCAGAAAAAAATCCACCTAAGCCTTTTAATGGGACAAGAGTGAGAAAAGATATGAAAAACCAAAATGAGTGAAGTTGAAAGAAATAATTATAATCATTTATTACTAAACCTGTCTCCTATCCCAAACCTTTTATCAAACCTGTCCCTAACCCTTCGTTCTGTCTGTACATCCACCCTTCAACTCAAAATAAGCGGGTTCGGGAGCCCCCTCAAAAGGCTGATATTCCTTGGCTCTGGCAGCAAATGGGTGAAATTTGTGTGATTTTATAGCAGCTATAGGCAGTAGCAGCGGACAGGCTGCAAAGGGATGAAATCTGGCCGATTTTTTTTTCTTCAGCTTTAAGCAGTGGATCTAGTTGCGTTTAAAGCGGACCAAGCATGATCTTATCCAGATAAATATCTGTAATTGGGGATAAAAGATAACAATAGACAGTACAAAATAGACGTGTCGTTTATTCAAAAAGCACATACAGCTACACACACGTATAATTATACATTTATGCACACACAAAAGAACTGTCCAAAGTGCATATTTTGATCGGGTTAAAAAAAAATTTTTAGAAAAGAACATCCAAAATTATTTAGCCGTAACTTCAAATGACACGCACGGATAAGCTTTTTATCATGTTATCTTGTACACGACGTCGTGTATAATGGCTCTTTTCTTGTCTGCTTTAGAAAATACATAATTTTATTCCTTCACACAAGCGCAAAGCTCTTGAATGTCTCACGCGAAACAATTTTAATGTACTGGGGCCCAAAATGTTAGGCCTGAAACAGTACTAAATCACTGAGATAAATTATACATGTTTTATTACATAACAAAGCGCAGTATTTTGCAGAGCCACTGAAATATACATTTTTTAAAAATTTATTTAACAAGGTGCAATACTTTGCAGAGCCACTGAAATATGCATTTTTTTTTTTTAATTATTTAACAAGGTGCAATCCTTTGCAAAGCCACCATATTTTTTATATTTAATGTCAAAATGATTTCTTACTAGCGTCCAAGAACACAAAGGAACAAAATTCCGCTGAAATACAATTCAAATATTATCTTTAGGATATGTTACGAAATGTCTTTTCCACCCCTGGAACCTCGATGGTTAAGTCTGCATTTGTTGATATCATTGTGCAGTTCTGATTCATGAATTTGTCCTACAAGCTGTGGCCGTGGCGTTGGTAGTGGTCAAACTATACGAAATATTTTCATGAGAGAGAATTGACCTACTATGCCACACAGAGAATCACTGTGTTCAACTGAGAATTTATAGGTTGGGTGTTTATAGTTCTTATAAATTTGATTTTTGGACATTGTGTTGTCCTAAACCCTCTGACAAAGTATGTACAATTATGTCTGAAAAGACCGATTTCGTTACTCCCGGCAGCGTCCGGCAAAACAGCAACGATCAGCTGAAGACAGTATTAAAGATTAAGTAAAAGCCGAGCGTAGACCAGCAATATCTGAAGGCAGAACTAATTTATTTTGGCACTGTTGTTGGTTTCTTGATGCTGATTATTCTATTGTTGTTGTTCTTTTTGATCTTTGTTTTTCCTGACAACAAAACTGGAGGAAGTAAATAAATGAACATCATTATTAACCCTCTTGCCTGATGTTCCATAATTGAAACAGGTCACTCGGCGCCCAAATACTTCATTTCTTTATGCACTTCACCCATTTTGTGAAAAAGTGAAGATCTTTAACATTTAACATGTAAAAGAATTATAACAAATGCACACTTTGACACTTTTTAAAAATACGCTGTGGCACTTCTCAAGCTGTTTCACAGTTCCGATTTATTCTAACTCTTTATCAAAACACTAAAGCCGTGCGAAAAGTGGAGACTGCTTTAGTTGGCAAGGAAGATTGTGTAGTTTTGATTAATGAGTTTATCCTACAGGCTGTGATTTGTAGGTGGTGATGGTCAAAATATACGAAATATTTTCATGAGAGAGAACTAATCATGCCACTGCCATAGAGAGAATGACTGCGTGGAGTTGGAACAAACAAGAACTTTCCAATTCAACATGAAAACATTTTTCGTGATATTTACTACACTTTTGGATTTAGATTCTGTCTGACTATTCAAAATCAGTTCAGCATAAATATTTCAGAGGTTTGAATGGGCCAATATTATGTTTGTCTGGTCATTGGGAGGTTACACAACCAAGTTCAATAATTTCAAACCGTCCATTTCTTTGACGAAACAAAATTAATTTTGTCGTGACGGACAATGCTACTTTCGTCATTGCTGTTTACTGTGATTGCTTTTCTATTATTAATCATGACTTGTTCTGTGTTATTCCCTCCGCACCCCCCTTCCCCACAACCCCACTCTCACCCCTAGTTGTGAACCCATGACCCACAAATTCTTCCCTTTTTTATTGTTGTTGTTGTTTTTGGCAAAATATAATACAATGTATATTAATTCTGCGAGAAGAATTCATCAGTGATACCACTCTCAAATTGTCTATTATAAAGACACATGTTGGCCTACAATTTCCACACAACAAAAGATTTGATTTTTGATTGCATATTTTCAGCTTTTTGTTGGTATTTTTGTTGTTGTCGCTGTTATCAAAATCAGATTAACTGTAGATCTGATGAAACAGCGTTACACTACTTCGATGTTGTGTTTTACATACAATCTTATCAAATCTTCGGTGTGTGGAAATTATGCGGCAAAAGAATTTTTTCAATGGACCTAATTTAGAAAATTGCCGCCAGCATTTCAGAGAGTTTCACATTGTAACTGTATAAAACTGTCATACATTAACTTTGAATGCCGAAGTTCTAGAGGCCCGGTTGACCAGAGCTTGGTCTTATTTCCGGTATAGTAATTTTAGCAAACTCAAACATTATCAATAAGTAGTCTACAAAATTTCACATTGACTATTATCAGATCTGCTTGGCTAAAACTGAAAGTGTGGCAAATGCAAAAAAATTATGTGGCAAACCCCCGCGCTAGAAACAAGCGAAAAAAAAAAAAAAACTAACAAAAAAACAAAAACAAAACAAAAATAAAAAATGGAGAAATTTTCGACAGAACTTACAACTTTTCCTCCATTTTTCTTTCAAAATATATTTTGACTTTGTTCCAAGCCTTGCCGCAGTCTCATTTACTTTGTGTTGTTGTTGTTGTTTTGTTGTTGCTTAAATTTTACCCCCATGATCCCGGCCACCAGATATTGATACTTAGCTCAAAAAGCACGTCACTATTCACAGACTGCAGTATAATTATTTACTTTCACGGAAAAACATGTTTCCACTGATGGAGAGATAATGTGTTCCTGTAAATGTGTGTGTGTGTGGGTGTGTATGGTTTGAGACTTCATATGTAATTTTGTTTAACCAGGAAATATGAAAAATCTTTCACATGCCCGGGGTATGAAAGACTGGTTTAAAAACTCTGATACCGAAGTCTTCAGTTTGCTCAGCATTAGTCAGCGTTGTCCGGGTGTCACTCACGATTTGCTGTCTACATTTTATTACGACATAAAGGTATCAGTCTTTCATCTACATTTCTAAATTAAAATGTAAAATATCCAGCTTTATAATATATTCAAAAGATACATCATTCTATTCCCCACGTTTTTAGGTGAAAATATAAAATATCCAGCTTGATCAGCAATTAACCTAATAATAATAATATTAATGATATGGCATTTATATAGCGCTTCAATGAGGTCACAATCATTCTACCACTGACATTCATTCACACAGTACCAACAAGAACATGTCAAAACATGTATCCAATAGATACATCATTCTATCATCCACGTTTTTGGCTTAAAATGTAAAATATCCAGCTTGATCAGTAAGTAACCTAATAATAATAATATTAATAATAATAATAACAATAATAATAATAAAAGGCATTTATAAAGAGCGTTTCATCCCTCTATGGACTTCACAATCATTCTACCACTGACATTCATTCACACAGTACGGACAAGAACATACCAAAACATGTGACAGGGGTCAGAAACAGATGTGGCTGCAATTCATCAACTGAAAAGATGTGTTTTAAGACATTTCATCTTATAATATCTTACCATGATTACCACAGAACATGTCAATTTTGAGTCGAGTCTTCACTGACACAGCTAATTTTTGTTTTATTCAGAGACGGAAGTTTAGAAAATAGACGATGTCGTCGGCAGATTAAATTGATGTGCGGGCAATTTCCGTAGACCTCTGTAATTTTACGATGAACTTTAGACTTATTCGGCTATACAATGTACTTATCCGGCTATACATGTACTCATTCGGCTATACAATGTACTTATCCGGCTATACATGTACTCATTCGGCTATACAATGTACTTATCCGGCTATACATGTACTCATGCGGCTATACAATGTACTTATCCGGCTATATATGTACTCATTCGGCCAAACAATGACTGAAGAGAAAAAAAAATCAGGGGCCTAACCCAGTGACTTTCAAAGTGGGGGCGTGGAACTATTTTGGTGGGGGCGTGGGACTTCAGAAAGAGGCGTAGGGATTTTGAATAGAAATATTAATTTCCTAGTATATTTTAACTTAACTATGTAGATAAACTGTTGTTTGTTTATGTCGTTTTGGGTGGTTTCCTTGTTTTATCTAGCTCGGATTAAAACAGAAGGTTTGACAGATGCACTAGAATGTATACATAGCGAATGTATCAATATTTTTTTTTAATCGTTTAGTGTATTGTGGACACTAACTTTGTCCAATCGGGGGGGGGGGGGGGGCATGCACTGAAAATTGGGACAACAAAGGTCGCGAAATACAACTGGCCTAACCATTTAATTTTGGCGAGAATATTCTCGTCTTCTGAAAATCTCCAATAGCCGTGCCTCTCCCAAATGTTTCAATCTTTTTTTGTTTTTGTTTTAAAAAATAAATTATTTTTACCTACCTCTAGAATTGCTTGGAAAATCTATGATGTCCAATTTGTCCAAGGAACAAAATACAGATAATTATGAAAACTTCACAACAGTTTCCATTGTGAAAAAAAAAAAAAAAGCCTTTCAACTGCCTTAAGGCGTTAACAATGGATGGACCTTTCCAAAAAAAAGAAAAGATCACTTTGTCCTCATCTTTGATATACCTAGAAGTGTTGACAAAAGTGGGGGCGTTTTTAAAGCTGATAAGTTTTGAATGTTTGTCGGTATAAACTACCCGCTTCATACGTCGCCTAGGGGGGTGAATGTATCTAAACATGCACCCGGTGTTATAATTCCTTGCAAAAGAATTGAATCGACTGTTGTTTTGAGATATTGTAACATACCCCCTCAAAGTCATGTTTTTGGTACTTTATCCCTGGAGCAAGTTTTGCTGTTGGAGGGAAATCTAAAGGCCAATAAATCAAAACAAATTTGATATTTGTGGACCTTCACTTTTTTTTGTTGAAATGTTTATTTTCTGTGAATACTTTTGATCATTAAATTTTGTACTTTTTGTTATTGTTGTTGTTGTTGTGTCATTTTCTATGACAACTTGTTCGTTTGTCTTCGGGCTTCTTTCTTTCTTTCTTTCAACATTTCTTGTTCTTGATTTTTGTTTTGACACTTGGTCTTGGTCTCATGAATTGAGATACTTGGAATACACTGTAGAAAAGTTGAAAATATTGCTGAAAAAAAAAAAAAAAACCTATCTCATTTATCACGATCAGCGTTTTAATTTCAGGACCATTCTGGATGGGGTATTTGGTTGTAATGATTCCAACACGTGTACCATTACTCTTGGTGGATATGTATTTTATTTTTTTATTTTTTTTCAAGCACACTGCGACCTCGTTTCCCATTTACATGTACTATGATTGATAACTCCCATTTCAAATAAAAGATTCAAAAGCATTTTCTGATGCCCGACGAGGAAGTCTGAAATAAATGCTGGAAATGTCAGAGGCCGCACAATGCTAAGTAAAAACGCACGAGGAAAGTTCACGGGCCACACACGACGATCTTGCCAATAGGGAAACGGTTTCAGAATGCATGCAAGACTGCTGGTCGCTGTACCAGACAGAAGCATACACAGATGCTGATGCAACTGAATTCGTAACGTTCCATTAGGAGATTTTGTGAAATGTATAGCACTGAGATCATCACAAATTAAGGAGCTCTGTGAAGCCTGTGAGTGATTTTATCTTAATTTGTGAAGTCATTATTGTATAACAGATTAATTGTCTTCTAAAGATTTTTGTGGCGGATTTCTATTGTGCAGTTAGTGCATGTTTCGGAATACCATTGCTTAGTGCATTTTTCACTGTGTTTAACATCTGGCTGATATTCTAATGGGTATGCAAGTGAGTTTTCCTCCACAATCATACATAAAAATCAAAGCTGAATTCAATCATTTTCACGTGCGGGGTATTTGTGCATGTGTTACAAGGGTCTCTGCAAATGGATGTCATTGCCATTTCTTTCAGAACTCAGCCCCAGGGCCGTCTTAGCTCATGGGCACAACGGGTTGTTGCGCAGGGGGCCCAAGGGTTTAGGGGGGGGGGGGGATGCATGCAAATTTACATTGGTTTTTGAAACGGGAAAAGGCAGCCTATTGGTTTACACAGGGACCCATACTGATGTTAAGTCGGCCCTGCTCAGCCCAGGTCATTTTGTAAGCTTCAAGTCCCCAACTCTGCATGAACTGACCTTACATTTAAAGTCTTGAAGAACATAATTATAATATTAATCAAACGAAAGCACCAAAATGCCCGTTTATTTCAGCTGTATAAACGGCTAAGCAACAGAATGCGATAATGCTTTCCACCAATATTCCTAATCTTTCCTCTTCTATTGCAATACTGGCAAATTTTGAGAAATCCGACATGAATAACTTCCACAGATGGAAGGACCCTTTACGTCTTTGCTTTACCAAAAATGAATTAATGCCATTTGCTCTATAATACTGCGCCATTCACTACCGAATTTACACAGTTATTGTGAAACATCAAGACGACGATAGACTTTCAGATCCCTTTTGCAAAAAGTAAGACGTGAGAGCTTTCTTTTTCCACTTATCAGAGTGCGACCAGCCAGCTGATCGAAAAAAAAACAAAAGCAAAAAGTTCCCCTCCCCCCCCCCCCCCCCGCCTTAAGTCATCTTTACTATACACTTCTTAATGGTACAACCTTGGCCGACATCAGTCTTGCATAAAAGCACCATCACACTTGCGCACGCATTATAGCATGGACAGGATAAACATGCCCTTTCTGCTCAAGGTCTGGATTCTCGCATTTCTCCCACAAGGAAGTGACGTCATTTTTCCGATAAACACAATAATTATACAAAAATAAGACGAGCTTTTCGGGTGAAAATTATTGTTTGTTATTGCAGAGATGGGCCTACAGCAGAACAGCGTAATTTCCTTCTTTCTTTTTTTTTTCTGTTTAGATAAACAAAGCACATTACATAATACATAGAACAGTATAAATACTGCATTCTTCTTTGATTTTTTTCTTTCGGTTGAATTGTTACAGTATTTTCATGAAAGAATAATAATTTATCTTACCATAATATGGCAGAACATGAAATAAAATATGACAAAATAGCAACGAAACACTTACAATAAACCAACGGACAAATTCTGATGTATAATATATTACAACATGCAGGCGTTGTTTTTACAGAATTTCTACCAACCTGGTTTCTAACACTTAGAAACTAACGTCTTAAAAACTACTTAAGGGTCACTGGAATTCAGTTGTTGTTTTTTTTTTTCTTTTTTCTGGTCCATGACGAGCTCGTTTGGTCATCTAGGGAAAAAAAAGGATAAAAATGTTTAAACTGTTTGCCTTTCAGCCCACACTGTCACTTCCTGTCATACTGAAACATGAAGTCACCATTTGCTTGATTACCCAGCTAACTAACTAACTAACTGACTGATTGGTTAACTAACTGACTGACTGACTGACTGACTAGCTAACTAAGTGAAGGGAGATGGGTAAGAGAGAGAGAGAGCTACTTTTTATTTTAGCGTGTTCCAGAGACGCTTTTGTTAGAGGCATCAAATTTAAATAGAAGTATTTTGTCACCACGATCTCGCGCATTATGTATCGACGCGTGCAGATATTCATTCAGACACATTTGCTGTAAATACATAATATATACGTCTTGATAAAATAACACAAAATTTCCCCCCCCCCCAACCCCCCACCCCAAAAAAATGGGGATAGGAGGAGGGATATCCTCCGTCTTAGGAAAGGGGGGGGGGGGTCTGTCATTGCGCTAGAGAATTTAATGGTTCCGAAATGATAAAATCATCACAAAAAGGCAAAACAGAAAATCTGAGGGGGAAGGGGCATATCTTGTGAGAGCCGGGGAGGTGGGAAGATGCCGACCATTCCGCCAGAAAATGATAACTTTATGGGTTCAGAATAGGTCCAGTTTGATGCACACCTAATGTAAGTGCGTCAGAGAATGATTTTATTGGTTCAGAAATAGTTCGGTTTTATGCACGGCTAATGTATGGTAGATTTTACTGCTTCGTTTGCCGAGCCTAGCGAGACCTGCACGGATAAGGAAGTGCACGAGCTTAGTCATAGCTGATGACTGGATGGAAATTGGATAGGATAAAGTATTGAAACTGACAAGTTTTTCACTGCAATATTGAAATCATTTGTAGTTCATTTCCAGGCTACACATTTTAATGCCGGTCCGATCCAGGGTTCATAATGCATGCATGTATGTGTACATTTATAGCCTATAGATCTGGCATGGGTGACCTTTCCTAACACAAAGGGCCATATCTGAAATATGTGAGCATGCAGAGGGCCGGATAATTATCACTTCATGTTATATATAGCCTTTCCATAAAGACATAATTTGCACACTGTCATTGCTCTGCGCTAATGGCATAAGTCATTTTTTACACTTTTGAGAACCTGTTTCTTTTCCTGTCATTCGGGGACTTACGCCATTGTGGTTCTATTTGGATTATTACATTTTCATATTGGATCAATTCTTTTTCCCACAATGTTATGTAATTGTCATCAAGCTCAGGGGACAATGAACCGTTAGTTGACTCTTGACATAAGTCTGACATTTGCAATTATCGTTGAGCAGTGACGCTACATAAGTTAACAAAAAGCTAAAATCATAATACTGAGTGAACATGGCAGATGTAAAGGAGGATGAAATGGGAGAGAGAGAGAGAGAGAGAGAGAGAGAGAGAGAGAGAGAGAGAGAGAGAGCGAGAGAGAGAGAGTTAATGGGGGAGTCCGTATTTGAAGAGAGTTTTTCCAAAACTGGGTAAGTCAAATTTTGCATGAGTTATAGCTCCTTTCACATCATCATCATCATTGCCTTTCTCACCCTGGATCAGGGTATAGGCCACCAACAAACACCTTCCATCCCTCTCTATCATGGGCCAGCCTCTTTACATTATTCCAAGTCTTTCCGCTTCGTTGCACATCATTTTCTCTGGCTCTTCTCCACGTTCCGCGCGGCCTTCCTCTTGATCTCTTGCCCTGGGGATTCCAGTCCAATACCTTCTTCGTGATGCTGTTTCCTGGCCTCCTGAGAGTGTGGCCGATCCATCTCCATCGCCTCCTACCAATTTCCTCTCTGACTGGGTTCTGTCTTGTTCTTTTCCATACAATTTCATTGCTGACCTTGTCTGTCCATCTGATCTTAAGTAGCTTCCTCAAACATCTGTTGATGAAAACTTGGATTCTCTTTATGCAGGCCTGGGACGCATGGTCATTGAAAATTAGCGTAAGACGCAGTGTAAGTGTTCAGCTAAAACTTGGGATAAAGACGGGACACAGCAAGGTTTAACTGAACACTTACGCTGCGTCCTACGCTAATTTTGAGTGATCATCTGAAAGAGGCCATAACTCATGCAAAATTTGACTTAATCAGTTTTGGAAAAACGCTCTTCATTTTCATCTTTTTTTTCTTAATAGCTCAAGATCCAGCGTATAAAGAAGTAATTTTCAGACAACTTCGCGGTCCAGCCAAAAATAGATCTACATGCATGTGTAATCCATGAAGTAAGAGATGGTTATTATTTTGAGTGCAACACTTAAATAAGAAGTTTAAAATGTGTAACTTTGGTTATGCTGTGACAAAAGAAAAAAGAAGAAAACAGAATTTTTATGTACTCTACCATTTTGATTGTCAGATACTACCATAAGTATATAGTGTGTTATTTATAAACTATGAGAGATATTACAATATTAGTGCATGTCGACTCAAAACTGCAGCCGTAATTATGTAAGCAATGCGCGTAATGACCTCAGTCTACCAAAGAAGGAGGGAAAAGTCTGAGCAGCAAGCGTAAATTGCGCAAGAAATTAAGGAACACTGATGCACACAGTCGTACATGAGAACACACACAACTGGCATTCGTATGAGTATGTCCATGCGTGCATTCAAACGCGTGTGAGAGGGAGAGTTTGATATTATTTACCCATTCATCCATCCAACCATCTATCTATCTATCTATCTATCTATCTATCTATCTATCTATCTATCTATCTATCTATCTATCTATCTATCTATCTATCTATCTATCTATATATCTGTCTATCTATCTATCTATCTATCTATCTATCTATCTATCTATCTATCTATCTATCTATATATCTGTCTATCTATCTATCTATCTATCTATCTATCTATCTATCTATCTATCTATCTATCTATCTATCTATCTATCTATCTATCTATCTATCTATCTATCTAGCTAGCTAGCTATCTGCCTGTCTTTCTGTCTGTCTGTTTATGTATACGCCAATGTATACTATTTAACTTTTGTCTGTCTGTCTGTCTGTCTACGTATAAGCCAATCTATACCGTTTAACTTCTGTCTGGCTGTCTGTCTGTCTGTCTGAAAAGATGCCAGTTCTATCCATTGCCTTCTGCAGACTGGCCACTTTAATTCACAAATTTCATTTCTTTAATACTATGAGAACGGGCAAAAGCATGCTGATGTATGAGTGTATAATTTGTGTCCTAGTGTGTATGTTTCCACCAATGTGCGCGCTTTAGCGCTTGCCTGAATAAAAAGTGATTTGATTTTCATTACACTTTCTTTTTTTTTTTTGTAAATTCTGATGCAAAAGCTTGTTAATTTATACTCAGTCACACCTTTTGTAAATTTGACTTTGACTTGAAACATTCCATTAACAAAACCGATCAAAAGACCGTTAATTGACACAGCAATATTTGCGTTTGGCAGGCAAATAAACCAATTTCTGAAATTCAAACTGATTTTCAATATGGAACTGTTTTTCTTCATTGCATTTTGCAATAAGAAATTCCGATAATTAATATGTAGTCTGTTTGAGTCTGTGAATGTGATCTTGATTTGAGTGAGGGCTTAAAATCTGGCGAATCTGTATTAGTATTGAAAAAGAAATGTGCCAATTGGAAAATGTAATAATCCAATAGAATTATAAAAGCATAAGTCATCATATCACAGGAAAAGAAACAGTTTTTTCTTAAACTCTCAAAAGTGAAAAAAAAAAAAAACTTTTATGCCTTTATCGTAGAGCAGTGGCGTCATGCTGTTTTCAAGCGAAGAGGCATTTACGTTCGACAAAGTGGGTATAAAATCCTCAAGTCTCTTTACGTTACTTGAATTTCTTAACATTACCAGACTATCCTTTTTATCCTCTCTTTCTCTGAAAACAGCACTATTAGTCTATTGATAAACCCTTGCAATTTCAAAGGGCGAAATTCCACTTCATTTGTTTTGCGTCTATCGAATCTAGTTTTCAGTCCTCAGTATCGGGACATTTTGTTCTTTCTTTCTTTTTACGCCGGTGTTTCTAAATTTACAGAAGAGGGTGGAAAAAAAATTGATCTGTTACGCGCTCGGAAAGCTATTGTGAGTGACCTATGAGTTGGATTTCTGTCAATGGTATTGATTTGTGCGAGAGGAATGGTTGTCATCCTGACGTGAGTACTGTGTCTTCAGAAACGACAGAGATTGAAGATCTTTCTTTTTGGGTGGAGAGTCGCTGCCCAGTGGTATTTGCAGAAAGAGGGGGGGGGGGCGATAGAGCTATTGCTATTTTACGACTGTTGGTACTTTTGTTGTCCTGAGTTTTTAGTTCCGGCTATTCTTGTTGTAGTTGTTGTTGGTGATGACAGGGGTGCTGATGATGTTGTCGCCGTACTTCCTTCAGTGTTGTAAATGTAGATCCTAACTTTAACAGCAAGGGGTCAAGATCAACTGCCAGTTAGAAAAATATTTATTATTATTCTTATCATTATTATTATTAGGCGGTCCCCGCTGACTCGGGGAATACAGAGATGTGATTATTTAAAGTTGAGTTTCGGCCACCAATGTGTAAATCGAGGCGCTGTCCTGTCATACTTTTTAATTCTACTCGAAGGAAATACGTCCCTTTTTTTTTTTTTTTTTCGGGCTCAAAATGTCGGACTACTTTCTTCAGTTTAGCTCAGTAAGTTGTGGCTCAAAATGTCGGACTACTTTCTTCAGTTCAGCTCAGTAAGTTGTGGCTCAAAATGTCGGACTACTTTCTTCAGTTCAGCTCAGTAAGTTGTGGCTCAAAATCAACCAAAATATTAAAAATACAGCGAACTTCACGACCTTTGAACATATGCCCACGCACACCGTTACCTCTCTGTCGGTAATGTGATATTTTGTAGAATAAAAAGCCGTTAAAAAAGCCTTTCATGATTACACTGAAGGCGTTACTTCCTTTGTAATATGATTATGATATTTGAGAATTGTCCCGCCCTAGATGAAAAGAAGAAGGAAAAAACATAAAAGATCATGCTTTACACAAATTTCTAACTTTTTTCCCTTGTTCCGCGAGTTGGTTCAAAGAGTGCAAGACACTCTTGTGAATTTTTGTTAATATACTTCAGATTTATATCATCGATGTTTTTATTTTATCGTTTTTAATCATGCAGGCTCGTTTGACACTACAGGACTGTAGTTTTGCCTTGGCGAAGTAGACTGTTGAATATAGAGGGCTGGCAACCAGAATGTTTTTTGTTGTTTTTTTTTGGTCCAAAATAGTCAATGAGAAAAACGAGTGAACTTGTAATGAAAAGTCAAATAATTGCAATAATTTCAACACGGCCTCAGGAGGGGTTTTGGCGGGTAGTGAAATAGTAACACACCTTGTGTCTTGGTAATCTGCAGGCATTGAAAAGGAATGGGTAAAATTGGACATAACACATTCTTGTCGATAACCCTCGAAATACAATCTAAAATCTCGTTCTTATTGGTTGTTAGAAAAGAAAAATGCTTTTTCAAAGACTCCCATGTGTATACTGGATAATTTGTCGAAAGACTCCGTGTTCTGTTTACGAACTAAGAGAGAGGTCATCCGACTATTATTATTTTGTATTATTATTATTAAATAATGACATAATTTCTCAAGCGTTGTGTATATGTCTGCAAATGCCGCTCTGCGCCTCGTCCATGCTGCAATATCTCAGGTATAAATGCACAAAGCCCAAAGGACAATTACGCATTTCAATGGTTCTGAAGGCAGGAGGATTCAAAATCATTGGTCCGATAAAACTACGCTTCAATGTGGGTGGCACGGTTGCGGGGGCCTCAGCATATTTCTTGCATAGTTTGTGGCTTCAAAAAGGCATCCAGTGTTCTCTCAGCTAAATAAGAGGGAGTATCTTGAGTGCTGACGGGAGAAAGGGAATTTTCTTCATACAATCATGGTGGTAATTCCAAAAATCTCCGAGGAGATTATAATTATTCATGCTTGGTTTAATGTTTTACATTTTTCAAACCGAGAAAATGAGAAGGATTGGCGTGAAATAAAGGGAAGCGGGGCTAAGTGCCAACGAAAAGTGAAAAAGTAATCTTTAAAAGTGTAAGAAGTGTTACTGTTTCTAGTTTACAATGAATAAAGAGAAGTTCAGCTAAGTGCCAACCAAAAGTGAAAAAGTAATATTTAAAAACTGCAGAAAGTGTCACGTGTGACTGTTTCCAGTTTACAATGAATTATTAGCGCGTAGGGTTATTTCTCTCCACAACTGGCAAATTATTGACCTCATTGGTGACACCATGCAAGTTTCTCGGCTGAGTTCGCAGTTTTGCCAAAATGCTGTAGCTGAATCCTTCGATTTTGAGCTACGATGCTTCAACCAATGGGCTTCGTCTCCTCTCGATACATGGTCTGTCACTGCAGTGCCATCTGTCTTTTTAAAGGTTAGGCATCACCAAACATGCTCACAGCGTGGAGTCCAGAACACGAACGGTTAACACCCTCTCGTCACTGCGACAGCTGGCCTGCTCTTTCTGCACTTTGCCCCCGGCTGAACAATAAGATGTAACAGGCATTTTTGCGTATTGATAATGTCAAACAACTTGAAGAGTGACAAAAGCACCAACCAAGTCATTGAAACGTATGTGATCATCTGCAGGTGGCTCGCTCAATTCCCTGATAACTATCTCGTGACCACATCTGAGAATGATCCCTGCCAAAAATGCCCAATGCAGCAAGTGTGACAAGCTCCGATGAGTCCTATGGTAGAATCTGTTCGCAAGTCAACAGTTCTTGCGTTTATACAGCAAACGTGAAATAGCTCGTCCTTAGTTCTTGTTTGGTCCAACTCCACTTTTTGCAGACTGAGAAATTCGACATTCAACGTTTGCAACTTTTGGTATTATGATAAGGAGTTAGAATAAATCTGAACTGTGAAACAGCTTGATAAGTGCCACAATGCATTTTAAACAAGTGTCAACGTGTGCATTTGTTATATACCTCTTCTATATACTAAAAGATCTCCAGTTTTTAAGAAAATGGAGATAGAACTAAAAAGAACTAAGGTCGCGATAGCTTAATGGGCTTATGTCACAGACTACAAAGCAACAGCACACAGTTTATCGCAATGATCTGGAATAATGTGTAGTAAGAAAACTACTGCCATTTTGTGTCTTTTCAGAATATACACGTTGTTTTCTCACATTCCCATTTGTCTATTTCCCCAGCGAACTGTGTAGGGCCATTTTGTCTGTCTAACGAACTGTGTAGCGTAATTTAATCTCTCTAGGTTAGATTGTCGATATTACCAACTATCTGTCTGGTAGCTCGTCCTCAAGCTTCAATAGACCATCTGATTATTTGTCGTCAACATTGCCGGCTACTTAAGTACATATCAGTCCATCCATCTGCCCGTTTAAGCCATCTTGCGAGCACACTCCTGTCCGATACGATCTCTAGTTCACCGAGCAATCAAACCCCGATTAGCTTCACTGCAGCTGTCACAAAAATTCCCAGACATTAAAATTTCATCAAACTAAAGTATCGATCAGCTCATGTCACACTCGCTACCGATTACGACAACGCTGTTAATTTTGTCGCTAATGTCAAAACTGAAGGGGAAAAGAAACGATCATTGCCTCCATCTCGCACATTGTGTCTCGTGAGTTTCAAATATTATTGCGGAGGTGTTGAACAGTATTACGCATGTGGTTACTGCAGCCGTGTGCTTATGATTTCAAACCTATTACTTAAAATGTGCAGTGACACTCGGTGACATGTGCTGTCGTTTTGGAAATGGGGAGAGATCTTCTAAGTCAAGATCTTTATCAACGTCACATTTGAACAGTTTGCGTTTCTCCTATCTAGAGTAATGTACGAGGTCGAGGGGTTGAATAGATCGTAAGAAATTTATGAAAGCATAATTATTTTCTTGTTCCTTTTTTTTCTTCAATTCATGATCATCATGAACGTTCCTTTGCACCCCCCCCCCCTTCCTCCTTTCCCCGCCCCAACCCCACGGAAACATAATTATTGCGATCTTAGTTGTTCTATCTCCATTTTCTGACCAAAAAATAAAAAACAAAAACTAGAGATCTTTTACTATGTAGAAGAGGCATAGCAAATACACACTCTGACACTAGTCTTGTTTAAAATGCGTTGTTACGGTTCTGATTTATTCTAATGCTTTATCATAATACTTCTTCTTCTTCTTTCGTTCACCAATCTAAATCTGCAGATTTGTTCTTTTAAGAAAATCTACGGTTTTCTGTAGTTCTGGCAGAGCACCATGTTTGATATTCAGGTCGGTGGGTTGGGGCCAATAGTTTCTCGCTGTGCTGAGGAGAGTGTGAAGTTCTGCAATATTATGCTCCGTGTTTTGAGGAGACTGGCTGCACTGACATAATGACAGATGTTCCTATTTTAAACTTGGTGAACGTGTGGTGGTGGAGCCTATTGTGGCCAGTTCTTATACTAAAGCCGCTAACGTTTAAAGTCGAACTTCTCAGTTGTGCAAAAAAAAAAATGAAGTTCGAACAAGCAAGAATTAAGGTCGGGAAATTGAGACTGAGTCGTTGCTGCAAATGTCTGTCCAGTATCATATTCACCACATTTAAAAATAATATCACCAAGTTATCGTTACATGATAATTTCTAAACATGCATTTTACCACTGGTTTTTAGTATTATTTCACAATTTAAAGTGGGAAACATTTTGTCCAAAATCACGTTCGGGACTACATAATCTGTCAGTCTAATATTACGATCACACATCTCTGACCCACCATAACCTATTGGCCACTGGACCAAAGCCGTTACATGTCTGTCTGTTACGCACCCCCAAGGAAAAATCTGTTGTTGTTTTTTTTGCGCGCAGGTTCTAATATCGATTTCAGTCACAAATAACCAACGTTGTCATTTTAAATGCGCAATGTGTAGATTGTGTTAAAATATGATAGGGAAAGGATAGTAAATAGTGTTGGATTCGTACACAAACACACACTCTGAAAAGGGATTGTTTTCTGTTGCAAATGTCAAAGAAGAAAAAAACGTAACATGGGAGTAATCACTGTATTTCATAAAATATCCAAGAAAAAAGTATTTTGTAGGAAATGTGCATATGTGGGAATGATATTAATATTTTATTTTTCATTCCTGGTGATCATATCAAGGAACACCATCTAAATCATATTTAGATTTTCCCAATGGGGAGCATAACGAAACTTCATAACGAGACGAGCCAGGATTTTCGCCCCACCCACTACTGTACTTATTGGAAATTACAAACTGTATAACGCAAAAGACGGTTCATGCCGCTTCGGTTCATTGTTTTCTCTTAGTTAAGCATAGGTCCATCACCAGGGGGGACCTGGAAAATAATATATGTATGCAGTATCTTTGTACTAGACGAAGCGTTAACAGGGCCCTATAATATATCCAACAGAAGTGTTTTTCTTGGTTTCATAAACGAGTTTTGTCGTTAACATTTCCATAATTGTTATTTGTTCTATATAATCATTTCATCATTTATACAGCACTGATAAAAACAAGTGGTTATTTGCAAGGATGGCTCTTGGGTATCTAATGCATGGGGGGAGGGGGAAGGGCAGGGGTGTGAACTGGGCACTGCAGATTCGGTGGGACACTCACACATAGGTAGAAATTAACACTTTGTGTGCCAATAGCCGTTGATTCGGTTTTTCCGCTGGTCACATTTGTGCCAATCACTGATGTATCGGTGGACAAGAACGCTAGGCTATTTTATCTCGGGAAGAAAGAAAGTCGGCTTTCTATTTATAAATGTTTGCTGTAATTAGTCTTCGTTCATCTCCCCCACTATTTTCTTCATGTATCGGCAAACATGGAAAAATGTATGGCACACAAAGAGTTAAAATACACGAACAAATCACCGCAGTTCGTTGTTTTTTGTTTGTTTGTTTTTGCATGTATTTGGAACGAACATTAGTTATACAAATAATAATACGTACGTACATACACAGAAAAGTTCTGCGAGTTATAATTATATCCGATGTAAATAAATGTGTACATGTAACTACGCGCCAGTGAATCTCCAAGAAGATTTTTAAGCAAAGGCAAATTATAAAGACGCTAGCTGTGCTGCTGTGTACTCTTTGGTTTCCATAGAAAACAATGGCTGATTCAAATATCTACACGATAGAATTAAAATAACTGTTATGTTTTTGTTATGGGGAAGGGGGCTGTGGTAGGGGCCAGGGGCAACTGCTCCTTTTGAACCACCCCATGCCCCCCCTCCCCTTGAATATGGCCCTGAATATAATTATCTATATTGAGTTTTTGGGAGAGAAGAAGGGGAGGTGTGGGGGATTATGTGGTTGGGTGAAGCGGTTGAGGGTGACGAGCGGCACGAAGCCGAGCGGTTACGGAGGCGATAGACAATCAGTCGACCGTGAAATGATCAGTGTCACAGCTCACGGCTTCGTCCTCCTCTGGACCACTCGCCTCTACATTTCTAGCACACCTGGCACTTTTGTGACTCTATCCCCCAGGCCTTTTGTTAAAAAGATCATTTTGATGGTGTCACTGATCTCTGTCATCTGTGTATTGTCATCATCCGCTGTGGTAGCTTTAGCTTGCCACGGATAAGTTACCTCAACACATCTGGTTTCATTCATTATTCTAATCTTCCTCATATCGACATTCACGGAATCTTCAAATTTGGCATTATTTGGTAATTGAAATATTAAAATATAAAGCAGGGTTCTCACGTATACGGGAACGGAAACGGCAAACGGAAACGTCAAAGAGCCTTCAAGTAGTGAAATAGAAAGAATGTTTCCGCACGCCGCTTCCGTACACATGGAAACACTCTTTCTTTTTATTATATGAGGGATTTTTTGCCGTTTCCGTTTCCGTACACATGAGAACCCAGCTTAAATGTCTTCACCCTGCAATGCTAAGACAGATTTCGTCCCCTTAGAGAGACAATGTTCTAACTCCCTTCCGTCAACTTTTGAGAAATTGATGAACGAAGTGTCATGTGCTCATAGCTTTTGATGATTGGACTTTTCTTTTTTTTTCTTTTTGGTAATACTTAAAATAATTTTTTTCCCGAATCTGCTTGATACTTTGACACAAAATGGAGAAGGCCTGTAGAAGTAGAGTGTAGTGTGTAAATCGGTTCAGCCAAAAAGTGGAGACAGAACCTTTTCATTTTAAGGGGACGTACTACTCCTAGTTGGTGTTGGGGCATAGAAAGAGTGTAGACCCTTCTTGAACCCGTTTTTAGTAAAACTTAAGTGTTTTCTTTTGTATTCGCTAATGGAAAAGCTTTGTGTCTTCGGTGAATAAAAATATAAAGCAATAGATGCGGATTTCGTCTCTTGATTATGGTCTCGAGTTAAAATGTACGCTTATTCTTTCATATAACACGATAAGATTAAATGACAAAGTTATATAACATCCCTGCGAGAACTGTATTCACCATTTCATAAAAGAAATAGATCAGAGAATTCCGAGTCTGGATTATCAAAGTATCAGAATGCTAATAAAGGATGTTTGCAGTTTTGTAAATCGTCAATTATTCTAAGACAAAAGGAAAACAAAACTGGAAACAAAAAATAACTCAAAACGTCAACGTTCTAGATCCAGTTTGTCAATATACTTTCCCTCTGTGTAAAGCTTTGTTCTAAATGTAGACTCTTGAAATAATGATAGCCATAGAAGTTTAACTTTTGTTTATTTACTTAATTCTCTTACTTTTAAATTGCAATTCCAGCGTCTTGATAGATCAAACAAAGATCAAGTTTGCATAAATTCTGTTCGTTTGTTACCCTTATTTTGTATTAGGTGTCGACTGTTAAATAATGATAACTTTAGAATTTAAAAATTATTATATCAATTGTTATCAAATAATTATTATTCTTATTATAGTAAAACGTATTGATTTTAAATGCAGTTCCAAATACTGGATAGATCAAAGAGAAGTAAAGTTTATGGAAGTTTATCTAATTGTTAAACTGGATTTAGGATAACTATTTCATTATCCGACTGCATTTGTGTAGACATTTATTTATGGCTGCAAATTTGACTTGGTGCTGCTGAATTTTACCATTTGATAGTCTCTTTGACGTAAAAAACATGTTTCTATTAAATTCTCCAGTTATATTGGGTTGTTATTCTGCAGGATTAGGGAAAAAGACAGTATATGCCGCTGTATTTTAAATTCACCTTTTAATTAACATCATATTACTAGAATGAAATGTGTTCTATAGTTTATTTTGCTCACAGGCAAATGGAAACTGAACAAAGCATAATATAAGGGGTAAGCCGGACCAAGGCTGGCGTAGGCCCCACACTGGTGGCTCACCACCTAACGATTATGCATCACACTAAAACACTACTCACAACCCACACCGCGGCGGTATGGGCAGTCAGTAGTGTTTAAAGTGTGATGCATAGTAATTAGGTGGTGAGCCACCAGTGTGGGGCCTACGCTAGCCTTGGTCTGGCTTACCCCTAAGGCGGAGCGCATGTGAAAAAGCTTTTTTTTTTTAATTTGCTGTACCTACTGTAAAGCTTTGTTTTTTATGTATATGCAGTCTTTTACCATACCCTGGCAGTTTTGTTATGTTGATAATCAATCAGTGATCCATACAACATTAATTTGAAGGTGGGCTAGTGGCGGTTTGCAAAATAAATTTCCTAATTTCATTGCTCTGTATTTATTATTATTATTATTATTACTATTACCATTATTATTATTATTATTGTAATTATTACCATCATTATTATTATTGTTATTATTATGTTATTACCATCATCATCAACTTTAACATCATAGCATTCAGAACAACAACACAAGAGATCAAGCGTGTCTGCTGACTTCTCCCATAGATTTAAAACGTACTGTCATCGACAGTTTGATAGCTATACTAAATCTTATACATAATGTGATTTACTCAAGAGCCATACCGACGTGTACTTTTTTTTTTTTTATCATTGTGATTTATTCTTTATATGACAGAGCAAAGATTTATGGATTTATTTCTTAAATTTTGGAATACGTAAAATTACGATCGATGAAAGAAAATAATAATAATAAATGTTTCTCCCACAAAGAAAATGTGCCTTGGTCGAATATAATTATAGTCATAAAATGCTGTCTTAGAATAACAGTTCCATATTTAGAAAATAATTATGTTAATTGATGTGTGTGGGTATTTTACGCTATCATACTTTACAAAGGGGCGGGGTAAGTAACGTGTGTGTATTTTAGGTCTAATGGCAGTGCAGTCAAATCCATTGACCCTAGAAATGCCGGATTTCTTTTGACTTTTGTTGTCTGAGTGGTGATGTGCACTGTTTTAGCAAAAGAAAAATTGGCTGACACACACAGATGCACACACCCACACGTGTGCACCCATGAGCACACTGGCAAAAGTGCATTTATAATTATGAAGAGTTTGGATATGTGTTGTAGAAGATAACTGTACTCTAGAGATTTTTTTAACGAAATAAGTAGTTACGTAAATAAATAAATAAATAAATAAATAAATAAATTGTCCCTTCAAGCATCTGGGCATGCCAGATCTATCTATCTATCTATCTATCTATCTATCTATCTATCTATCTATCTATCTATCTATCTATCTATCTATCTATCTATCTATCTATCTATCTGTCTATCTATCTATCTATCTATCTATCTATCTATCTAATCTATCTATCTGTTTATCTATCTATCTATCTATCTATCCTAAGTCCGTCCGTCTGTCTGTCTGTCTGGCTGTCTGTCTGTTTGTTCGTCTGTCCGTCCGTCTGTCTGTCTATCCCAAGCGCCATAAATGATGATTTTCCTTCGTGTATAACAATGATGAATTCTCTATAAATTATATTCATCTATCACTAATCTGCTTATCAAACTATTATGTTTATTTGTGAACTCTCATGAGACCCTCGGTCATTCTCGGAACTGTGATCGGCTGGGCCACCAGCACCCCCACCCCCCCACCCCCTTTTTTTTGGTTCTAACTCTACAACAATCTCCTCCCCCACCCCATTTGGTTCTTTTCTTTTGCCCCCCTTTTTCTTTTAACCTTTCACAGGCCGTGGCAACTCATCGGTTTCCTAGCGAGATTCGTTGCCAGATTTTTAACGAGTCTACCAGGCCACGTCACTCATCAACCAAACACATTCTTTGCCTTGCACATTATATCCCCAAGGGGGGAAAGGGAAAAGTTGGAGTCGTCTCGAATGCTTCCATGTGTGAACGGGGGCGCTATGAAAACCATTCCGATTCGGGATGAATGAAATATCGTTGTTGGAATTTTGCACTGCCGTTATAAATAAACAGTGGGGGGATGAGAATTGAGTTTGGACAGAGCGAAGACTGCAGAATAGGATGATAATATTAATGATAATGAAGATATCAACAGCGGCATCTGTGATAAATTTTAATTATTATCATACCGCTATTCTAATTCTTGTTGCTCCACTTTTTGCACAGCTGAGAAGTTCGACGTCACGTTTGCGGCTTCAGTTGCAGGCCTATTATGATGAAAAGTTGGAATAAATCGGAACTGTGAAACAGCTTGATAAGTGCCACAATGTATTCCGAACAAGTGTCAAAATGTGCATTTGTTATATACCTCTTATACATACTAAAAGATCTCCAGTTTTTCTGAAAATAGAGATGGAACAAACAGGAACTTAGGTCGCCATAACACAACATTCACGAGGATAACAATATCAGCGCTGCTGGCAGCAGTATAAAAATATCGCTGAGAATAAAAATCGAGAAAGAATCAGAACGACAACAAATCTTTAGAGAAAATCCGCTTCTATCAACGTTTACGTCACTTAGCTTTAGTTCCCTCGTTACAATTCTGCCAGTTTAATTTTGAACAACTGATTAAGGGAGAGATTTTCCTGCAGTGGTGAACGACTATTCTATGCGGCTGCTGTGGGGACACGGTGGTCTAGAGGCAAGGGGCTCGCCTCCCATGTCAAAGGTACCGGGTTCAAATCCCGGTCGGTGCATGCAGGCTTGTTGGAATTTTGGGATTTTTCTCGTATTTTCTGGTGTGATCCTATGGTGGGTAGGATCGAGCATCCAGTCTTCTCGGATAAGTACGAAAAAAATCGAAGGGCCCGTGTGGACGTTGCACGCGTTAAAGATACCTTGGCAGTTGGAAATCGAGAAGAGCAGGCCGAACAGGACGCGGCCCGGGCAAAAATTAAATAAAAATTTATCTACTCCCTCCCCATATCATCATAACCATAGATAGTCTGTTTTTCACTCAGACTTGAACTGTCTTTGAATCAATCAGCGAGAAAGAATTATTTCAGTTTCACCAATTCGGGAGGTCTTTTTTTAACAACACAGTCCACGAAACCCAGGCAAAAACCGGTTTGATCCAATGCGCCAGGAGCCCTTCATAATGAAGATCGTAAGATATGTGTACCATGTATGTACTCTTAAACGTTCAGTGAAAGTGGATTCCCCTCATGGGATAAAAAAGTGATTTTTATTTTATCTTATCTCATCTTATCTTATCTTAGTCTTGCAAGAACCATCGGGGACTTTCTAAGATTTCCCATTGGCCTCGAAGAGAAAGTAGTTTTAAAAAATGATGATTCGTTAAAAAAAAATAAAGAAAAGGCAGCCACAAGAAATTATACTCCATATCATCATAACCATAGACATCTCTCCATCACGAAGCAGTTGCCGCACCTAGGAAGAGCACCATTGTCTTGCAGTTTACAACACCTTTAATTTAACATAACACAGATTTACACGCGGCATGCCATTATCCCCGCAAGACTCATTATTTTGTGACGCAAATTAATCATCCTGCACCCATCTTACAACACAACGTTTTCAACTGTATTCTCCACGCTCCTCGTCCATATTTCTCAAATCACACGATAAATTACGTGTTTTAAAGAAAAATGGCCTTTTTGACAGTCTATTATTATCTCCAAATTCTCCGTGGGAAAAGATCATTATAAGGAAATACAACCGACGTGTAGATAGATTTCTTTGAAGAGTTCGTTTACAGGGACCTCGCTGCAATCATTTATCATTATCAATTAATCATACCTTGTAATGGTTAGCAGCTGAGATGCATGTGGTAGTTTATAGACCTCAAAGAGCAAGGGGTGTCAGTGATCGAGTGCTTCTACATGAGGAATTTGATGCCGTCAAAAGAAGTGCAGTCAAATGATAAATCCAGTATGATTATCACCACCAATATTCTTACAAGTTATAAGTAGAGAATTTATTTATTATTTATATTATTCATTTGTTTATTTATTCATTTATCTATTTATTCCTTCATTATTTATCCATTCATTTATTGATTCAATAATTCGTTCCTTTCTATCTATCTATCTATCTATCTATCTATCTATCTATCTATCTATCTATCTATCTATCTATCTATCTATCTATCTATCTATCTATCTATCTATCTATCTATCTATCTGTCTGTCTGTCCGCCCGTCTGCCAGTCTGTCTCTAAATTTACATACTTATTTCTTTCCTTCAATTTTTATTTACTGCATTACAGCAAATTTCCCCTCTGTCCCGACAGCCCCTTTTTCAACCAAAAAGCTTGCCTGCTATTGTTACTGTTGCTGACGGGAGACCTTGCACAATCCAACTTATTCCTTTTGTTTTCTGTGTGCATTTCAATTTTCGTATCAAGCCCTTCTGTGACACCCCCCCCCCTCCCCCCTTTCCCAGTTTTCACTGTGCGTCTGAGCATTTACTCGTTTGTTTGTTATTATTTTTTCTTCTTCATTTATACACTCACGCTTTTCAGTTATCTTCATTCTCTTTCCTCTTCCGTTTCAGATATGGGATGGCAATGGGAGGTATGGGCATGTATCCAGATCAGTACGGGGCCATGGCAAGACCCTCCCCGTACGGTCCTTACGGCGGGCACCACCCCCACCACCCGGTCAAGGAGATGGTCAAGCCGCCCTATTCCTACATAGCACTTATAGCTATGGCTATACAGTCGGCCCCTGACAGAAAGGTCACATTGAATGGAATCTATCAGTTTATCATGGAGAAGTTTCCATTTTACAGAGAAAACAAGTGAGTGAAACATCTTTTAAATATTATTTTGCTAGTTATTTGAAATTTTTAATGTTATTCCAGTTTTCCGTCCATGGCCTTGTTTTTGAGTAATGTTGTGTTGTTGTATGGTTGTATGTTAGCTTATTTTTCGTCTTCTTTGTCTGTTGTCCCGTTTTTAAGTAAGTTTTGTTTTAGTCTAGTTTTCGTGTTGTTTGTCTATGGTCATGTTTTTGAAAAAGTTGTAGGCTGTTATAGTTTCGATTTGTTAGTTTGTCTGTGGTCATTTTTTAGAATAAGTTTTATGTTTGTCTAGTCTTCGTCTTATCAGTTGTTCAGTAGGCTTGTCTTCGAGTGATTTAGTTGTTCAAAAGGCTGGTTTTTCTATTGATTTAGTATTTCAGAGGGCTGGTATTTGAGTGAGTTAATTGTTCAGAAGGCTGGTTTTTCTAATGATTTACTTCTTCAGAGGGATGGCTTTTGAGTGAGTTAGTAGTTCAAAATGGTGGTCTTGTTTTTTGAGTGAGTTAGTTGTTCAGCAGACTTGTTTTAGAGTGACTCGGTTGTTCGCTAGGGTTGCTTCTGAGTGAGTTAGTTGTTTAGTAAACCTGTTGGTTTTTTTTTTTGTTGTTTGTTTTTTTGAGAGAGTTAGTTATTCACTGGCCTTGTTTTTGGATGAGAACTGACTGGGCTAATTTCGACTAATGTTAGGGTTCTGTGATCATTTTATTATTAAGCAATCATTTGTTGTTGTTGTTTGTTGTTGTTGTTGTTTTTTACTTTTCCTATATGCATTTACTATTATTAGTGTTGTTGTGTTGTTGTTGCTGCTGCTGCTGTTGTTGTTGCTGCTGCTGCTGCTGCCGCTGTTGCTGTTGTTTTACCGTTTTCACCTTACACTTTTGATTTTTTTGTCTTGTATTTCATCTCTCTTTCTGCGCACATAAATGCTTGTATCATAGTCATTCAGATCTCAGTTTTATGTCCAAATTAAATTTTATATCAGGATTGAATTATATGTATTTTTTACACATCAACCTGAAATTGGTTCAAAACATAATGTTTAAGAGTTATTGCTATGTTTAGAAAGTTTAAAAAGTGGGGTTTCAACACTTTATCAATAGGCTTTGTATATTTTATGAGGTGAAATTCTGAACAAATTAGTTAACTACTGCAACACTTAAACATATCAAACAAACAAACAAAAAATGAAACAAAAATAATTTATGAACAAACATTGCAAAAAAAGAAAAGAATAACTGTTGACCAAATTACTTTCTGGAAATTTAATTATACTCATTGAGTAAAATGATATTTAAAGAAAAGGTTTTGATTTCATCAGATCAATAGGGACTTGGAAAAATAAGTAGGTAAATAAATGAACTCGATGTATTCATGTACAGATAAAAAGCAAATATTTCGGCCTGAAAGGTTTCCATAACCTAATGGCTATAATGGACTGTTAATTATCGTGCTATAACTCAAATAATTGGGAAATAAACCTTTGGACTTTAAAAGCCATGATACGATCTGGGAGTCTTTATTAACTCAGAAGTTAAATTCCAAAATTATATCTTGTTCTCCTCTCAAGCTAACGCTCACATCTTGCAACCTGTGCTCGGTTTCGGCTTTTTCAATATGTGAAGAGAGATGGAAAGCGAAAGACAAATTCGAAGGGCCCAAATTCCGATCTTACTTTTCAGTTTTACTGGACGAAAATGCGTTTTGTGTGTGTGTGGGGGGGGGGGGGTTGTTTTGTTGTTGTTTTTTTTGTTTTGTGTATTTGCTTTGTGTGTGTTTGCGAAATATTTTTTTTATCGTAAATACATAATATGAAAGACTGCATTTTGTCCAAAGTGATTGTGTCCACATAATTCATCGCCAACAATTGTGACAGCACACTAAATGTCGAAATTTTCCGTTACGTAGTCATGAAGTTTTCGGTGTTTACACGTGCACCCTCTAGCTCCACTGAAGTGTGATAACAATTTTGCACGAATCCAAACAGAAGTCTTGAAATTTTCAAGTAATAAATTTTGTACTTTTTGTAATAAACTCGTCACCCTCTCGCTCCATTGCAGTAGTGTGACAACAATTTTCCATGAATTCAAACAGAAGTCTCAAAAGTTACAAAAGTGATAAAGTTTGTCTTTTTCTAAAAAAAAAAAAAAGTAATGAAAAGTAGAGCCTGATAAAGGAAAAGGTAAATACAACCAGGCTTAAGAAAAAAATAGTGTATTTCATTGTTGCCACTGAATTCTACAGCCCCGGAGGCGGAAAAGCACAGGCAAGCTGTTCCCCGGCGGGCTGGGAACCAGAACCATTATTTATAAAGTCCTGTTAATTTGAACAGCCGCCTATTGTGTCCAGGCTGTGAGGTATTTGAACACAGAAACAGTTGATTTAACAGGATTATCCTGTTGTAAAGCAAGGAATTGTCACAAATCAAGGCGTCAGAGTTTATCTTCCAGCTTAAGGCTCCAGACATTATTTAGTCACACATTTTATCGTGAAAACAGCAACATGTTTTATGTCAAAGCTGCCGGTAAGTCACATATGGGAATTAACTCCCTAACTAAATAATACAGGGAAGATAAATATGGGTAACCTTTCTGGTAACTCTTTAATCTTACCCTTAGGCATACCCCTATGGAGGATTCGGAAAAAAAAAGATTTTTCTAGTTGTTGTTTTTGGCCCTTCATTCGATCTTTTCCTTGCATTTTCTCTTCTTTTTATTGGCCGTTTAATTTTGTCTTAACGTTGGAGTTAATACACGTATTATAATAGATAGATAGATGAATAGATAGATGGATAGACGGACAGATAGACGGATAGATAAGATGGGTGGATAGATAGATAGATAGATAGATAGATAGATAGATAGATAGATAGATAGATAGATAGATAGATAGATAGATAGATAGATAGATAGATAGATAGATAGATAGATAGATAGATAGATAGATAGATATTAATCGTACCAGGAATCTAAATGAATAAACTAGAAACAAACATTTGAATTACTGATTAAAAGA
Organism: Onchidella celtica; assembly: GCA_963931925.1. Taxonomy (NCBI): domain Eukaryota; kingdom Metazoa; phylum Mollusca; class Gastropoda; order Systellommatophora; family Onchidiidae; genus Onchidella; species Onchidella celtica. The sequence goes on along the minus strand of OZ007574.1, from coordinate 30,597,715 downwards.
AGAAAGTGTATGTCATCATGGGCTGATAGTCATCTCATTATATGTTAGGGATTTTGAAAGGCTCACTGTAGCATGTTGAACATATCTTTTAAAATTAAATAGATCTATCGCTATATAGTAATAGTGTCAAGGGTGCGAGATAAATAATGTAGATCCCTTGTCACATTATCATGGACACACTGGCAGACAAGACATTCTCTGCATGAGTTAAATTACGTGTCTGCAAAGTTTCTTAGAGTGTACCGGAGATGCTTAAAATAATGTTTATATGGGAGTATTTACTTGTACTTGTGAAACTTAGAATTGATGAAGTTCTGGAGACCAAACATAATTAATGTGGTACCAGAGAAAGGCACCGAAAGGCCCAATGTGGCCGCTATCGTGCCGACACATCGCAAAACTCAAACTCAAATCTCAAATTAGAAATGGATGCTTTCATCCATTGAAATCTGCATAATAATAGCGTAATAGTCACATTGTCCATTGTGTTTTATACCTCAATATCATTATTGTTTCCGTGTTTAGGTCTTTATTTTAGGAGATTCGCTGCCCTTGGCATTTACACCTCACTTTTTCTTGTTTTTATTTTTCTTGTCTTTGTTTCTGTGTGTTTTTTGTGATAGGGATTAGTTGTTTTTGTTTGTTTGTTTGTTTGTTCAGAATTTTGCCTGAGCAGAGGCCTTGTTCGGCCTGCTCTTTTCGACTTTTAACTACCAAGATATCTTTAATGTGAGCAATGTGCACACGGGCCCTCCGAGTTTTTCTTCCTTATCCCAGAAGACTAGATACTCGATCCTACCTACCATAGGATCAGGGACAGGGATGTTTTTTTTTCACCGAAAAAAAAAAAATTCCAACTTGCCTGCACTAACCAGGGATCGAGCCCGGTACCTTCGACATGAGAGGCGAGCAGTTTGCCTCTAGACCACTGTGTCCTCCACCGTGTTATTTAATTGTTCTCCGTGGCACATTAACATTATTTGAATATTTATATTATCTAACATTATTTCATGCCGATAAGCAAGACACTCAGTCCCCGAACGGAAAGAATAGAAACTCCAACTTCTTAATTCTTCCCTAAAATGGCGGATCAAAGTGATAGTTTTTCCACCATTCAAATTAGCAGAACTGTAAAAGTCCCTAAGTGTAACTGCCCAATGTCGTGTCATATAAAACAGTGTCCACGTAAACCAGCCAGCTAACTAATTTACCAATTTTCATATTTCTTCGCATATATTCGGAACCTTTGAATCGCTAAACATTATTATTTGTGCGTGGATCTGGCGAACTCGGGCTTACGGTGAAATGTCTATACCTCTTTAAAAAATCAAACTAAAATATTTTTAAGATTGATTAAAATTTCAAGCAAAATATTTCACTTGAATGCACAAAAATTGCCAATCTTTCGAATAATAAACAAATATGAATTTCCATAGAGAAATGTACCTCTTTTGAAAGGGTTTCCTCCGGAATTTGGTCTTTCAGCCGTTTCGCCAGATTCACTCGATCACATTCATGGGCCTACGCCAAATAATATTGTTATTATTGTTATGATGAGGATGAATATTTTTTATTATTGTTATTATTCCTGATGACCTAAATAGTCCTTAAGGTAAATTCAGTACTGGCTTTTCTAATACCTTTACAAGTGAAACCGAAAGATTGATTTTTTTTTTTATGCGACTGTTCAATCAAATACAGGCTGACCATGGAAATAGACTTTTTGTTCTTCTCCTGTAATGCAAATCTAAATAATTTCACCTATATCCCTTCCGTAGACTCTCAGTGCGAATCCCTTACAACTTCACGTATATCTTGGAAATGACATTTACCTGCAAACATTTGCAGAATCCTTGTACTTTAAGAACATGCCCATATCTATTACCAGTGGACTCTTAATGCCAGTCTGTACCATTTTACGTATACATCTCCGAGAAGGCATTTATTTGCAACATCTGTAGAATCCGTGTACTTTGAGAACATGCCCATATTATTCCCAGTAGACTCTCAATGCAGTTCTGTACACTTTTGCTTATATCTCGAACGTGGCGTTTATTTGCAACTTTTATAGAATCCTTGTACTTTGAGAACATGCTAATATCTATTACTCGTAGACTCTTATAATGCCAATCTGTACAATTTTACGTATGCATCTCGGACATGGCATTTATTTGCAACATCTGCACAATCCGTGCACTTTGAGAACGTGCCAATATCTATTACCCCGAAGAATCAACATCGAATCAGGGAAGGGCAACGCTTTTAGGGCAAGTTGAAAAAACAAAACAACACAAAACTTTTGTTTAAAAGTAGATCTATAACACATCGCCGAGTCCACTAATTCACTTTCCACGTTTGTGGCTCTGTTAGTTCCAGACTCGAGTTCCACAGTGGACCAGAGCGTCTAAATTGTCCTCCCACATTCCGTCAAATCGTAATCGTTAAAGAAGCAAAGAATACACACCGTATCCCACTTCTCATGTTTACTGTTAAATTTCCCCCGTCGAGTGATCCCGTTTAAAAAGAAGTGCTTAATGGAATATTTAATATATTGGGGAAATTTAGAAGGAAATGAATGGAATGAGGAACGCAGGGCGAGCATGACTTCGGTTAATTGCACGCACGAGATTTCTTTCCTGTTTGTGGGCGCGTGGACATATTCACCGCATCAAAGTCAGTGTGACGTTGATTAAAGGAAGCGGAGCCAGGAGTCAACAAGCAATGGCATTAGATGGGTGATTACCGCGCTAAGATAACACATTTGTTTTTTCTTTTCATTCTGCTAATCACAGTTGATTTGTGAGACTAATTACGTAAAGATGAAAGCTTTCAGCATTTCTAGGCGGTTTGGTTTACGCGGGTCTATCTATCTATCTATCTATCTATCTATCTATCTATCTATCTATCTATCTATCTATCTATCTATCTATCTGTCTATCTATCTATCTATCTATCTATCTATCTATCTATCTATCTATGTATCTATGTATCTATGTATCTATCTATCTATCTATCTATCTATCTATCTATCTATCTATCTATCTATCTGTTTATCTATCTATCTATCTATTTCTACACTCATGTATACATCTATCAAACCGTGTTTCTTTACCTCAAGCGATATCGATTAATTGAACAAGTGTCGGTATTTCTGCCTCTTGATCTGACCGTCGTTATCAGGCTAGAAATCACTCTGTCCAATCCCCGATCGATCACACTGTCTGACCTTCTATCATTCCCTTCTTCCACATTTATGAATGTCTGCAATTCACTCTGTCTGTTCATCGATACGTCTGTCTGGAATCTACAACTCTTTACACACATTGAACATTCTTAAAAACGCTAAGACAGACAAAGCCTTTTCATGAAAATTTCACAGCGTAAATAAAAACAACGTTTGATGTTCAAGCCTCAATAATTCATCTCTGATTGCAAAACACGATTACACATGACAAAAAACAGCGGTGTTTTCTGGTAATTATTCACAACAAAGACCGGCTAAAAGTCCCAAGTTTCAGTCTGTTTTGGTTCATGCATTATGACCTAAAACGGCTCAGTTTTTGTGATAAACATCATCAAAGAAAAGATGAAAGAAGAAACAAAAGGTACCGATGTTGGACTACGCCCAATTGTTGCATCATTGACAGAAATGTCTCTTTGTTCTTAATTTCCAAAAAGACTTTCATTATGATCTTGAGGGTGAATTGTGTCTTATATAATTTCGTAAAACTATAACTAATTTGCAGTGGTCAAAAGACATCTCGATTTCCTCTTTTGTGTGTAATTTGTTACATTATATTCTTGAGGGGAGAAAAACATGCACTTACCGCTAAAGCAAGCGTTTTTTGTTCTTAATTTCTACAAATACTTTCTTGAGAGTGAGTTGTCTTACATTTTGTAAAACTATAGCTAATTTGAATGGTTAAAAGGCAAATGATTTCCTAGGGTTTGCGTGCATAATTTTTATGTCATATCCCTGAAGAAGAAAAAAAATGGACTTATCCCGAAACTTAGCTTTATTTCCATTTTTAATTATTTAGTTTACTATCCATTTATCAAAATTTATGTCATGAGGACTGAGAAAATAAATATTGAAATACCTTCCCTCTGTTACTGCAGCACTTACAGCTTTCTAAACTGGCTTGAACATTTGAAATTACTTGAAATTCGCTAAACGCTCGTGAAATTTAGCTTAGTTTTCGGTTTGAGTTTAAGTTTGGGTTTAACGGCGGGCCGCTCGACAATGCCCACTTTGCACCATTCACTTTTTTTTTTTTCGTTATCTCTCTTTTGGCTGGCTCTCAACCCTCAGATGCTTACAGGTAGGATTCAGATATATAAAAGTGAAGTTGCAACATTTAACGCGAAAAGGCCCGTGTTAAAAATCTAACGGGAAAAGGCCCGTGCTGTAATGTATATCTGTATGAATTTTTAGCTTAGTAGCCAGGGCGTTGTTGTTGTTGTTGTTTTTCACTTTTTTTTTTTTTTTAGAAAATGTATTTCTTCGAATATTTCCACCCAAGCGGTGAGTCGACAAGTCAATACATTTAAAGCTGCCACGAGTCGTGCAATGAAACGGAAGGAGAATACCCATTATCGAGACGTGTGTCCAGATTTAGCAATTTTTAAAAAAATTTTTTGACTTATCTTGGCGGGGGTTTTTTTTGTGTGTTTTTTTTTTTTTTGGTTGCTTTTTTTTTTTTTTGTATGTGTTTATGTGTGTCTGTGCAAATGTTGACAGAAAATCAGTGTTCGAGTGTCAGGTTTTTGTTATGTAAACTTACGCAAATCAAATTGCCGAGGAAATCATATTTCGGTTAGGCTGGGGGTAGCCCCGGCTAATTCTGCTAGTATGTTTTATTTTCATGTACATTTAATGACCACTATTACAAATCTTTTATTCATAATGATAATGATAATAATTATGGAGTACATTCATAATATTAGCACCCGTCTTCACAATGCGGACCCAACACGCGTTCAATGAAATAATTTCAATCAGTATCTCTCTCTCTCTCTCTCTCTCTCTCTCTCTCTCTCTCTCTCTCTCTCTCTCTCTCTCTCTCTCTCTCTCTCTCTCACTCTCACTCTCTTTCTCCCTGTCTCGCTCTTTCTCTTTCTCTCTCTCTCTCTCTCTCTCTCTCTCTCTCTCTCTCTCTCTCTCTCTCTCTAGACACACATTCAGACACACCGACAGACAGCACACAGAGATATCAAAGAGACAGCTCATATTAAAAGAGGTGACAACAGTTTCAAGAGACGTCTCTGACAAAAATACCTCTACCACTTATTCACAAAGTGAAGATCGGGTAGTCACGCCCCCAGATGGTTTTTTGTATGAATTAATTGAATGAAGAATCACTTGAAAGGCGAGCACAGCTGTTCTCTCACGTGCAAATGATCAACACAAATAGACTGACGACTTACTGAAACACGAGTCTGGATGGCGGCAATGGTCCCTATACTTTCCTTTGTTGTCACTAAAGTATCACCAGTTGTTGTAAACTTGATAAATATTTATATCTCAAGAGTCACTGAACTGTTGCTCTCCCCTTTCTTCCTTTTGTCTTTAGTAGCTACTGTAAACATTGTAAAATTCTATAGTACCGACATCACCTCACGGTTCCTCATATTAAGTGGAATGGGTTTATCGACCGTCTCTGATCAAGACTCCGTTTCTAGCCCATTTGAATTACTTAACTAGTTTCAAATAGAATTTTTAGCTTGCTTTTAATCTCTCGTAGGTAGGTTTTAAAACCATGTTGATTTTTATATTCTTTTGTTTGTGTATTAGTTATATCGGGTACATTTCTGCGACAAAGGCAAATGGCTAGACAGTTACTTCTTACTATTTCATGAGTTTTCTTTGTTTGTTTTTTTTTGCCTTTTGTCTTTGTTTTTCTCCTTGTCAGAGAATGGTATGTGTGTGTGGTGGGGTGGGAGGGAGGGAGGGAGGGAGAGGGGGAGGTAGGGGGCGGGGGGGGGGGGGTCCTTCTCCCAATTTGTTATAGGTTTTGCTCTTTCAGTGTACCGTCGCATCGTTTTGTTGTTGTTGTTGTTGTTTTGTTGCTTAATTTTGTGATCATAACTGTTTCTTTGTTTTAAGTCAGTCCCAAATTGTGCGCCCGCGCCCTCCCCCCCCCCCCCCCCCCCATCTCCCTCTCCTCCTCTCCCGAAGGAAAAAAATACGTACTCTTTATTTTAATAATAATATTATTCTACATTTCCTGGTTGATTGATTCACTTCGTCGATGCCTATTGAGCATCGCGTCACAGCTTAGGGAGACAGATGGAGAGAGAGGGAGTGAAAGAGAGAGAGAGAGAGCTAGAGGAGAGAGAGAGAAAGAGAGAGTAGGAGAAACAGAGAGACAGAGTGAGAGAGAGAGTGGAGAGAGAGAAGAGGGCGGGGGTTGGGAGAGAGAGAGAGAGAAAGAGAGAGAGAGTGAGAGAGAGAGTATGAGAAAAGGAGAGGAGAGAGAGAGAAAGAGAGAAAGAGAGTGAGAGAGAGAGAGAGAGACAGCTGAAAATAAAAATTTAAAAACATGGTAAATCAAAAAGTTTACTGTTCACCGGGCTTCGGAAGGCTGTATGTGTGTCATAAAGTATGTCATACGGTATTTGTATTATTACTGTATCTCAACGCTTACCCGAAAGGGATTTTAACTAAAATAACATTTATTAACGTTTTGTTTCATACACCAGCAAATTCTTGTATCTGTTTGTTTACTTTTAGCAGCTTTGCCGCCAGCATAAATAGTGGATGTCCGCTTTGGAACACCGGTTATTGTATTTGAGCCGTCAGCCATTTGCAAACGACGGGGTTACCCTGGGCGAGACAGCCGCACAGCTAGATCTAACAAATTAATATATTTATTATTTCAAACAGTTTGAGTTACGCCCACAATGGTAATAATAATTGTTCAAATATTTATGTAGGCGCAGTTTTCATTAGTACGGTGGATAAAATAACGCGTCCTCAATTGAACACAGACATTTGAAATGTACATTATTTAATGGTGGAATTTAAGAAAATGGGAATATTTTTCTCCTCTGTCCGTCTGTTCTTTCTCATAACATGGATGCTGAAAGATAACATTGGTCTTAATGAGACTCAGTATCATCTGTTTATCAATTGTCATGAATGGTATGAAGAGAGGTTTTAGTATGAATAGCAAATTCAACTGTCTAGTTGTTATTCACATTTTCTAATTTTTTAAAGCAATTTTTCAGTTAAGGAAACAAGAAAATCTCTTTCTCGGGCGCTTATTAAGAAAATACAAATATATTTATTTCAAATACAGTTCTGGTCATAAAATTTAGCTGCGAAGGACCTGATTGTATTGGAGAAGGAATGCAAAAAAGTAGACTTAAAATGCCGCCTTTATCTTAGATACCTCTACAGTTTCAGACATGAAATTTAGCTACTATAATCCAAGTTTACACGGGAAGGAGAAAACAGTTTGGCTTGAAATGCAGTCTTTAACTTGAATACAAATTTAGTCACGAAATTTAGCTACAATAATCCAAGTTTACAAGAGAAGAAAAAAAAACAGTTTGGCTTGAAATGCAGTCTTTAACTTGAATACAAATTTAGTCATGAAATTTAGCTACAATAATCCAAGTTTACAAGAGAAGAAAAAAAAAACAGTTTGGCTTGAAATGCAGCGTTTAACTTGAATACAGTTTTAGTCATGAAATGTAGCTACAATAATCCAAGTTTACAAGAGAAGAAAAAAAAAACAGTTTGGCTTGAATACAGTTTTAGTCATGAAATTTAGCTACAATAATCCAAGTTTACAAGAGAAGAAAAAAAAACAGTTTGACTTTAAATGCAGCCTTTAACTTGAATACAGTTTTAGTCATGAAATGTAGCTACAATAATCCAAGTTTACCAGAAACCAGTTTTACCAGTTTACAAAGAACTTTTACTTGTCAAGAACTTCACTGAAAGGTACACCGGTACAACTATATTATTTTGCCTAACAGATGTGATAAAGGGGATTGATGGATCATTCTTGTTGTTGTTTTTTAAAACTCATTTGGCTATTCATGTTTATTCAAAGTGAATTCTCTTCCGCGTTTTTACGAATTCTGTTTGGTCAAAATCACCCGTTCATAAGTAGCTCTTCATTAAATCGACACGGGGTATTATAAGTGTATCGATCTGTTGTGGATGACAGTTTCCTCTTCAGTGTAACCAATAAGGAACTCATGAGATAATTTAAATACCTTTGATCACTCGTGAACAACCGAAAAAGTCCTTCCGAATTTAAATATTGGGTAAGATGGCGTGTATTTTGAATGAATACATTCATGTAGATCTCTCATTGAGAGTTAGAGCTATTTATGTTAGGCATGGGCAGGCTACACTAGAAACATTGGCCCACTATTTCGAGGAGACCGGCTCCCTCCGGTAGAGGCGAAAGAGGGAGGGAGTTTGAGTTTGAGTTTGGGTTTTAAGGCAGGTCGGCACGAGAACGGCTACCTGGCGCCTATCCCCGGTCGCGTGTTTGCTCGATTGCAATGCAGACCAGCAAATTCAGGAGAGCAACTGACACACCCACATCCCAGGGATTTTCGGTGACGTCCAGAGTCATTTTAGAATTAGGGTTAGGGTGCACAGCCCAGAGGTTGCAGCACCCATGGCAGTGTTCGATAGGACGAGAAATCCCTCAGCCGATGGCCTGTATTTGGGGGTCTGTTGCTGCCTCGCTCCTGAATTTGCTGGTCTGCACTGCAATCGGCAAACGCGCACCCCGTTCTATCTGGGCACGTACTTAATTTGTGTTTTATATTCAGAACATTATATTTGTATAATTTTATCACGTTGGCAAAATTCTCAGAAGTTGTTTTGTATGGATGTGGGGGCATTGGTAAAGAGTGCCGCTGTTGTAAAGAGCGTCATGAGAGATCGTTAGGCACAAGATATTCATGTTTTACAGAAGAGTCATAGAATATTAACACAAACAAAATATATAAGTAAGTAAATGCATAATGGTTAGCACCAATTACAAATATACTTAAAAAGCAATTTGAAATGGAGCTAAATTTCTGGTCTGAGGTCCTTTGGTTTATCGGGGGCCTCAGCCTAATGCTGTTGCCCCCCCCCCTCTCCCCTGTTCTTTATTGATGTTCCTTTCTCTTCTTCCTTGTTTGTTGAGGTTCTGTCTTTTCCCCCGTCGTTCGTTGCTGTCGTCTGCTTTTTTTTTTTTTTTTAATTGTGGTAAGCGCCATGAGAGGTGCAAGAATAGGACAAAGATAGTAAGAAACAAGGCAGGTTCCTTAACACTGTCCTTTTCAGGAGTTGATCCCTTTGTTAGCCAGAAAAACAGGTCACTAGTTGACTGTTTTCCTCAGGAGCCCAGGTTAAAAACAAGACTATAATGAATATTAAGCTTAGGGTATTTTATTTGACCACCTATTTTGGTCTAAATTTCCCATCTGGCCTGGGCCTATGAGAAGTTTTGCGCGGGCCTATGAGAGAGATACGGTTGATCCATTTTAATGTTTTAACCTTCTAGCGCCCTGTGTACCACCATATTTTGATTTTGCAACACATAACAGAGCCCAGTATCCATACTTTTTGGATTTCTTTTTTCTTTTTGTTTTGATACAATTACCTAATTTACCAACAAAGCTGTTTTCTTGATTAATATTGACATTTGTGCAAGATTTCTTCAAAAAAGCTTCGCCTGTTAAGGGAGATTAAATAATGCATTCTATATCCGGGTATTAGAAGGTTAACCTCTTCTGCCCTTTCATCAACTACAGAATTGATTTGAATAATACAAACGTATGAAGTTTTACGTAAATTCTGAATAATTATGTTTCTATATCAATGATTCAGCCACACGATATTTGTTAAATTATGACAGTTAATTTTGCTGCTTGTGGTTTATTCTGATTTACCGTGTGTCTCCTGTCTCAGTGTAAGGAAAAGTCGCACGGTCACAGGTCATAGGATTCACAAAGGGCCGTACCGAACATCCATAAGGAAAGCAAAGTCACATAATTATAATGTGACGCTGATTAACTTTGATTAAATTTGTTGGTGGTCTAATTTCCCAGCACGTCACACTGAAACATTCACATACAAACACATACACAAAATTCAAACTCTTGGGGAAGCGCGAGTACAGGAGGTATCCAGGAGAAGAGAACTTTCCTCTCGTCTCTTCGAGTTTACCTATCGTTTCTTCCTCCCACTCCTTGTTTTTTTTTTTTTTTAGTTTGTTCAAGGGACCTCGGAATACTCTACAATGACGTGTTCTGCGCAGAGTACAATTTTCTTTTCTTTTTCACTTTTATGAACGAACATGTTATAATTATTGTCGCCAGTGTTTCCACCCCAAATGTTTTTAAACTGTTCCCAATGTTTTGACCCCAATTTTTTTTAGTGTTCCCAGTGTTTTGACCCCAAATTTATTTAACTGTTCCCCGTGTTTTGACCCCAAATTTTTAAATTTTCCCCAATACCAGAAAACTAATCGAGGAATGCCTGCTTAAACACCGTAACACCAAAATTTTCGAATTTGCATGTTCTGTTTCGCCTTGGTAAGTACTACATTTTGATATGATGCGAATTCCATTATTGAATTAATTGACCTAATTATTGATGAGGATTGAAAGGTCGTAACAGACATTTGATACTTCATGTCAAACTTTTAAACCGCTCTCCTGTAAAATTTACAAAACTGGCGATATGGTCCTTGCGCAGGCACCCCTCCAAATAATCCAATAATCCAAACGTAATCCAGGCTCTGTGTTGTCAATAGTAGCAGAATTTAGCCTTGCGCTTTTGTTTTCATTGGATTTGAATAATTAACAACAACAAACAAAAAAGTTGTTATGTTACGAAAATGGTTAATGCCAGGGTCTCTGCTGAGTGCCAAAACATACAAAACAACCGTTTAAACTTCAGGTAGAGCCAGTGATATCCATTTAACACTAAGTAGGAGTGCCCAGAAGCAAAATGCTCTGTACTTTCACACTGCGGGGACTTTTAATAATGGTGGGTAAAAGTTGGTCAATCGGACTTTGTCAGTAATGCTAATTTTCCTTTCTCTTACGGCAGGTAACGTGTAGAAAAGAAAAACAGTGGGAAGATTTCCTACCGACTGGCAAAAAATTGATTTTCCCCTACAGTCCGCTAAACATCATAATTTAGAACCGTGGACACGACTTTAGCTGTGTACATTAGTATTTGTATTTTTGTGAATAGCAATTTAGACATTTCTTTTTAAGGTTCGTAATATATATCCGCTTTCAACCCTCTAATGCTCAGAGAATTTATCCAAAACTTATGAAACCGGCAAGTCTATTTTATACGTCAAATCAAATGCCAAAACATCAAAATAAGACACGAAAACTCCGTTACTGATGAATTAGGAATTGTATGAAAAAAAAAACACACACACCAAAAAGATGCGTTATGTTACGTAGTGTTAAAATGAACCACAGGGCGCTAGAAGGTTAAAATGAAAACATGACTGTTCCACTTCATTATTTTTGCCTGCAGTATTACCAACGCACAGACAAGTTCATGTTAATTTTGTAATATTATTGTGATTATTTCTGTGGTTATCACACTGTCAAGTGGATGTTTGAAGTTGTGGCATCTTTGTTGCTGAAAGTATTGTTATTTTGTTTTGACAAAATGATGAACTTAAAAAACGAATGTTTTTAAAATGAATCTCGTCAGTATCTTTAATATGAGCACTTTACATACGGGCGTCATGGTTTGTACAACTATGTGAAGTAGTTGTTGGTTGTTGTTGTTTTTTTCTTTGAAAGAGATGCTTCATAGATGAGCTCCAAGCCTTAATGAATATGATAAGTTCTAAGCCCAACGGGTTTACCCTGTTAATAATTCCATCTTGTTTTTCTCTTTCGTTTTCTACAGACAAGGCTGGCAAAATTCAATCCGCCACAACCTGAGCTTGAACGAGTGTTTTGTGAAAATCCCACGTGACGACAAAAAGCCAGGCAAGGGAAGCTACTGGACACTCCACCCAGAGAGTTACAACATGTTCGACAATGGCAGTTACCTACGGAGGCGGAGACGATTCAAGAGAAGTCCGGCGGAGAAAGAAAAGGAAGAGAGGATGAAACGAATGGAGGAGAGTAAAGAAGGAGTGAAAGAAGGGTTGGAGGAAGGTGAAATTCAACACGGTAATTCTCGCGGCGAATCTGGGGCCATGTCCAATGGAAATGTCAGCAGTAATACTTCCGGTTCAATGTCAGACTCCGCTAACGAGACGCCTGTGAAGATGGAGAAAGAGTTAATGAGGCCAAGGAATTCTGTGTCCCCTGGCGAGATGACCAGGAGCACCAAGCTAGAACCAGCAGACCCGCCCCAGGGAGATTGTATAGGAGGTGGGAGCCTGAGCGAGCATCATCACGCCATGGCTGACAGAATGGGCGGGGCCCGAGGGGTTGGGCCACACCACCCCTCCCACCACCCCTCCCACCTGTCCCATTCACAACTTCAAGGTCACGGGCTGAGTCTACAAAGTCAAGCTCTATGCGGAGTGGGGTCCAGCAGTTCGCTGCCCCTGGCCCCCGATCCAATGTCACCCATAGAATCCTCAGTCAGCAACTTCACTGTTGAAAACTTTCTGTCGCCCTCACATTTGGCTAACGGTGGAGATATGGGCGGAGGAGCGTCTGGCACTCGTCCCCCGCCCCTGGTGTCACCACATCTCCTCCCCTATTCTCGCCCCTCAGATTTGTACCGGCCCAGCACTGCGTGTAGCCAAACAGCCTCGCCCCCAGCCAACTCCTACAACAACTACCACTGCGGCAGCGGCGGGTCCGGGGGGTCCAGCTCCGGCTACCCCTCAGCCAGCACCCCTCACATCTCCGGCCACAGCCAGCAGCCCAGCAACGGTTTGTCCGGCCATCATCAACACGGCGTTATGAACATGTCCACTACCAACAACAGCAACAACAACACCAACAATAACAACAGCAGCAGCAGCGCGGGAAGTGCCGGTGGCGGAAACCACGGATGTTCGGATGAAAGCACTGGTAGTCCCCACGCTACCCCACACCATCACGGGGGACACAGCAGCCACCTGTCCCCCCATCACTCCATCCATCAGGCCAACGGTATCAGTCCCAGCGTCTTCTCGCCCATGTCTCAGCACAAAGATTTCACCTACCCACGTACTAACGGCTGGTACATGAATCCTGCCGCTGCAGCGGATTTGAACCACGGACCTTCTGATTTCAGTTCCTTCACAGGGATGAGTATGCGAGACATGTTCCAGAACTCGGCCAGCTGCCAACTCGCAGCTTTTAGGGCTCCATCTTACAAAACCTCAGCGGCGTCGTATTACGACTGTACAAAATATTGACCCGCATAAGACCCGTATTTTCATAAATCGCTTCTACCCTATGTAGATACACCTTTGTTCAAACATGTACTGTCACAGCTTCAAAACTATACCCAAAGACATCGTTGTTCGTAAACCTGATTTTTTTTATTTACCACATGGGTATACGGGATCTGAACAGAGAGCAACAAAGTGAAGACAGTCATCTGAAACGGTGTCTCTTGAGAAAAACGATGTCACTAGTGACACGTGTTAATCACCACATCTCCACTGTTTTTGTATGTGCATCCTGATCCTCGCCAGTGACTGTGACACGGTGACACTAGTAATAATTTGCCAAGATGTAATATCGTCGTCAGTGGTTTTCAACTTAATTCCACAATGATTACCAAACCTGGGCACTTTGTCCCCTCCGGCACATGAGAAAGTGGTATGGCATTCTGCTCTCCGTTTGTATTAGAAAATGTTGTTATTGTTGTTGTTGTTGTTGTTGTTGTTGTGTTTAGTACGTGAAGTTATTACCGTTTATTTCGCGGTCCCTCACGACAGCTGTCTCAGTGGTGTATTACTTTTGCAGTTTGGCAAAAAAAAAAGAGAGAGAAAAAAAGGTTGCAGTTCGACAACTTTAATGAAAGAAGATAGCTGACACTTCATCCGCTGTGTCATGCGTAGGTGATCAAGTACTTTGTCCGTGCAAGTAAAACACAGAATTTGCTTGAATTCAGCGGACACCAGGTACAGTCGCAACTGTTTAGAAGTTGGGTTGTTGTTTTTTTTTGTGTCGTTGTTGTTGTTGTTTTTTTTATTCTGTTTTGAATTAACTATCTAGCGCCCAGTGTACCATAATTATTTGCAACACCCAACGTAACCTGGTTGGGGTTTGTCTTTTTTTTTTGGATACAATTTTTAATTAGTCAGTAACGAGGTTTTCGTGAAATATGTTCATGTTTGTGCATTTTATTTGACACCTTTAATATTGATATGCCTTGTCCATAAGCTCTGGATTAGGCTGTCCAAGTCTCCAAGTCTGGGCGTTGGAGGGTTAAATTCCTAATAACTAGGGGTGTACCGTGTCCTTCTGCCAGAATTATTTTTAGCCAATTTTTAAATGTAAATTTAGTGCAATGTTTTCAATGTTTCCTGTTCCATTGTGCGTCGATCATTTGAAAAGTTAATAGGGAACGTTACTATTATTATGCGATCTGAAGCCTTTCTGCGCTTGCGAAGGGGAATAAGTAGATGTGTGTGTGGAGGCAAGGACTCGCCTCTACCATGCTTTCATCTCTGTATGTCAAAAAAAAAAATATATACCCATGAAGCTGAATTATTATCATGATTATTATTATTGTTATCATGCCTTTGATAATGTCTTTGGAACAAGACATGGATTTTTGTTTTAATTATGTAAATATTATGTAACATAATGTTTATTTTTTCCGTCTCGGTACCAGTGTGAATAGTAGATTGTCAATTGTTCACATCTAGACCTACACTGACAAAACATTGTCGGTCATTGTGTTTGCCATTCTTAAACCAAAAAAAAAAAAAGATGTTAGTTCATTTTTTATTATTTCTGAGAGTTGTTACCTTAGTTTATGTCAACAAGTTTGCTAATATGAATTGAGACACTTAGAAGCAATTGTTTCGGTAGAGTGTGTGTTACGTCAGTTGTTTGTGTGCTTATGGTAATATAATTTTTTGTTGTTGTTGTTCTGTTTGAAAGGGAGGAGATTGCTATGGTAGTGAGTGGATGTGGAATAAATCTCAAAACATGACATACGAGTTTCAATCAAGGAATTTGATTTAGAAATTATAGCTCTTGGAAGGAAAATATGTGGGGCCAGGCGCATTGACTGTCAATGTACGATTTGTGAGCAGATCTCTACATCAAACCAGTTGTCACTTTGATTTAGAATTATAGAATCTGGGAAGGAAAAAATGCAGGGCTACGGGCACTGACTTTGGATGTATGATGTATAAGCAAATCTCTATACCAAAACCACTTGTCAAAGAGCGCCTTTAATTCCACAGATCCAAATGTTGGGTCTCCGGAAAATCTGTACAATGCTGCACCTGTGTCTAGTAACTACCTATTGCTATTTGGTAGCCTTAGGAAATTTAAAAGCAAGGAAAATTGTTAGCTAAATTAGAAGAACCCAGAAATGGGATAGTCCTTAAATAAATAAGGTAAATATTTAGGTAGAGAATGTAATTAAGTAGCCAGCGAATGTTTTTAAGTATATGAGAGTTTTTTTTTTACAAAGTCCCACAATAAAAACCAGCAACTAGAGAACGTTGCAATAAATTCTAAAAGAATGAAAATAAAAGACTGTAAGCCAGCTTTTGGTCATTAAGACATACTTTACAGTGCTGGCCTTTTCTCGTTAGATTATTAACTTCACTTTTGTTTGATTTTACTTATATATGAATCTGAAAGCTGAAAAATAACCGAGAAAAAAGTTTTAAAAATGGGAAATGAATTATTTAATTTGTTTTTGTTAATTTGTTAACATTTTCATCCTCGCTGTTATGGCAGCGATTCAAATATTTATGATTTTTTTCTTTTTGGTATAAATTTTTTCTTTTTAAATTAAAGTGACTGGCGTTTTTGTTTTTGTTTATTCTGGTCAGGGGACAAACATCATTCTAGACGCGGCAAAATGACAACAATCATTGAGAAAAGCTGTTTTCTGCCATTGAGAATCCCTTCTGCCTTCCCCATTTCAAGCCCTTTCCCGAGCCCTGTCGTTGTGATTTACTAGAGTTAGAAATAGGCTTTAGTTGTTCATGAAAGTGTGTGTAATATGACAATGGATGAAAAAGAGGAAATCTGATTTTTAAATATTTTTTTTTCTTAAACAAAGCACATTTATGTGAGCCGTTTATGAGCAAGACGTGTTCATTTCATTGTTTATTGTTGCCTGTTTAGTATTTCCTCATTTCATTTGCAAGCCCAGCTTTGTCACATGGAATCTTTCATTTGATATCTGTGAAATTAGCGTAGAAAATAGAAAAACAAGAAGAGCCCTAGGGTGTCACTGATTTATGAGTGTCAGAGGAATTCGATATAGTAATGTATAGGTGTGGGTGTTGTAGAACAGCTTTGTATCAGTGTAAATTGCAAGGCGTATCTAACAGCTCTGATGCGGGGGGCCAAGGAGTGAGGGAAGGGGTGGAGGTAGCAGAGCTTTTGATGTTACCATGTTCGATTCTTCACTTCTCTTCTTCCTCCTTTTTTCCCCTATCTCTTTTATGGTTCTTACCGCTTTTGTTCATCATAACAGTTCGTAACATTATAGTTGTGTAACATGAGACAGTCAAGGGTGTCTAGTTGGGACAGGCTCATCCCTATAATAATTTATTAACTAAATATTTTCTTCATTACCTTTAATCTGTTATTGTTTCAAACAAATAACATCAGTTTCTCATGATCAAGTTTGATTTAAACTTTTTAATCAAGTTTTATTGATACTATGATTGTCCCATCAAATTCGGTCAGCATTTACTTGTTCTGATAATCAGCAGTCTCGACCACTGGCGCCAATGAAAAAAATCGCATAATTCAGCCATTGTGATCAGGTTTAAGATTCGAATAACGGAACCATCAGTTTGATAATGCTTAATCGATCAAGACTTGGCAAGCTTTCCATAGGGAATCTTTGTGTGCGTTGAAGGTCCTGAGTGCGAATCGCTCAGCTTATTTATAGGAGAACGTTTGAGCTGGTAGTGATAACCAATGTGATTTCTTTGGTGGCGCCGGAACTGACACTGGAAAATAGGAGAGGTCTTTTCATACCAATAATATGGATATCGGGACGTGTGGATTGGGAAATAGTCCCATATGTCGATGGTATTACTAGATGGCTGAGACACTGTGAGTAGAATTGGGACAGGGGTCTCAACCTGGGGGAATATACTCCCCCCCCCTCCCCCCGCCCCCACCCCTCCACCCTGGGGTAAATGTCGCCTACCTATGGGGGTAAATTTGGGGGTAAATTTGTACACATTTTCTTTTTTATAATGATGTTTTAAAAATCTGAAGTTGAGAAGTTTCTTAATAAATTTAATGAGTGAAATAACATTGTTATGTGGTAGGCCTAGTGTTATTATTATTGTTATTTGAACTTAGAATGATTATGTTAAAAGCAGTATTGTAAAAAAATTCTCTTTGTCAGTTTGTTTATTGCGGTAGACGAGTGAACTAGAAATTACTGAACAAATCAGGGGGGGGGGGGGTAATTATACTTTTGTGAAGTTGCCAGGGGTGAACGGGATGAAAAAGGTTGGGACCCCAGGGTTGAAGCAGACGGAGGCCAGAGCAGGCGCCAGACTGGTAGCTCGTCGCCCTCAAATTTTGCAGCCCACTAACACAATAGGCATAGCCCACACCGTGACCAAAAATTAAGGGGGGGGGGGTGGCGAGCCACCAGTCTGGCGCTTACACCAGCCTTAGGAGATGGCGGGGAAAGAGTGAGCAAAATTAGGAAATGCGGGGAGAACGAGCGAGAACGAGCGAGCAGCGCAGACGGAAAGTCAGCCCAGTCCCTGCCTCTTTCTGCCCACAACAACGCAGTGATAATTTGTAACTAGAGCTGATTTAATTAAACGCAGAATTGTTTCGGTGTAACCAGTCGTGAAGTTCGTCACTAGTAGGTGGTAAACTAATTAAATTTACGAAACGCCTGGAAACCGCAACCCCTGGGCTAGGCAAGGATGAAGGGGACCGACTGCGTTAAGTGGGCTGGTTTAATGATGACAAGCTACAGTGTGTGATTTATGTGCAGGACGAGTGATACACAAAGACAGACACATGAGGATTTTGTCTGGTCTCTTTTTGCAGCTCTTCATAATGTAAGTGTGTGTGTATTGTGTCCGCGCGTGATACACGGCTATTGAGAAAGAGAGAAAGACCAACTTGAAAGTATCGATGCTTATTTGTAAAGTTTTAAAAGACAGTTGTAAACTCATTTTTGCCTAAAGTAAATGCGATTTCCTAGAAGAAAAAAAATGATAGTCGTGGCATAGCGTAAAAATTTCACCCGCAGAACGTTTTTCTCTCAACGTGCAAACTGCAAACCTCAAGCAATTTGCTACTTGCGATGATGCCCTCTGGGGGAAGAGGGAGGGAGGTATAATTATGGTTTGATACCAGATTTCTGTTTACAGATTGGCGTCACGCAATGATGAGCTAAACTAGAAGAACGCAGAAATGGGATAGTCGTTAACTAAATAATGTAAATATTTAGGTAGAGAATATAATTAAGTAGCCAGTAAATGTCTTTAAGTATAATTTATGAGAGGCTTTTTTACAAAACTCCACATTAAAAACCAGCAACTAGAGAACGATGCAATAAATTCTTAAAGAATGAAAATAAAAGACTGTAAGCCAGCTTTTGGTCATTAAGACATACTTTACAGTACTGGCCTTTTCTCGTTAGATTATTAACTTCACTTTTGTTTGACTTTACCAATTATGAATCTGAAAGCTGAAAACTAACCGAGAGCAAGATGATGAAAAAAACTGTGAAAGGACGCAAAGGGGCCGTCGTCGAGCCTGCATGCCGTCAAACGGAATCTCATACCCAGATTGGTAACTAAGGACCTCCATCGGGCTAAGAAACTGGAAAAAGCTGAACAAAATTTTGAAAGAATTTGACGCATAGAATAATTACGAATGGGCTACTTAGTTGTGGTTGATCCTTCCATAAAGGAAACAGGATGAACTAAGAAAAATGTCTTACTGGTTCCTAGGCTGGGGATGGACACGAGGGCGCTGTGGCGATGATCGCACCAACTCTCTCCACCACAACAATAGAACAGATATGGAAATATTTTTTGTAGCATTTTCGCTTGCGAACTTGTCTACCATTGGCGCCATTTTCTTAGACTAAAAAGTAAAACATTTGAACTCTGAATCCAATATAATTATCACACTTCATTTCATCTGGCCTTAGAAATTGTACTGCTTACACGAACAGTTCATTTGTCCTTGGTTACACAGTGGGTAGGGGAGCTTGAGAATAGGACGGCAATAAATGCCAATCTTTTATTGATAGTCTGAAGTGGCAGTTCAAAATAAATTGGGAGTGTAAAGTTGCAGTGGGGGTCCTTTAATTCACATATAGCTTTATTAACAGATCGATTAACAGTGTCGTTTGTAATCGGGATCACTATTTCATAAAATGTCCAATACCAAGATCGGTCTTGTAGCAAGTCCGGTTATTATGAAATTTTGTTTCAAGTGTATGAGATAACACTACTAGCATCAAGAACATTGTACTATGATGAAATATAATGGCATAACAGCACTAGACATGGTTGCAGTTTTATGCTTGCATTAAAGGCAATGAAATATCGTTAACAACGAATAGACGAATGCTTGGTGTGAAGGCTTTGATAAGATCCCGTACACAGATGAGTGTACGAAAAACATAATGATGCGATAATGTGTCTTGGGTCGTGTTCATATGATATTTAATAAATTACAAATATATCATTGCTTGTCAAAATATCAGTTTTCGAATGGACATGGTAAAAAATAAAACAGATGTTTTTAAAGAGTGATTAAACACCGTTCAGAATTCAGGCCGAAATTTGTCCGAAGTGTGTAAATTCGAGCTCATTCACGACCAGTCGAGTGTGCGCTCTTATATATGAGCATAATTTTAGTTAATGAAAATGCATGACGACTGAAATGAATTTTATGTTAGATAAAATTAATTATTACAAATAATAATAATAATAATAATATATTGCATTTATATAGCGCCCAACCCCGTCGATGACAAGCTCTGGGCGCTTTAACAAACTCTTACACACACACACACACACACACGCATACACAAAAGAAATTCAAAAAATATTTACTATTGTTGCTGCCGAAAAACACCTAGCCTAGTTTGTCTGAAAGAAATGGGTCTTCAGATGGCATTTGAAAGAACCAATGTCATTAATTTCCCTGGTTGTCTTTGGAAGAGTGTTCCAGATGGTAGGGCCAAGAAATGAAAAGGACTTTTCTCCTACAGTGGACAGATTCATTTTAGGTACTTTCAATTTTGTAGTGTCAGATGATGATCTTAGTTGACGAGATGGAACATAGTAATCAGTTAAATCAACTAGGTACGATGGAGCAGTATTATTGACACATTTGTGACAAATGGATGACAATTTGTACATTATTCTTTTCTCAACTGGCAGCCAGTGCAAACTCTGCAGAAGTGGCAGTGCTGAATCTCTTTTCTTTTTCTTCAAAACAAGTCTCGCTGCATTGTTTTGAGCAATTTGTTTTCTAATATTTTTTTGTGAAATTCCAGCCAAAAGGGAGTTGCAATAGTCAAGCTTTGAAAGTACAAAAGAATTTACTAAAACAGCCGCAGTTTCAGTTGAAATAAGATGTCTGATTTTACCGATTTTCCAGATTTCCATGTATAGAATGCGAATGAGGTGACTAACCTGAGATGACATAGAAAGATTCGAATCAATGTAAACCCCTAGGTTTTTTTACTTTTTTTGAAATTTCTATTGAATTAGTGCCAATTATCATCTCAGTTCTGTCCACTTCTTGCAGAACCCGCTCACGGCCTAATAAAATAACCTCAGTTTTATCCTCATTTATAGCCAGTTTGTTTTGGTTCATCCAGCTTTTAATTTCTGTTATACAGTTTCCAGCCTGCTGCAGAAGGCTGTCAACATCGCATGGCAAGGCAGAACTGTAGAGCTGGGTATCATCAGCATAGAAATGATATTGTAAATTAAATTTCTTTATTTCATGTACAAGTGGAATAGTATAGATAGTAAACAAAATAGGACCAAGCACTGAGCCTTGTGGTACGCCATACTGAAGCGCATAGCAAAAAGATCTTATTTTGTTGGTTACAACAAATTGGTGGCGATTTGACAGATAAGATTCGACCCATTTAAGGGCGACCCCTCTGATTCCAAACGATGTTTCTAGCCTTCTGAGCAGGATTTCGTGGTCGATGGTGTCGAACGCTGCTGATAGATCCAACAAATTTAGCAGAGTAATATTTCCAGAATCTGCCTTTACTAATATGTCATTCATGATTCTTAATAGTGCAGTTTCAGTACTGTGGTTACTTCTGTAAGCAGATTGAAATGGTTCCAACAGGTCATTATTTCTCAAATGACACATTAGTTGTTGTAATATCACCTTTTCAAGGATTTTTGAAAGAAAAGGAAGGTTTGAGACGGGTCTATAATTTTGCAACATGTTTTGATCAAGAGTCGTTTTTTTCAAAAGTGGTGTTACCCAGGCTGTTTTAAAATAATCAGGGACAGACCCACTTAAAATAGAGTTGTTTATTATTTTTGTAATAGTTGGAACCAGTTCGTCAATACAAGATCTAACCAAAAATGTAGGAATAGGATCGAGGTCACAACATTTTGATGGCGATGCCATGATGATAGATTTTACAGATTCATTCGACACAACACCAAAAGTGTCTATAGGATTTCCCTGAAACTCATCAAAATGATCAACGGCATCAAAACTGTCAAGATTTTCTCGGATAGTTGTAACTTTTTTATCAAAATAATCAGCAAAAACATTGGGCAACAAATTGTTCTCGTAAATTGTGGGTAGAGGTGTTTCCTTTCTTTTCCTTGTGAGTTCATCACAAATACTAAAAAGTTCCTTACAAGATGTAGAATTTTGAAGTTTAGTGACATAGAAGTCTTTTTTTGCAATTTTAAATGCAATTTATGTGAAGTAAATGTAACGTCGACCAAAGCACCCGTGCTCAGCATCACTGGTGAACACTTTTCTCCAAGCTCTAACAATTTATTTTATTATGGTTCCAAAATTTGCAAGTCTGGGTCCTCAGGGTAGAAGCTCGGGAAAATACCCATGAGAAATTTAAAATTTAAATTATTTCCATCAATCATATATCATTTTGTGTGTGAATTTCACTTTTCATGAAAGTTGTCTTCCCTTCAATAACAATGTTGTGAACCGGTTTTTTTTTTTGGTTGTTTTCTTCTACTTCTTTTTTGAATTTTAAATGCAGATAACTGGAATGCTGGGGAACTAATCAAATTTATTACTTGTGTCATGTAAAAGTTCCTTCTTTATTTTGTGGCATAGTTATTGAATGTTTCCTTTACAAACAGCTGTGACGCCCACAGAAAGGTATAAAATATAATAAATGGCAGTGCAGTCCGTCACCAGCACGGCTGCACTACCCCTATTGTCAAATCTGTAGGCCTACTGTGTAAATTTAGTGGTTGGGTGACAGGGTTTTAACAGCGTGGATGCTTCGGTCACAAGGTTACAATTTTTTGGCTTAATTGTGAAAAAAAAATGCTCCCTGGCAAGCTCAATTTATGGGCATACAAACTCACACATACACCAGGAAATACACAAAGTATTGCAGTTCTGTCTCGGCGGTTCACACGTAGCCACAAAGTATAAATATCCCACATACTGGGAGTCGACCAGCAGATCGACAATTACTATTTTTCTCTCTCCTGCAAATTGATGAGAGACAATATTTAAATTAGATCTATTTCCTGTATCAGAATTGTACAATCTTTTGTTGTTTTGTTTGAAGACAATGTCAGTCCTAATTGAATCCAACGATGATCAAGATTTATTATGATAAAATTCTATGATATTGAACAGCCATCATTCTGACAAATAGAAAAAGGAAGGTCAATTACACGGTTTTTTTCTGCTGAAAATGAAGGAAAAACGGGCATAAATTGAAAGAATAATGACCAGCAAGGCAGATTTTGTCACCCATGTATTTATACTATTGCAGACAGCTCATTCTCTTGAAATTAAATTTACTGATTGCTGAAATATCACATCTGGCATTGGGTAGTTTATCCCCTGCCTCCCCCCCCCCCCCCTTCTCCACGCCTTCCCAAGCTCAGTTTGGTTAATGTCAGTTATTTTGCTGACTTTCATCACTGCTTTATTTTTCCTTTAAAATAGCCATTTATATTAAAATTATATCATCGTTTTTCACAGTCATCACCATGCTAAATGAAATGTGTCTTTATATCACACTGTCATCAACATTATTCATATATTTATATGAAAAATTGCCAGTTTTTTTGAGGATTGAAATGGGATTTTTGTTCCTCCTTTGGGATAAGCTTTCCGCTGAGATCATCATGCGTTTCTTCTGTTCATGGAATAAAGTAATAAATTAACCAGAATGAACTAACGTAGAGACCCTTTCGAAACACATGCTGCACGTGAATAAGTGTGTATGTTTGTTTTTTATTTATTTATTCAAGAACTGTGTTTCATTCAAAATGGCAACATAATTTACATTTAGGCACCAGCATTTCGTCACTGCTCTACGAGAATGACATTAATTTGTCAGTCTTATGCCAAAAGCCAACTGACGGTTCATTGTATTCCTGTGCATGAGGGCCATCAGATAATGGTATAGAATAAGAAATGCGCCAAAAGGAAACTAAAGTAATCCTACAGAAGTATATTGGCCTAAGTCACCAAGTGACAGGGAAAAAAAAACCAAAAAACAGCTTTTTCTTAATATCTCAAAGGTGTCAAAAATGATTTATGCCAGCAGCGCAGAGCAGTGACGATTTGTGTACCACATCTGATTTTCTTCCTGCTTATAGTGTTTTCCAATTCTCATCTATGATTATCGCTAGAGATATTTTTGACGAGGGAATTTATTAATTTATATATGAAATGTGTGAAATATGAATAAAACGAAGGCTTTCTAAAAACATGTCTAGTATTAACGAAATAATGATAAAAGTGGTTTATATATTATTATGTCATCCCGATCAATGTTATCTGTAATTTGGATCTTGTTGTGAGTGAATACAGCTGCACGTGACTGTGCGTCAATGCTTGATTATGACGCCGTTGTTCAAAGAGATTATTACGTTTTTCAAATTTTTGAGATTCGCTTAATTGTGTTTTACATGTATAGGTTACCTAGAGATTTTATTGTAGAATTTTGTATTCATGTTGCCGTACAAGAGAGTGAACGTATTCCTGATATTCTGATAATATCAAATGATAATAGTTTTGCTGTATACATAATGAGGTAAATGTATTACATTGAATTGATCAAATGTTGCTTTGAAAAGTGTGCTCGGAAATTATATGACATTTCTTTATAAATGTGCAAGAATTTACATCATGTATGTAAATTTCGTGCATGATAATGTGATATACCGTAATTCTGCGACAGTTTGCACGATTGTGTTTTGATTCATTGTTCAGTCAGCTGATTCTTGTTTGTGTTAACACTGTTTCATATTCGCTTTAAAAATATTATGGTATACAGTATCAATTTTTGCACAGTGTTTATATTTAGTGACCTGTTGTTGTTTTTTCTATGACGTGCACATCACAATGAACCGTTCTTCATATTTGCTGGTTTGTTTTGTTTCGTTTTTTTAAATCATTATTATTTTTACATTTTTATCGCTACTTTTTGTAGGTTTTTTTTTTTTTTT
>OZ007574.1:30571090-30572712 GCA_963931925.1 Onchidella celtica | reverse complement strand
TCATTTTCTTGTAAATTGTGTTCATAGTCACTGTTGAATGTTCCTACCTTTCCACCTACACCCACACCAAATTACCACCTCCCCCACTTCCGAAAGACGAATTACTGAAAGGCCCATCAACTTAAAAAGTCCTTCGGGCAATGGTTGTGTTCTGTTTTATACATGTATTTACCCAGCTCGCATCATTACGTCAGTCCGACGTAGATTTCCGTAGATAAGTAGATAACCGTGGGGGCGGTTTGGGTTTCCTACATCAAACTGATGTCGGGGCTATGTCATAACCAGTAGATCTACGTATAAACGATGTCATTCCTATGTGCAAACTTGACGTCAAACCTAAGCGTCGGCTTTAGGTAGGGTCGCTGGCTGGGTAGTAAATTAGGCTTGAAATTTTACAACAAAAGACCAAGTCATTTTTGCTGTGATTCTTTAATATGAGTTAGTCTCTGACCCTCACAGGTCCATTCAAAACAGACAGTTTTTACATTAAGATAATAAATATATTATTATTATGTCAGAATGGCCAAAGCAAAGAATCCATTGACAATGGTGAATTTAGTTATCATTGGAGGATAATTAGACACTGGCAATATTCTGCAACAAAATACCAAAAAATAATAATTTTTTTTTGGCTAAGATTTTAAAATTCCAGGCGGAACTACGATACTGGTTATGAAGTTAATGAGCAAGCTTTTAATTATAATTAAAAGTTACTCTAGAATTTTACTGGAAAAATAAAAGAGGCCAAAGCATTTTTGTCGCAACAAAATACCAAAACACATTTGCAAAGATTCCTCAGTTTTAAGTAATAAAGTCGCCTCACATCAATTATGGTTGTGATATAGATGTAGTTATAAATACTAAATTACCCTGGAAAAAAAAAATTACAAATAAAAGGGACCAAAATATTTTGGCTATGATCGAATTTGAGTTACAAATTATCTGAAATCAAGCCTACGACATCTTGGTAGCTACACAATGCCACTCTTCCATTACGACCATGAAAGGGACAAAAGATCAAATGTGCCATCAGATGACCATCTGCAATGAGACCCTTGAAGTGGGCCCGGTATATTGCCGTAATTCACTGAGATAAGATAAAAAAAAGAGCACATACATGGTACATACATCTTACGCATCATTACATAAACATGCAATACCACCTCTCAACTAATTCAATAACAGACATACATGAAGTGATATGGTAAGAAATCTTTGTGAAACATTCACACATCTAGCTCAATATTAATGTCTTGTTGAGGCGAATTGCGAAGGGCAAAACCAATCTTTTGTTTCTTTCTCTGTTTGTATTCATGTGTATTATATTATTCTGTTGCTCCTGGATAATCTAGACATTTGATGAAGCAGGGGATGGTGACTGATAGATATGAATTTCTTTACACAAGCATTTGAGTACAGATGGTCAAAACTGAAAAAATGCCGTATCTGTCATGTTGCATATTTTCTTGACGACTGTGTTGGTAAGTCTGTTCTTGTCATTTTCTCAACAGTTCTGGGATACAATACTTCAGTAGGGGCCGATAGACGATGTGTATTGGTCAAAACAGATCATCTCTGCTGTTAAGCTATTCACTTATTTAGTTTTTAATCATTTATTATGG
>OZ007574.1:30521090-30563590 GCA_963931925.1 Onchidella celtica | reverse complement strand
TTACGAATGGACGACGTTTTGATTGCTTTTAATCAGATGATAAAATAATTAATGTAGGCTCGCTGATTGAATAGGGGCAGGACCGACAGAAAGAGAGGAGATACTTAAGGTTCATTGTCTGAGTTGATTTGTAACTGAAATATTGAAAGCACTGTGAGTCCTTTACACCCTTCAGTGTGACCGGTAGAGACAATCAGACAGACAGGCATAGAATGACAAATTCATTGGGAAACATTTGGACACAGGAAGCTGTTAACTCACTAGATTGAGCCCTGATAGTCCAATAAACCAATCATCAATCACATTGTAAGAGAAACGAAACAACAATTTAATGCAGCTCTTTAAAGTGTCACTAGGTGTACAGGTCGTGAGAATTTTCCAAAAGGATTGTAAACTCCAGTAATCAGCAAGTGGAATTAGGAAATAACTCGAAGAATAGGATTGCAGCTTCTTTGTTTCCTTTCCATGTTGACAGATCGAATGGAAACACATGATAGGTGTTAGTAGAGCCCTCTTCACAGATCATATTGTTTCTTGTTAAAGTGTGTCTTCTGATCCACCGAGTTTGGAAATTTATGGAAAAGGGCACCAGCCTTGTCGCAGGGAATAGGATGTAATATCTATGAATGTGAGGCAACACTGTTGATGTTCCCTGCAACACTGCTGATGTTCCCTGCAACACTAAATTATAATCATTCAGTATCAGCTGACAGATAGACGTATGGCCAAAAAATATTTCTATCTGGAAACTGTGAAATGAAAAAAAATGGAAAAAACAACGACCAAAAAAAAATCCGAATTGGATAGGAACCAATGAATTTATTCATCAGTAATTTTTTTCTTAAATCTTGAAAGAATTTTTGGACAGCATAGAATTGTATGGTGCAATGAGCTCAGTTTTACGGCCAAAAGTAGGTAGCCAAAAGCATTGTTACTTATACAGCACTTCCTTACAGCTATTCCCATCCTCAAACTTCATAGGACCCCGCAATAATTGGGCAGGTATCAAGTAGAATTGCAATTGAAAACGGGGTTCAAAGAGTTCTTTCCAGAGCCAATGGGATAGAACGGATAGGACGTAAAGGAAAAAACGCAGCTGAATTTTGTGGTGCAGATAAAAAATGTAGAGTGATTAACAAAGGTGAGACCCATTGTTTTTATTGTATTATTAAGTAGATGCACGTGTATTCTAAGTAGGATATCACCTGTCACATCAAAATGTTATTATTGTATGCAGAATATTTATCGCTATCATAAGCGTCCTTATTCCTCATGGTTGCCATGAGGAATAAGGATCTTTGTTATCGGAAAATCGATTAAATATACAACTATTGCAACACGTGTGGTTCCCTTTGAGGCAAATAACATTAACATGTTTGATGAGTAATTGCGAATAAACTTATTGAAAACAAGAAATTTCCTAAATGTGTGCAAACCATTGTTTTTTTGGGTTTTTTTAACGTATTTGTTGCTTTGTTTGACTGGCTGCTTGTTTGTTCATTGTAAACTTGTTGGATTTTGTCATTGTAATGCGAACTCCTACAGTTTACACGTGTTTTGTTCTTTATCATTATTTGTCAGACAAAATTGCTGTAACCTTTTTTCAGTAATATTTTGATTAATTTGGTTCTTTCGAAAGGTTTTGATAACGTACAAGATTAATGTGTCACCTATGTTCCATAGCTCTACATAGTAATTATTTTGTTACTTTTTTGTGAATAATTTAAGTAATTATTTCAAGTTCGGGATTTGAATTAGGTTATATTAGTATTTCCTGGTCTATATCTCTTTTAACAGCACTACTTTCCTAGTCTACGTCATATTATCATCTAATGATTATTCTCTAAGTAAACATTAATGTTTCTTCATTATACGATTGTTCATGCTGGTTTTTTTGTTCATCCAGACATTATCATGCACAGTGAAGTATGTTATAGTAGGCAACGCAGTGGCAGCAATGGTTTCATGTATGTTGTATTGTACATTGTGTTGCTGTTGTTTGTTGTTGTTGTTGTTGTTGTATAAAATTCTGATACCACTTTATTCAGTAATCAAAAGAACATTATTATTCTGCTATCTTCCTGGTTATCCCACTTAACCACAAAAGTCCAGGGCAGAGCCTGTTCTCTCCACAAATCATTATATCTTGGGCCAAGAATAAAATCGCCATGGTTCAGAAATAAAGCAGAATGGGCCAAAATGTAATACAACTGTTGTAAATTTTCAAAAACCCACTGTATCCATTTAAGAGGACACAAATTTTAAGAAACCGATGGAAATAAAAGTAATTCTATTGCAATTTGAGCATAATCTAATTATAACAAATGTGAGAAAAACCGAATTCAAATGAGTTATCAATAAGTAGGTGCATCACATCTGATCTCTATGACGTGCAAATTTTCATTATCGACCTCATTATCAGCTTTATCATCACCTAAACTGTCTGCCGGTGGTGATGGCAATCCGAGCGGGCTCCCAGCAGACGTTCCGCTTGCTCCTCCAGTTTTGCTAGGTCACGTCTGCTAGAGTCATCAGCAGACGTGAGATTCTGGCCCCGTGCGGCTGACACGCTAGCAGACGTCAATAGTTGACGAGTTGTTTACACCTCACACTTCATAATACCCCAGCAGCCGCACGGACGGACTCACTGACATATTGGTGGCACCTCTACAAAACTTTCATCTTTTCATTCCTCTTCATTTTCTTCAGGATATTTCGGTAACGTCTAAGGTCGTACAGCAGAATGCAGATTCCATATCATAGCCAGTAACTTGTTTTTTCTTTGCACAACGGAGTGTTTATACGGGAACAGTAAAAGTATCATTAATTGTTGCCTTCACCATCTGCAGATTAGTATTAATTATTCTTCGCAATGAAATGGATTGCCGCCTTTCTTAAAGTTTATACATCCAGTTTTGTAATACCTGCAATCTAGTTGATTTTTTTTATTTTTTTTATCATTTCAACTCCTTCTTCTCGCATTGAGATGCACCCTTCATAGTTATATCAAAAAAATGGATCGTGTACACAGATTGAATACACATACGTTGAGGAAGGAACGAACGTATTCAAATTTTTATCCTCTAATAATATATCTCTACAAGTACGTCGTATTTTTTTTTCTCAAATATACTTGCTGTGATCTTATTTTGACTCGTACGGATCCCGCCTGGCAGCCCAACCGCACAGTCGTGTCCAGCCAATGATTACTGGAACCTTGATTTTGAGCTACCAGTAAAATGTTATGAACGCTCATATTATGAACAAGAGCAAGATTATCACCTGCAGCAAAAAGCGTGAATATTATTCCCATGTTGCTGAACAACTTTTACAGTAGTCTCCAGAAGCAGTCAAGTGAATGTTAGAGGAGATGAAATAAAAAATTCACCCAGAGCCTGGAAATTTACTTAGAATCAAATACTCACAAAATTAATTTTACTCTATAACTTCAAAGTTCCTCACTTATTTCTAATGTTCGATTTGATGACTGCTCCAGAATTTTACTCTCCCAAATTTCCTTAAATTCTGGTATTCTTCATAATTTTGGTTATTGAAGTTCTGCTCTGAATGTTAAAACAATGTAGTGAATAACTGAATGCTGTTGTTATAACGGTTCCTTTCGGGTTTTGAGTTTATCCGTAAATCCTGCCAGTTTTGCACGAAATGGAATTCCTCTCGAGGAAGAAAGGTAAACGCCCATGAAAACGAAATCAGATAAAGGTTGCCAGGTGCAAATCTTCGGGAATTGCCATCGACTCCATTTTTCTCAGGCTGGAACAAGATGACAGTATCCTGGGGGGAAATAAAAAAGGGAAAAACGTAAACAGGTAGGATAAAAATGAAAGTAAAATGGATCTTTGGTAAAGTGAGCTAGTCAAGGTACGCGGCGCATTTCTCATGACTGGAACATTGTTTGTGTCATATAGTGGGTTTAATGACAATTACCAGACTTGTCAAGACTTGTCTAAAGTAAAAGCTACATGGCGCAGGTAGATAAGTCTAGCAGCGCGCCAGCCGATTTTGACTGGCCGATTTGTTGGATTGTGACGTCACGACATTGAGTTCCAACTCCCTTTCCAAAACAGTAAAAAATATAAAAATACAAAATTTATATTTAAAAAAATAAAAAATAAGAATGTCTTATCACCATTCGCTTCTCGTTCCCGCCTTCTCCCCAACCCACCTCTTACCCACTTAAATACATGTATTTTTCCCTTTCTTTGATCTTACTAAAAAAAAAAATAGTGGCGGGAGTAATTCATTACTGTGCAATTTTGGCCATTTTCTTGCTCGACGCTGCAGCCTGAAGGGACAGTTTCAAAAATTATAAAATTAATGTTCTTAAGTGTCAACTAATCCAGCCCGATCGCTTGTGTATCGACCGATTGTGCTGATTTAAATTTGCAAGGCGTTATTTACAAGGCATACCTTGAAACTAACTCTAGCGTTATTTTCAAGGCATACCTTAACAGCTTCTGATTGGTCAATGAAACATGCCTTGAAAATAACGCTGGCGTTAGTTCCAAGGCATACCTTGAGTCCAATAAACAATACATAGCTACCCCGGCGGCTTTCCCTGATATGTCAATCTGACTACTACCCAGACGAACATCGGCCTACGGCCTCGATGATACAAACTGACTAGACCCTCACGTCGTTACATATCAGTCTGACAATGCACAGTCTAAGGCTCCACGTTTAGAAATACTGAAACAGCTTCTGATTGGTCAATGAAACATGCCTTGAAAATAACGCTGGCGTTAGTTCCAAGGCATGCCTTGAAAATAACCACTTCGTTTAAATTTCGGGTATTTTTATATAAAAGGTCCAATTTAGAATACAATGATCTTTGTTTTGGCTCCCCATAGTAACCCCACCGCACCGGAAACAATATTAATAGACGTTCAATTCTGTGCGCACAATTTCCCTACCAGAAATGAGTGCGTAGTGCTCAGGTGCGGATGAAATCTGTGCTAAGTCTGCAGACTATGGGAAGCTTTCTACACCAGAAAGAGAGAGAGAGAGAGAGAGAGAGAGAGAACAGTGGGTTCACTGATTTGTCCCGGATAATACCGGTATCCTCATCTAGTTGTTTTGTTAAATGGCTTGGCAATGGACTGCCCTCAGTCATTCTTGCAGCAAGGACAACTTATCCAGTATAAGACCAAATCCAACCACGCCAGTGGAATAATCTGATTAAATCCCCTATAACCACAACTAAAACATTTGGCTTGATCCACTGAGTACTCCATACGCCTGATCGACCGATGATCAACGACGACTGCTGTAGTCCAGTGTTTAGATTTCACACTTCTATGGTGTAAAATGCACCTCTCCCCTACGGTGGCAAAATATTTATCCTAAACATTTTCGTGAATGGATAGAATCTAGATCTTTGTCTACCGTTTATGCGCAATTCGTTTAATCGAAAAGGTTGCTGATCTCAAAATTCAAGAATGTTCTTGTTCCGAAGTAGATGCTTCATTTTGTCCGTATTTCTACAATGGTGAAGCTCTAGACGAATTTCTATTTTCCCTATGTCTTACAAGTTTAAGGTGGTCTTTAAAAATTTAAGACAATTTACCTCTTTCGATACTCTTAGAATGTTCATGGTCCTTTCATTAAGTTTGGGAATTTAAGAGGCAATTTTCAGACTGGCCATATAATATAATTATGTTGTTCTGCCATGCAATTAGAAGAGCATGCGGTTGATTGGTTGTTGGTTGGTTGGTTGGTTGGTTGGTTGGTTGGTTGGTTGGTTGGTTGGTTGGTTGTTTGGTTGGCTGGTTGGTTGGTTGGTTGGTTGATTGGTTGGTTGGTTGGTTGATTGGTTGGTTGGTTGGTTGGTTGGTTGATTGGTTAATTGGTTGGTTGGTTGGTTGATTTGTTGTTTGGTAGGTTGGTTGGTTGATTGGTTGGTTGGTTAGTTGGTTGGTTGGTTGGTTGGTTGGTTGGTTGGTTGGATGGTTAGTTGGTTGGTTGTTTGGCTGGTTGGTTGGCTGGTTGGTTGGTTGGTTGGTTGGTCTCATTGAAACTAAGTTTTATGACCCCACCATACAACTAGTTGGCCAATCAAGATCAGCTACTGTGCGCCTGGCCTCATTATAACAACACGTACAAAATATGTTACCAGCAACAGTACCAGTAACAAGCAAACCTGCTACAGTTACTGTAGTGTTACCATGGACCCTTTAGTAATGCGCACATCAGGGCCACAAGAAAAAGGACTGTTCAAGCCTGATGGTCTGTTAAGTCCCTGTCAGTCCGGGTATTGATTTGTCCAGGTGATTTCTGCCGCTTTACGCCAGGCAGATGAAAAGCTGCTGGCACAAAAAGGTGAGACAAGGCCGGACAAAAGGTGAGGCAAATCACAGAAAATGTAACGTGGAGGACAGGCTAGGAACCTTGGTAGTCGCTGACCGGAACTGTAAATAACAGGCCAAATTCTGTCCAAGGTGCACATAAAATATCAAATCACGACAGGATAAAATGCAAATGCGGAAACGGAAAGCACTTTTTCTTACTTTACTCTTTTACCGATATAATTTGCAGCAGCGCACACATGGATCATTTTGTGTTATGAACAGTAAACATGACTCCCTTGAAATGCATGTTTTAAAAAATTAAACAACTGTTTAAAATGATAAAAATTAAGGGTAGCATGTACATGTATAACCATTTTCTCAGCTAAAACCCTTAACTGAGGCGGTTCTGAATCATGTAGCAAAGTTTGAAAGTGGCATGGTGCAAAAGAGGACTCCAAAAGTCCAATGTTATAAATAATTACTTGTAAATACAAGATCATAATAAGTCCAAAGAATTCCTTTTAAAATGATTGTTGACTGCGACCTGGCAAAGATTGAACATAGACGTGAATGTTATAGAAATAAGAAAGAAAATATTTAGATTTGAATTAAATACAATCTCTGCTATATTTCAAAATGTGTAAGCATATTTGAGCGAATGCTGCTGTGAAGCTGTTTAAAGCATCATTCATTTAAAGGCAAATTTGAAACAAAAAAATGTCACAAATTTACCATTTGCACCGCGTGAGTTGTAGAAATTATGAGAAACGGTGATTATAAACGTAGTACGGTACTTCTCCAGGGATGCTTTCTGTCAGCCTGTTGTAGAGGCATGGACTTTCATGTCGGTTCAAAATGGCTTTGTAATATTCTTTTCATGTCTGTTTATTGTGACGAAACTTATTGCATGTTTCTAACGCTTTGCAATATACAACTTTGGCGGGGCGGAGGGGGGGGGGCGGCATTTACCCTCTGTCAGTGTGCATAAGCTTATATTTTATATCTGTCTTAGTATGTGAAATTCATGTATCTACTTACATATCGAAGGCTATTTGCCATATTGTTGGAGGCGACGTTTTGCAGATTTTGAGTTGTTTTTTTGTCGTGAAAGTGGTTTCCTCATTCCCGGGTTTATTATGTGTAAAAGTCATTCCAATCGGTTAAAAACGTTTCGAAATATGTGTTTGTGACATAAAGCTTTAGGCGTTTAAGCCCTTCTGCCGACCAAATGTCAGTCCCCATTTTCTTGAAAAGATAAAAAATGCATATGCAACAATATATAATGGTAAATGCCCGACGATGTTTAGAGTGGACACCCGAGATAGTCGACAAAATATGAGACCCGGTCAAGATGAAGTGGGTATATCATGGGCTGAAACCGGCGATACACGAGGGTATTGATTGCCTAAGAGCAGCCGAACGACTGGGTGTTGCTACTGGGTCCCAATAAACCCAAAGTCAACAATCAAGGGGCCCAAATGACAGGTTTAATTTGCCAGCATAAACATGGGCCCGGCTGTGGTCCCTTTAGACATGCTAAGACTTCTTTGAGGTGGGATTTGTCTCCACCCCCCCCCCCTTCCCCTTTTTTTTTCTTTTTGGTTATCCCTTGCCCTTTGACCCCAGAGTTCACAGTGAAGAGGCCTCTTCACTAGAGTGAAACTTTTGTCTTGTACAGTTCATTAAGGAATATCAGAGACTCAACACCTTCTATGTTATTCAGTGGCGGGCGCACATAAAGTGAGAGAATTGGGAAGCGAATGAAGAGACAGAAAGGAGAGAGAACGAGAGAGGGAGAGAAAAAAGAGAGAGAGAACACACACAGACAGACAAGCACACACACACACACACACACACACGCATTCACGCAGACAAACAGGAGAAGAGACGAAAGGATGAATTGATGCATATGCTACATATGTGTGAAAATTTAGACAATAGGTACACTTGTACAAACATTATCGACGTAAAGCTTTTGGAATCATGAAGTGTTTGGGATCAAACTGATTTTATCATGAAAAAATTGTACCTTGCTTACACTGTCAAAAACGGGCAAAAAGAAAAAGTAGTATGTTGCAAAGTCCCGCGTGAAAAATACAACCCAAACGATACAAAGCAAACTGAAGAGAAGACAAGAAATGTTCTAATTTTCGGCGTTCGCCTTTATCAAGAAAAAAAAAATAATGGAACAGAGAAAACAATTGAACAATAAAAGGTTTGAACCGGAAATGTGTACAATCGAAGCTTACATTGTAGTCTAACGCAATAAAAAGACAGGCCCGAGCCGGTGTCAGTCATGGAGGTCTCATTTCTGCACCGATTTATTTGAAATTTGTAACAAAAGTTTACTTTCAGAATAGATATTATGATTCTTTGAAAGTTTGGCGACTCCAAGAATTTTGTGTTTAAGAATTCTTAGAAAAAATATTGTCCACATAATTTTATATTCCAGTGCTCCATGTTTGTGTATTAAAAAAAATAATAATAACAATAAAGGCCGCGAGATGACGCACTAAATATGCCCTTTGGGTCTAGCTTGACACCAAAGAACACAGACTGGCCATTGACTTGTTTTCAGACTTTCAATTTCTGATATCTCACAGTAAACCAAATCAGGTCTGTCTTTCATTGTTTTATACAATAATCTCTCTTTCCTTAGCCCAACCAGAGCTGCCATTATATTAACATTGGCAAAAAATCTGGACCCGGCACATGTGGATTCACTGAGCACAATATTCCGTGCGAATGCACACATTGTGTGCCGCGGAGTTATTATTATTTTTATTATTATTATTATTATTATCATTATTTTATATAGCGTATATCTATTTTTAAAATGCTCTATGCGCTTTACAGAAGAAACCTGTCAACCACAGAGCAGAATGGAGCGCCGGCGAAGCGCTCAACACACTACGCTACTTCTTTCTCTCTCCCTGTCTCACTCACTCTCTCTCTCTCTCTATCTCTCTCTATCTCAGAGCAAATTATGACGCAGCCTGTTAGGCGCAGTACACAACTCACAACAGTTCACAACTCACAACTCACAATACAAATAATATTTTTATATTTATTACTAATAATATATATTTAATAATGAATAATAAATTTTGTTGCTGGTGGGGGGATGATATGGATAAATTTTAATCTATTAATTTCAATTTTTCCCGGGCAGCGGCCTGTTCGGCCTGCTCTTTACGATTTCCAACTGCCAAGGTGTCTTTAACGTGCGCAACGTGCACACGGGCCCTCCGAATTTTTTCGTCTTTATCCAAGAAGACTAGGTACTCGATCCTACCCCCCAATAGGATCAGGGACTTGAAAATATAAGAAAAATCCCAATTTCCAACATGCCTGCACTGCCCCCCCCCCCGGGACCCTTGGCATGAGAGGCGAGCACCTTGCCTCTAGACCACCTTGTCCCCCGAAGTTACTTTCATTCATCATATACATGCAGGCCCCCTTTGCCACACTCTCTCTTTAGACAGTTTGTCTAAGCTATAACTGTGCTTTTATATATATATATAATAATATATATATATATAATTATCATCATCATCGAACAATAATGGAGCTAAAGGGTGAGCACGGAAGCATTCAAAACTTCGTGACTATGTGACCAACAACTATGAAACTTTGTGTGCTGCCTTGATTAAGCAACAAATTAAGACCATTTTGGACCAATTTCAGTTTTTTCGTGTTATTTATTTACCTTTTTTTTTTCTTTATCCGTCCAGTAGAATCGAAAAGCATGACAGCAAATTTCGTTCTTCGCCTCTCTCTATTTACTTCACCTGTCTTTACAAAGTTGCTGGTCGACAACCAGTTTTAAATCTCACATCCAGGTATTCCCCAAGTCAGGGAGCCAACTAGTATTTCTAATGCAGTGTCTCCTTTCGGTGCAGTTCAAGAAAGAGGGGATTAACCGTTTCTTTGTTATTTTAAAGCCTTAAATTGAGTGACTCCAATAACAAGATTAACGCTGGCATTCAAAGACATATCGACTGTCATCTTGTTTTATTAGCGACGCATCATAACTAAAATATCTGTATAAGGCCGCAACCCCCAGGCGCGAATTTATAGAAATATAATTGTTGAGTTTGCCACGCAAAGCATTGCAACTGTCGGAGTTCAGCGTTGTATGTTAATCTTTGGTTTTATTACGTTTAGTCTATTCACAGTAGGTGACAAAAAGCCAAATAATCCCGGGGGGATATTTTAACACAACACCGACCAGGTGATACCCTTACGGAATGTTTTTGCATGTACCCGGACGATTTGTCTCTTCAAATCTCTTCATAATTCGATACACTTGAGTCCCCTTGCCATCTCGGTGACTCGACACGCTCATTCTTCAACTCAGCTTAGAAAATACAACCCCGGACATTATTCTCGGGCATCAAAATAAAAATACACTGCTGAGTCGAGGCCTTCAACACTGAAATCTTTTGTCGGTCGGCGTGATGCTGTTCGCCTGGGCAAATCCATCAGATTTGATGTGACTGCCTCTGTAGCTTCTCTTCTGCGTAAAGCACAGTTTGTAAATCGGTAGAACAAGTCCGTATTGTTCGGTAATCGACTATCGATTTCAGTTTTTCTTCAGCACATCCATTTTATTTTGGGTTTTAAAAAAAAATATATATATATATCAAATCAACCCTAACCGTTCCGTTTCATTCACTCACATGATTTTCAGGACATCTATTTTATTTTATGGGTAAAAAATTCAGATCAACCTAACCAATGAAAGTAATCCGCTTTATTCAGTAATATGACTTTTCAGGATTTATCTTTCTGAAAAATCACCTTTATTTAACATATTAACATGGTTTAGGAAGAACCGAAATCTCTTGTCTATCGACTCAGATGTTACCAGAGATTGTATACGAAAGAACTTTCTGAACGCAGCTGGGAAGCCTTTCAGTATTTGTTTAAGTCGAATTTTTCATTGTTCTGTTCCCATGTGTTTGTTTTTGGTGGGTTTTTTTTTTAAGACCCACGAATGTATTAGGCCGTCAAATTGTCCCGACTTTTATTTTAATAAAGAATTTTTTACTAAATTTGGAACTGATATATGTTTTTTTTTGTTATTTATGAATGATTTGATGAGACTGATTTTTTTTTTATTTTCTTCTTTCAACTCTTTCCGATGACCTTAGGCCATATATTATATGGAACAATTAGTTTGATCTAGTTCTTTTCCTACAAAACTTAATCAGTAATGTAGAACACGTTTTTCGTTGTTGTTGTTGTTGTTGTAACAGTAACTAAAAAGATTCCCATAATTTGTTGGTAAACACGTTAGGAAATTGTATAAAACAGGAGCAGATGTATAAGAAAGTGTTTCTAGTTCTCAACCCTTTCTGTCTCATGTCCCGCTCCAAAATTATTTTTTTTTTAAAAAGAAGTCCGCTCTACCATAAGAGTATAAAGTTAGTATCCAGTAGAAACAACAAGATTTTCTTTCCACTCCCCACCTTGAGAAACACTGATATATAATATATAAGGGCCCTGCACAGCAATTTGATGGACATTCCTAACCATTCGACTCTATACTGCGTACAGTTCGGTGATTGGAAAAGATCAGAGAGGGCATGGAGTCCGCTTTTTCATTGCATAATATTATATTCAAGTACCGTTTTTTTTTTTCATCCTGCAATAATATCGATATAAGAAACAACAGCTATATCTGAAATCGTCCATGCGACTTGAAAATGCTGATGTCTTTGTCAGGCTACTGGATACCCATCCCAAGGGTGTCACCTTGCGATTGTATACCCCGGGTGAGACAGATGGGGTTGTGGAGTTTCCTCCCCTGACAAGTGTGCGGGTCTTTGGCTGTTCGTGCACCATAGACACTCTCTCTGGTGTTAAGGAGATGGGAGTTGGGGAAAGGGGGGGGGGGCAATTAGCTACTGCACTCCTCATTGCTGCAGCCAGAGCTTAGGTAAATGTATCTTGCCAGCTTGCCAGCGAATGGACAAAGCAGTGTAAGAGAGTGTATCAAGAAGTTGTACTAATAAGAGAGTATGCCAGGAGAGTGTATCAAGCAGGTGTACTAAGAGAAAAAAATGCAGAAAGGGTATTATCGAGCAAGTGTTCTGAGAGGGTATGTCGACAGAGTGTATCAAGAAGATGTGCTAAGACAGTATGTCTAAAGAGTGTATCAAGAAAATGTTCTAAGATAGTATATCGAAAGAGTGTATCAATCAATTGTACTGAGAGGATATGTCAAGAGAACGTATCAATCAAATATACTAAGAGAGTGCATCAGGCAGGCGTAGAAAGAGATTTACAAATTAGACGGATTCTGCTATGCAAAAAGTGTTGTAGTTTCTGATGTTGTCGTTGTCTTTTTAGATGGCTCTTCATTGCCCCGTTCATTTAAAGAGAGTAAATAGGGATATCAATCTCATCGTTCGGAACTTATTCACTCACTCACTCACTCACTCACTCACTCACTCACTCACTCACTCACTCACTCACTCACTCACTCACTCACTCACTCACTCACTCACTCACTCACTCACTCATCCACTCACTCACTCATTCTCTTAAACGCACACACAGACACATATCCGTGAGCTTATCTAACTTTAAGAAAAAATACAACCTCTTTGTTAACTTTGACTACAGTAATCGGCGTGGATTCATCGTGAACTTAGGATTTTAAGTAACCATGGATTTGGAAGATCAGTTTTTGACATCTCCCATCATTAGGCATTAATTACTCGTAGAACTCCATTAGCAAAGGTCTTTGTTATCTACTCCATCTGTGAATCTGTATAACATCTGAGCTCATTTTTCTTGCAAAAATTGCACTTCTCTCACGGACGTCAGATTCAGTCGAAAAAAGTGTTACAAGTCATTGTTTCACTGCAAAAAATCCGTCAGCCCTGAGGTATTTCTTTATCTACAGCCCGTGTATTCTCCCACGTTCACACCCCCACGACGGACACAAAAAGGTAACTTTACACCACGTTTGTTCGCGTTTGTGATTATCTGTACGTATGTTTAATTGCACACGAGTATGCGCGCCCAACACTGACAAATCTACGCATACAATTAATGAGCTCGACCTAAAAGATTTTTATGCAGATTTGTTCGTCCAAACCAAACTTTAGGTAAAAGTTCACTGTGAACTGATCATATCCATTTTGGATTGTTCATGGGCGAAGACCAAAACGTGGTAAATTAATACAGTAAGGTTGCCAGGTACGCAACAGCTTTGGATTTTGGGCAATGTCTCAACATCTGTAAAAATGGTCTGATTTGCGGGCACTAAACTCCGTCGAATTTTCCCAGAGGTCAACACGCGATACAGCTTTTACGTATTCTTTACATTCATTCCACCCATCGTGATCAAACGCAAAATATAATTAAGCCCTACTTTCATTTCATGTAACAGCTTTTTATAAACTTGGAACTGGGCAGCGTCTCAGCACGGCTCCATTTAACCTCAGGCACGCCTCGTTCAAAAAGCCTTCACGTGCTGTGTCAGAATCGGATGACTGGCAATACAGCGGCTCAGGCCCGGCACGCGCTCATATCATGTTCCTGTCATTTGGTGTCGCCCTATCTCTGCCCATCTCTTCCACTCTGTCATTTTGTGTTCATATTAAAGAACAATTCAAGGGGAGAAGGCATGATAATAAACAATGGGGAGGTCTATGTTCCGTCTCTTTCTCACAAAAGTTTCAATTCACATCAGAGAAAAATAGAAAATAAAGGCGGAGAGGGAAAAAAAAAAGACACCGATGTACAAAGAGATACTCCCACTCCTCTTTACCACTGTTTAATTCGTTGATGTGGTTCTCTACTTTCATGTGTAGAGCAGTCTGGTTCTCTCAGCGTCTGACGTTTAAGTGAAAAGTGTACAATGTAACCGCTGGGCGTAAATTGACTTATCATGTGTGCGCATCTCCCTGCCTGAGTGAGAACTCTTCATTCACCCTTCAGGTTCAATTAGGCCCAGCGTAAATACGCACGGTAGAGGCGAAAGGAGCCGGAATAGCCCTGTATGTGGGTAATCAAAGAGTGAGCTGGTTTTCTGCGTGAGTAACTGGTTGAATGGACAGGGTGCCCCATGGCGAGCCAGGTAGAAAGGGTTAAGAGGTTTCAGATAACGTGGCCCTCGAAGACAAAACTCTTCTACTATTCAAGACATTTGCCAGAGTTTGTTTTCACATCCAAGGGGCCTTAAACTTCTTTCCCTTCAGGTCTATGGGATGTGTTTGCTTTACCAGAGAAACGCTGAAAAGTTGTCATATATACCAGCAGGTTCCCGTAGAGTTCTGCTACAGAGACAATTAAGACGTTGCACAACAGCAATTAGGCCGAGTAGGTTCGTGGAGAGGGCAGGCAGATAGAGACCTTGCGAAAT
Source organism: Onchidella celtica (assembly GCA_963931925.1). Lineage (NCBI taxonomy): Eukaryota > Metazoa > Mollusca > Gastropoda > Systellommatophora > Onchidiidae > Onchidella > Onchidella celtica. The sequence continues at coordinate 30,548,905 of OZ007574.1, read as the reverse complement.
GGCATGGTGACGAAAAAGACAAGTTAGAATAGAGGAATGGTTGATTGCGAAGATGAGTGGATGGATAAATAGGTAGGTACTAGGTAGGTATCGTAGACGTTGGTTGATAGGGGGGTAGGCAGGTGTTTAGCCGGAACGTTCCCTTTCGAAGGGCTTGTCGGTTAGTTTGACAAACAGACAGAAGCACCATCTCAGAATCTTCAACGCCCCGGCTCCTGCATCAAATGCAACACTAGAGCATTCAACATCTCCACCATCATATTATTTATTTTCAAGTTCTTATGAGACAATGCCTATATTATTATATACGTAATATACCTTTCTTTATAATATGGAGAAAAATTAATACAGGATGGGCTAGACTTCACAACTAATTGTATCATTTCATCAACACACTTGTGCTTTAGCTGAATAAAGTGTACACCAATTACGTTACAACTAAATGGCGTCTACATCAAGTAAACCGAAACCAAGTACTCAAAACGAACCTTATCTTTGAAATATAAATTTTAAGGTGAAAATCAAAATATTATGATGAAGTAGGCTAGGTAAATTTGGCATGTCCTGTATTATTTAAAGTTTCATTTTAGTAAGAGAAACTATTAAAATTTATGAAACAAAATTTAAAACAATGAAGCTTTTAGCCTGATCCATTAAGTAACAAACTAATCATAGGAGAGGACCAGATAATTTTATAAAACTTTACTATCATTGCAACCAAGCAAACAAACAAAAACAAACAAAAAAGGATGAGGGGAAAAAAAGGTGTGAAATATCGATTCATAATAATTATGATGTGCAGATTGTCTCTGACCTGCCACAGACGTATTTTCTCTGCGTGCGCACTGCAGGTATTGGGATAAGAATCCTATCTGATTTCCTGTCCAAGATATCTCTTTATCCTCCTGACGCGCTTGTTGAAAGTCACAAATCCTAAACGCCAGCAAAGATGGGTGACATATGCGCCTCCGACTATCGGGCCAAATGATTCGGCTCTAAGATGGCAAAATGAAAGAGGGGTCGTTCTACACACACGGAGAGCAGGTTTTTCCTCCTCGGTGAGCAAGAGTTTTCCACTGCAAGGATCTGGTCTACTGAAGAAAGCTCAGTTCAAAGGAGAAGCCATTTTGTTTAGATTTGCACTAGTTAATGCGCGCCCGCTCTGGGTATCGCTTTTCAGGCGTGAGCGCTCTTTGCATGCAGTAATTCATAGAGGGAGCTGGTTTGTGTTAGGTCTCGTTAGCATGCCGACAACATATTCCCTGTGTCTGCGTGCTAAAGCATTCCCTTTGCTAGGATGTAAACAACTAAGGAAATCCGTACCGCTGATACATATCTACATTAATTTGTGGTATTTTTTCTTATCCGCCACTTCTCAGAGAGTGTCTTGGCTTCAAACACGTTTGCGCACTTATGATGTTTGCAAGCTCCGAATCGACAACATGTGAGATGCAGTTCTGGGTGTAAATTAAACAATGACATGTCATTTTGCGCACATGGAGGTGAGTTGTTCACTAGGGAGGCAAGGGGAGACGGAGAAGAGGAGGAGCAAAGTTGCATTTGTTTTGTCTGCGTTTGTATAGGGTGTAAAGACACAGGTATTGTACCAACTATAGGTATGTTTTCTCAATCTGTGTGCAATAACTGCATACAACAGTAGCGGGCGGTGAAAGCATGCCTTATCTTGAATATGTATCTAATCTATTTTTTTTTTTTTCTGAGAGGGAAGTAAGAAGGGGAAAGGGAAACCTTTGCACCGCGTTTATCCTGGCTTGTAATTTACATTTAGCGTCTGTAGTAAAACACCACAATTAACACAGTTCATTCTTGAAATCTGGCTATTACCGGTAGTTTTACAAAGATGAAGTCATGAGAATGATGTCAGGAAAAATCTATTGCCCGATAGTTTTGGATATCTTAACTGAGAATTCCATCATAGTTATTTAACAGCCAAATCACTTCAGAAAATTTTCATAATTGGAAAAATTCTCCTATAACTGTTACAGTACACTCAAATGTTCTCATTTTCCTTGGTGAGGGGGTTGCTTAGGTGAAACTAGATATTACGAGATCATGGACATTTGCCGCAAAAAGCAATCACGTAATAATGATATGACTGAACACACAGATTTTATGGGGAATTCATTTTATATGACAAACACAATGATATACAAAACAGAGTAAACGCCCTCGGTGATATGAAAGCAGAACAAATAATGCGCCTGTAAAATGTAGTTAGCCACTAGGCAAAGAACAACCCATGTGTTTACGCCGTATATAATATGACCACCTTTGGCTTGTGTTTGTTGCTAATTGATCAAACAACCCTCTATCAGCTTTCACATAAAAATAGAGAGCTAGACGAATTTAAAATCAAAGTCGCACAAGTTGTCTTCAGTGTACAAATCCATAGTTATGTACACTGAGGGTGGCTTTTTCATATTATGAATGTATTGTGTAAATACAGGTTGTAGATAAGACATTTCCCTTGAAGCGGATTATTTCCCTTGAAGCGAATTACTTCCCTTTTGCTGTAGTTTGACCTATCTCATGCCTGAACGAGAGAATGGGTGGAAGGTTTTCCTGCGGGCTGCGAAAAATTAGCGGGTCCGTTAGAAGTTGATCCGACAACTGATTGCTCGCTGAACGATTCATTGAGCAGTTTCCACGCAGTTTTCCACCCGATTGCCACCTCTGGAGGTATCAGGGGGTCCGGCTTTATTGAGCTTATGTAACCTGGATGCTTATGTAGGTATTTGTAGGTGTGTTTACCGACGGATGTGGGCAGCAACAACCATGTATGAGACGGGCACCGGCCTTCATATTATATAATTATGATCTCTGAACACAGCCGCGTGACGAGTCATTTCATCAATCAATCTTTATGAGCTTCTTTAAAAACTCTCACTGAGCACAGAAATCGCCACCTCAGTTCTTGTTTGCTCCAACTCCACTTTTTTGTTGAAGTAAGAAATTCGACGTTGAACGTTTGCAGCTTTAATATTGTAGTTGCAATAAATCGGAATTGTGAAACAGCTTGATAAGTGCCACAAAGCATTTTAAACAAGTGTCAAAGGGTGCATTTGTCAAAGATCTCTTAGTTTGTAGAAAAGTGGAGATTAAACAAACAAGAACTAAAGTTGCGAAATGTGAAATACACTTAATTTACTTATCTGTCCGAGGCCTCAGACACAGTGGATAAGTGAGCTAACAGCTATCGGTGTGCACTAGTAATTCTGTAACCCTCGGGGAAAGTCATGACATTTGAAAACGGATATCGCATACTAGCCATCACTTTTGAACTGGACCCGTCCAAAATATTGAATTTAACCTTGATTAATTTAAAAACAATACCAGATCTCCCATTACGTCTTAACTTAAACCAAAAATAAGGGTCTAAAGCCAAATCATCCTTTGATTTGAATCATATGGAACCCAACTGCAGTTCACTTCAAATACATTCAGTTTTGAGGGGTGGAAGGATCACTGCTTTAGTTTGAGTAGTTCGAACTCCATCGCGAGGCTTGGGTTCTTCGTGTAAGAATTCCACTCTGGCTGACTGTTCCGTTATAGCGCATTCCTAGTAGGCATACTTTTCGCACCAAGTGTGAAATGGGCCTGCTGTACACTTGTCAGCACAATGGCGCATCGCCGCGCATTCCTGCCTGTTTGGAACTCCCACAGAGAAGAGCCATTCAGGAGGGGTGGTAACTGTAGAAATTTTTATAGGCGCATTATGATTTACTTCCGGCGATGTATGAAGATTTACGGGCCCCGAACGGTGTCCGACCAGTTTGCTTTAGTGCAAACTAAATTGTTTGAGGTACAAACAGAATGGCTTGTTGACTTTAGCCTGATACAGGTTCTTTACATATTCAATCATTCGTCCATTCCCTCAGCCATTAAAATTTTACGGTAGACCCAGATTTACATCAGTCAAAGAGCTTAAGCTCCTTGACATCAGTCCATCTGTCCCTCAGTCTGTTCATTCATCCAACCAACCATCTCTACTCATGCCTATTTCTTCACAGATAATATATTTTACGGCAAAGCCGCACATTTGGATATTTTGGTAGTGGAGGGAAATAAATACATAATTATAATAAAGCCCACACAAGAGACTGTGAAGTAATATCTACCACAACGATGTTGTACAGTAAACTTGATTTCGTATGGCTTGATTGTTTATGTATAGTAATAATCAAGTTTAGATAAAACGTCTGCGATATTCATGTATTATTGTGTGGTTGATCATTAGTTCGTTTGTTCGTTTGTCTGTGTAGACAAATTTCACCATGAACGTTGAAATCGGATCTGTTTATCTATCTATCTATCTATCTATCTATCTATCTATCTATCTATCTATCTATCTATCTATCTATCTATCTATCTATCTATCTATCTATCTATCTATCTATCTATCTATCTATCTATCTATCTATCTATCTATTTATCTATCTATCTATCTGTCTGTCTGTTTGTCTGTCTGTCTGTCTGTTTGTCTGTCTGTCTGTCTGTCTGTCATGTCTATCTATCTATCGGTATATCTATCTCCCTATCTATCCATCTATTCAACCCTGGTATCTATAATAAGTTACCGGTCTGTATTTTTCCCATGTCTTTATCACATTAGTGTTAAAGAAAAAGCTCATCAAAAATTAGAAAAAGGTTTCATAAACTTCACCGTAGGAACACACACCCGGTCCCTGCTCTTTTTTTGTTTTCAATTGAAATCTCACCGTACATCGATTTCCTGGGCTACTCTATGAAATATAGTTCCAACATGCCTGAATAGTTCCTCCATACAAATTTTCATGACTCAGGGGGAAGAAAAAAGATATTTTTAAACAAAGCGCCTTCATCGCTCAACTCATTCATAGCCTTTCTCAGTACCAGGACATTTCAACTTTCCATTCATCTCTGAAGCCGAGGCGGTTCCGAGGGCACTCACATACTCACGTGGAAAGCAAGACATTGGCATCCCAAAACTGCTCTCCAAGAATGCCTTTATTGTGAGCCAGGACTCCGAGCACGTGACGCTGTGACTGATGTCATAACTTCCTGAAAATGCCCGACGCTCATCTTTGTATGAAATTGTAAACGCAAGTGAAAAACGCAATCAAAATGCCTTGCTCTCCCTTAGTGGCTGACAGTCAGCACTGGTGAATTGTAATGGTGAGATATGAACTCAGAATAGCTGAAGTTAATATCAATAATATGTTTAAATGAGCATGGCAATAAAACGAATTTTTATCCACAATGGTCAAAATAACATCTTCAAATATTCATTTTTTTGTTTAAACTGTGAGCTTAAACTTTAGAAAAGTGTGAAATCATTTATTAGTGCCATAACTTTCTAGTGTTGTTGTTGTTGTGGTTAAAGAAAAAGCGACTTCGGGTGTCTTTATTTTCTTTACCATAAGAAGGGAATGATCGCAGGAAAGTCCTCTTAAGAACGGGTCGAAAAACAAACTGGACTTTAACTTAATGGATGGTAGGCAGTTGGTAATGCGCTCTGCTTGAGATGTGTGGATTATGCGCACATCCGAAGAAGGCATAACCCCTCCCCCTACTCCCCCCCCCCTCCCCCCCCCCCCCCCCATCTATCGAAGAATTCTCTTCTGACGTGGACCCGTGTGCACCTTGTTCGTTTCATACATTTCATTGAGTATATCAAACTAGACTTAGGTTTAAGGTTTAGATGTATATCTGAAGATAATGCATGCCACTTTTTATTGAATTCTAAGCATTGGTAATGGAAGAAGAGTGTTTGAAAAAATATATGCATTTTTCTGAACTGCGGTGGCCATCTTGAAACCTCATTTGTATAAAATTTTCAAAAATCACCTTCCATGATTTCTTCTATATATTCATCCTTGTTCCATAAAATAAGTTTTAAAAAGTCCCAACTTCAGAAAATAATCAAAAAGGACCCTTGTGAGGATGTGACCACCTTAAGGAGGCTGAAGTCATCAAGTTGATTTGACAGATTTTAATTCCATTTACAGGGCTCATTATAGACATACTTTACAGTAGGGGCCTTTTTTCCAATTAGATTTCTAACTTCACTTTTATTTGATCTTATCTGTATGTTAGGACTTGAAGCTAGCTCAAAACAGGATAATGAAAAAAACCGCAAAAGGCGCAAAGTGGCCGTTATCGTGCCGACACACCATTAAACCTATACTCAAACACAAAGTGGCTTGACTGAAGATAAATTATTATGATCTCCTGTTGTTCACATCTGTGCGATGAGTGATGTTGAGCTGTTCGATGAGTGGTGTTAAGCTGTTCGGTAAAATAATAAAATACATTTAAAGAAAAATTTTGGCGTCAGGGTGATACCGTACAGACCCTTGCAAAATGCCGATAGAGTATGACATCATTGTTTCATCCATGGGAATTTTTCAATCCTTTTCATGTTCATTGAATTTGTAGATAACAGGTCAGTAATAGCCCCTGTCTAAAGACTCGAACCTTCCCTCGAACACAAAAGTTCTTGTTGGTATGACATTGCAAGATGTCATCCTGAATTATCCACCCAGTGACATGGCATCCTGTCAACACGGATACGGGATTGGCGACACAGAGAGGTATACATCTGCTCAATCTGCCCACAATCCGAGTTATAAAGCTTTGCGGTTAAGTTATCGAGATTCCGATACATTTCAGCCACTGTCGCCATCGTTTAACGCAAATTTCGAAAATTTAGTAGCAACGTGAGATTAGTTTAAATGCCCCTTTGTAGATAAGTACACGTCATAGTAGCTGACGAATTTTTTTTATACAAGAGTGGGGGTGAGGGGGTGGGGTGTGAAGAATGCAATTTCTCCTGTTGTCTTATGACACTTCCAATTATGTGTATGTGTTTTGTCTGCAATATCTGGACCAGTTTGTGTTGTTCTACAGTATTTATGACTTCTGTTAAAACTGTTGTAACCAAGTACTCTGTGTTGCATTATCAGTTCTCTTACGTCTAATGGGGTGGGGTTGGGGGGGGGGGATATCGTACTAAGCCCAGAACGGCACAGTCAGCTACTGGCACACAAGAAGTGCACACCATAATTTCCTATATTTTCCAGTAAATCCGGGAAGACTCTGTTATGCTAATCCCTGTCAGACACTGTCAGCTTCTGCCACTACACTTTCTTGGGCGTACATTTTGCTGGCAGCAGCTGGCTTTGATGTACTGGGCTTAGCATGATCAAAGAAATTAGAAACAGTTTGCTCTCTGATCGAGGGCGGGGCCCATGTCGCATAGTACAAAAAGAATGCTTGATGTAATGGTATATTTATGATGCAAAATTGTGACAGTGCTATTGCGAGTAAAAGAAAAAAAAATCGTCAGAGTTTTCCCACAGCATTGAGGTTATAATTCCACAATAAGTGACGTCATTCAAGGTCTGTAGCGATATCTGAACAGTGAACAACTGAACAGTGAACAACATTCAATATTTTCTCCATTTAGTATTGCCAAATACGGCACTTTTCGTGACTTCCTCGCGTTTGCCGCTTTGTGGCGGTGCGAAATCTGTGCATGCTAAAAGCATTAGCTGTCTTATCTTATCAATTCTAGCATCTTTGGTATGATTACCCCCTAAGTTTCGGAAAAATTATGAAAGAGTTCCATTGTATAAACCTTTTTCTTTTCTTTTCCCTCACAGGCTTCAGAAACGTACAAGTGAGAAAACTCCTCGTTCAGAGACACATGTATTTCGAAACCCCCTAAAAACGTCACATTTTGGATGTCTATTTCCCAACTCTATCTATTCATTTCAGCATATTTTTTTTCCTTCTCTTAGTGACGTGAGAGGGGCCGTCAGCCATGTTGACTGCCTTTTTCCCCCGTCCGCGGAGCGCGGAAACATCAGTCATATGACAGCCTGAAAAGAGCAGGCCGATTATCGGCCCTAGTGTTACCTCTGTGAGCCTATGATCACCCGTCAGCCATGACAATACCGCTGTTGTTTCCCCCGATAAAAGAGGTTGCTGCTATCTGTGGCTGATCACGGCGCGGCTATCTCAAAGTAAAACGTGGCGGCATGAGAACGGAACAAGCCGGCTGTCTATTGGCCGACCGGGAGGAGAAGAGGAAATAAAAAAACCGGCGCACGACCACACAATTCACACTCTATACATCGCATTGCCGACGGTGCTGTATGAAATAGAAAGAGCTTTCCCTTTTTAAGCTCTAATTATATAATAGGTTTCTTCACTTGAACTTCATGTTTCTGTGAAGCTGAATATGATGGGATCAGGTTGCGTCAGTCTGAATGCAGCTTCTTTCACTTCCATTGAAATCGCTGGTTTTGAGTGTTGAATTAAACTGGCGATCGTACGTGAGGGGGTCGTACACGGAGCGAACTACAAGTTTAACTGTTTTTTCGTCTTCTTTTAAAGAAGAAATTTTGGGTTTAAAAGAAAAGAAAATAGATCTAGAGCCGTACGAATATATTAATTCACGTTAAAGTGCACCATCTTCAGAGGGTTATGTTTGACAATTTGAATTTTACTTCACTAGCCAACTATCAGTGAGTTCCCTTTACATTGGAAATTAGGGATTCCAGGAATTATTCCAAGTTTTTTTCCTCTGATGGGACTTGCATTTCTTACTGTTATTCTTTTGGGTTTTTTTCCTGAGGTCAGTTTGTTCAAACGAAGTAAAGTTTTGGACTGTTCATTACAAGAATCTTGATCTCGGGACCCATTGGAAAGTAAGGGGTCTCTTCTTCAGCTGAATGTTCCGTTTCTTTTTTCTTAATAAAGTTGATTCTGTGTAAAAATGTGTAAATGCTGATGTCTTTGTCGCTGTGACGGGAAAGGTGGCAATTCATGCAACCCTGACAGGCTGCCTGGCGGGTTGTTGAGATGTTTTGTGCTTTCTGGCAGGCCGTCCACGGGCCTGTGATGTTCGTAGCACGCTTCTGCCACCAAATTGTCACAATACAACATGCTATTTGATAACAATCCTCACATATTTTTTTGTCTGTCTATTCCTTCACAAGAACAAATGAAAAGAAAAAAAAAACCCAGATCAATTATGAGTTTCACCATTGAATATCTCGTCATTACATTGCATTCAACCCTATGGAGTCGCAACTTCACCCTGCAGTTTCTGTCATATTTAGACACCCCAGCAGCCTTGGTTTCTGTAATGTCTCTGTAAGTTTTCCAAGAATGTAAGGTTTGCCAGAGATAAAGACAGGACACTTTGTGCTTAAGTCAAAAATGATTTATACTGAGAACAGGCTGGTATCATTATTATTCGAGCACTGGCATATAAAAATGAAATAATGATAATAATAACGTAGAGTATTTGCCATCTTGTTGTATGTACATTTTTGCCTTTCCGAGAAAATAAAGATTGAAGTTTGTTCGGCAGGAGGGCTAGAACGCATAAAACCTTACGTCACAAACACGTATCTCGAAAACTTTTCAACCGATTGGAATAACACTCGTACATAATGAAAGTACGGGCGAGAGAACCACATTCTGGACAAAACCTCAAAATCTGTCAAATATGGCATATAGTCTGTCCTTCGTTGTGTTTAAGTCAAAAATGGGTTATACTGAGAACAGGTTGGTGTCAACTCGAGCACTTGCACATAAAAATGAAATAATAACAATAATATAAACAAACAAACAATAAAAAACATGGAATGAACATTCTTTTCTTCCTTCTTTGCTTTGTGCTCGGGCTCAATTTTAGAGTCAGACTTAGCCGTTGCTGGTGGTGAGCGCACTGGGAGGTCCAGCAGGTTTAAAAGAAAAGGGAAAAAAAGATGCCTGGTGGTGTGAATGAAGCATTTCATAGAGGAGTGAAGGGAGATGTGTTACAAAGATTTGGCTCGGCTGTTGCTGGAAGATGATGGGGACCTGACCAGATCAAATTTCACACAATGGCACACGATAACAGACAGCTTGTCAGAGTGAGCCCACGGTTCCCCTTAACAAATTATTCCCCGTTGTTCTTGTAACTTTGTAAGCAGCTTTATGTTGGCTTTATGGTTTAGCTGCAAATTTGTATTGTTGTGGTGTTGTTGTTGTTGTTGTTGTTGTTGTTGTTTTCAGGTAAATTTGCTTGGAATAGGATATGAGTAAGCAGAGAGCATAGTGGGTCCACTCTAGATTTCAAATTCGAAATGGTAATATTAATAATGATAATAATATTATGGAGTATGTTAATATTGCGACTGACTCCACAAAGTGGACTCAAAGTGTTTACAATGAAATGATAACAAGTCTCCGTCTGTCTGTCTGTCTGTCTGTTCGTTTGTCTGTCTGTCTGTAAGTCTCTCTTTTTCTCTGTCTCCTACTCTCTGTCTTTGACTCTTTCTCTCTCTGTCTCTCGCTCTCTCTGACTGTCGGTCTCTCTCTCTCCCTGTCTGTCCCTCTCTCTCTCTTTTTCCCTCTCTCTTTCTCTCTCTCTCTCTCTATCTATCTATCTATCTCTCTCTCGCTCCATTTCCATCTCTCTCTAATGCTCTCTCTCTTTCATCCATCTCGTCTAAAAATTTATCCTCTTCATTAAACTTTTCAATTTCCCCATTCTTCACCCCTTCTCCCCGGCCAAGTCTATTACACTCTTGCTCAACTTGTTTGTCCACGCTATAACATTGCACTCTCAAACTGTAAAATTACCATTTACTTCTTGTAACGACAGTAAAACCACACATTTTTCATTGTCCTTGATTTTTTAAACGCTATATCCTACATTAAGATGATGTTTAACTCTGGAGGACTCCGAACAGCTGGGTTATTTCTCCCAGACTTCAAGTTATAGTTTTCCACTTGTGTGTGATTTCTATTTTTTCTTTATGCACTTAATCATCGGGGCCCGGAGACATAACAGTTATTTATCACCCTCCGCCCAGACAATATCTCAACTTGCCATCAAGCCGTGATGGCGGGTAACCGACGTAAACATGGCGTCGTCTCCACGGCAACGTGCGGGCACGTGACCTATCTCCGGGGAGCGAGAACCACGGGATAGATGCGATGTGATGGCAAGCTTAAAGGCCATGTTTATAGCAGCGCCTGGCGCAGTCGGCCAATATGTAAATTTCTGTTGGTGGTATGTTTTGTTTTCACCATTGGAGAGCAGTAAAAGAGAGAGATTAGGACGATCAAATTATCTCCCCCTTTTTCCTGCTGAACTCTTTTGTGATGGCTAGATTGTCCCGTAGCTGGGCTCAGGTTTTACATGGAATTTATATCATAGAGCATTTGGGATTTTCCCACCGCGTTCGACAATTTAGCTTACCTCAACTGCTGGTATTGTTGTACAAATTTTAAGACGATATGCCTACCAGTACCACTGGAAATTGTTCATATGCCACAAGAGCGCTCGTCTAAACCAGTCTTCGAGCTTCTGAGTGGGAGTTTGGGTTTAACGGCACGTCGGTACGATAACGGCCAATTTTGCGCCCAATCTTAGAACAATAGCGCACTAAATCAGTTAAGCTTTGCCTCGGTTTTGTGGTCTTCAGGAGTCAGACGTTACCTTGTGTACTAGTGAGACTGAAACAATTCCCCGTCTCGCTTGTTGATTCAAAGACAGTTCAAGTCTGACGCAAAACCGCCGCAAGATAGTCTTGACTCAGTTAGTACGCCATCAGTCTCAGACTTTGAATTTCTGTTCCGAATGACCCCGGAGAATATGAGACTGAAGAAAGAGAAGATAGGAAGCGTAAAAAGTAGGCAGGTATGAACGGCGTGCAGAAATCGGCAACATCAGCCTGTAGAAGGCAAAACAAAGCAAAAAAGGGGGGGGGGAGATGGGGGTTGGGAAGAGGCACTCAAGTAATCGTATCGGTGCATACACTAAGTAAAGAACATGATCATTACGTGTATTCATTTTGCATTCAAAAATCAAATTTGTTACTTTCAGAATTTTTTTTTTTGGAAACATCAATCTATATCATGGCAATTGGGAGTTAAATGATTATTATTACTGTATTGTTTTCTTTGTCGTGAATGTAAATAACAAAATATTAGCTGTTATTGTATTTTTTGTCATCATTATTATCAATCTTTCTGTTCCCTACACTGCCATCATCCGGACTGGCCACTGTCCATCACAGAATAAAAATAATGAATAATGATAAAAAAACCAGCGCAGTCTGGAAGCAAGAGACGGAGTGTTCGTCCAGCTGAATAATTTCCCATTTGTCTAGTTCGTTCTGTGACCAAGATCATTTTGATTGCATCTACATCCACGAGGAAAAAGATCTCTTTGTGTCAGATTCAGCGTAACGAGGCGTAGTGTGGGGGAAAACAAGAAGGTGAAAAGAGGAATTACTACGTGGAATTACCCAGAGTGCTGGAAATTAATTTGGGTGACGCATTCGCCCGTCTTAGTTATCCCTGCCTTTAAGATTTTCTTCGGCAGCTCAGACTATCGATAGGTTCCATTGGCTTCCATTTTCTGACAATACCTTTTAAAGAGCACAGAGCCATTTTTCGGTCGTTCACGATAGCCGTGTTTGTTTACAGGCCAAGAGAGCTCTATTTCACGTGCGAGAGGATATGAGCATTCGTCTATTATGGGATGCGCTAATTTACACGTGTATCAATGGACAAGCAACTCCGTTTGCCTTAATCACAGCAAGGGAGGTAAACACGCTTCCTTGTTGTCTGTGTCAACACTTCAAAAATAGAAAGAAAAATTAACCAATCAACCGCTGATATTTGAAGACTCCTCGCGCGTAGAAAGGAACCAATGGCGTACGTTGTTGTGTTTATATTCGTGTAAAGAACCAATCAGCAAGGGTTTTTCTGCTCATTCTGGTCATCTCAAGCGGACTCTTCACAATTTCTCGTCGTGGCTGAGAGCTCCCTTGGTCGGCTCTCTATGTCTGGTGTTGCGAATGAAAATATTGTCATATCGGCCTGTAATTACGGACAATATCGCCCAGGCGTAAGTCAAACAGACAGGCGGCCATTTTATGTCAGTGAGACCAGCCAAGGGCCGCAACCCGTCGCCAAGAGCCAAAACCGGAAATGATGGCGTTATGAGGAGTTGCGGGCCGTGACTTGGAAAATGAAAGGAAGAAATCGAATTCAGTGATTGTCATACGAGACGGGGTAGCAAAATTAAGGAAGAGAAAAAGAGAATCTATACGGGTTTATGACTTGCTCTTCAAAATTGCAGAAATGGATAGTTGAGCCCATGATTTGCGCTGCCAAAAATCAAACATGGACATACAATCAAATGAGATGGGCGAACTCTTCATTTTAAAAGAAAAGGACAGACATTTACGTTGCGCAAGAAAGTAAATATAAGTATGGAAGGAACACCATATGAGTTACGCCACTTTAGCCTGGCATCTATTTCGTGTTCTGTGTGTTAATCGCGGAGTTGCGTATTTACTATAAAAACATCCACATAGAGGACCAACTTGCCAGGATTCACTGCCGCACACAGACGCTCCTGAAGCCATGTCCTTGCAATATCCCAATTGTGTGACACAAATGGAACTCCTCCCAAATGTTTTAATATTAGACATAGAAAGGCAACGACAAGGTTTGACTGATGCAAGTAATGTGTAAGTATTCTTAAGTCGTCATCTTAAGTCTTGTTTGTTCTAACTCCACTTTTTGCACAACTGAGAAATTCGACGTTAAACGTTGCCGGTTATAGTATTTAGAAGAAACCGGAACTGTGAAGCAGTTTGACAAGTGCCACAACCTAGTTTAACACAAGTGTCAAAGTGTGCATTTACCATATCTCTTCTACAAAATAAAACAAATTCCAGTTTTTTCAAAGTATGGAGATAGAACAAACAAGAACTAAAGTCGCGCAGTGCCCATTGTACTATGCGATTTCTGAAAGAATATATCAGTAGTTACATCTGGCCTGAATGAGCTCCTGTTCTCTAATTACCTCTTTCTTGTCCTACATTAAATTATTAGGTGTTTGTCACAGTTCTATCATGAGTAAAGGGATTAATATCATCATACTTTATTATAAGGTAACAAACTTATTTTGGAAAAGGTGAAAGAAGGCTAGGAGGTTACGTATTGTTTGTTTCCAAAACAGAGTTTCAGCAAGTCTACGCACTACTACATAGAAGTTATTGATATATCACAATGTCCATGCTCATCTGACTTTGAGATATTGAAATTGTGAAGCGAAAAGTGGAGTGGGTAAATATTATAACAACAAGAACGTCAGCAATTACTTCCATGGATATTTTATGAAGAATTTTTCCAGTTATGAAATAGACTGTAAACCTTATAGGGGAAACAATATTCAAGTCTTACTGGCCAGGAAGTGGAGATGGCAATGTGAAGAAACAGATGGGGAGGATTAAAAACGTACCAAAAATTCAGAAATTATCTCCATCGATTGACTCGTAAAGACGGTATCCTTTCCAATTATGAAACAGATCGCTAATGTTGTACACGGTGCAAAGAAATCTCCTGCATATTCTATTGGTGAAAAACAAGAGGTAGGCGTGAGGAGAGAGGAGGTTGGATTTGGAGAGAGTAGGGAGGGAAGAAGGAATTGTCTCCGACTGACAAGGCTTAGATCTTGTCACTGCCTCACCCAAGTTAACTCAATGCAGCTTTTGCTGTCGTCACTGAAGGACCCACCCCCACTATGGAAGCGTTACATCAATGGGCCCCGGATCGGGGGGAAAATGTTACAACAACAAATACCCAAATAGACAACACCTCTAATACCTACAACAACCACAGCAAGAGATAACAAACTCATAATTAAGACCATCATGATCAGCAACGCGATACCTTCTATTGCTACTTTGTGTGTGATGATACAATGGAGAGTGTAAAGGCGGAGACGGAGTGGACGTAGAACATCAACATCAGTGCAGATGCTGGTGTCTTTTGTTCTGTACTTCAGATCCGTTTCATATTTTAGATCTGTTTTTTAAATGTGCATCTTCAAAGGAAGATAAACCCAATCTAGTCAACTCTCATTTTTTTTTCCCTAACTAGAATAAACGCAATGCGAGTGCGTTAGATTAGCTGACACTTGAGAGAACTAATCGAATAATTATTGCAACTGTCATTCAAGCTGTAGCGGTGAGCCACGAAAAACAAAAAAAGATGGGGGAGGCAAAATTGCACCACAATTACTCACTCCCGCCCTTTTTTTTTCTAAGATACCAGTGTTCGAAAACTGACCACCTTAATCTGGTCAATGGTCTATGCTTGCTATTGTTATTTTTTGTTGTCTCTTTATTATTCTTGTCTTTGTTATTGTTGTTACTGTTATTGTTATTATTATTATTATTATTATGTTGTTGTTGTTATTGTGGTGATGGTGGTGTTTGG
The DNA here is from genome assembly GCA_963931925.1 of Onchidella celtica. NCBI lineage: Eukaryota > Metazoa > Mollusca > Gastropoda > Systellommatophora > Onchidiidae > Onchidella > Onchidella celtica. Next base: position 30,533,602 of record OZ007574.1, on the reverse strand, counting down.
AGCTTCAGAGAGATCTTCAGAGCACTCACGTCAGCCAAGACTTGGTGCGTCGGCCCTTGACTATCCTATACTCTATGAGAGCGGAAAATGAAATATTTCACTTTGGCATCTTCTCGGAACAAATTAAATGTTACATACTAAGTAGATCTGACTGCAACCTCTGGAAAAGGAAGATTACCAAGTATTAGTTTCTATTAAATATACATTTTGTTTTCACATTCGTAGCTTTTAATTAAACAAAAATTCAGTTCATTAAACTTCCAATTTTTTATCACGCGGAAAATGGGATAGGATTTAATATGTGAATGAGAAGGAAAAAAAACAGGCATAAAAGCCTAAATCTCATAATTATTATCTTCTTTTCGTCTTCACGGCTACATACCGTTCGTCTGACAGAGGCTCCAGCCTTCTTGGGGCAAAAAGAAAGTGGCAACGCCCCTGAAAAGTGACGAAACCGAGAGCTGAACAAATATTGATGAAGACGAGTCGGATTAGAAAAGGAGGCGGGCGTGTTTTGACATAATGAGGCCCGCTCGCATGATGACTTCCGCTTCAGAAAAGGGGCGACCACTGCGTGTCTCCAGCCTCTCACCAGGCCCCGGCAAAACAAAGCTGGACTTGATTAAAAATATCAGATTGAGGGACAAAATTCAATACAGAAACACGATCGACAAGCACTCTTCCAATTTCGGGGTCTTTCTCCGCTTGCTGTTGTTAAAGAATTAAAGAGACGCTTTTATGGTTTTTGAGGAGCAGCTATGAGTGAATAGAACTGGTTCGGATTTTTTTTCCCTTGCTTTGTATGTCTGACCTGACACATAAAAATGAGATCAGAGTCACCAGCTGTTGGGAAAAAAAACACACACACACACACACACACACAATGCTTTAATCTTTGCCTTATTGTTATTATTATGACGAAATCTTTTTTCAACATAACACTGAAATGTACCGAGTTTGGCCCAACATTTTTCGGACCTATATGAGAACTAAAATAATGTGGGTTGTAACACTTAGGAAGCAATCCCACTGTCATGTTACGATGAAATTTAACATCATACTGGTGGGAAAAAGGCAATTTCTCCGTCGTCATGTGGGATCAGAATGACTCAAGCATTGTCTGGATGGATATTCTGTAACTGTCACTAAGCTGTCCTCTAAACCAAACCACGATGGAGAAAACTCCTATTAGAAACATATCAGAATAATATATCTAGGGATTTTGGATTACCTCAATGTCAGCAGGAAGAAGCAGAGTCCATTCGCTCAACAATGTGCAGTATATTAGGTATTTCATAATGTCACATGAATAGACCGTCAGGTGTTAATGATTCTCTAATGCATGTAAGAGGGTGCCGCATGACACTGGACGTTTATAGGAATTTGGAAGAATGATTTGGTGGTGCAACCTGGAGACTTGACCACAAATCATAACTATGGTTACTAACTGCGTAATTCTCACTGTGGAGCAGACCTGCCTTAACGCATGCGCACACTGGTCAGCTGCACAGAGGCCCCCAAGGGTTTAGGGGGCCCATGCACACAGATTTACATTTTTTTTTCAAACCTGGGGCCATAGTGTATAGTCTTGCCCGGGGGGGGGGGGCATTATAATGTTAGGACGCCCTGCTATGGAGAGAGATAGAAATCTGTGATATAGAGAGATAGATTATGAATAAAAGACAAAATATATAATATGCGGCTGTACGGCTAAACTGAGACACCACTTTGTACACATTGACGGTCAAATTAAGAGACTATTTTGTTGGCTTGTTGGAGGGCAAGAGAATAGCATCGTGTGACAGATTGTCTTCTTTTTCAGAGATCGGGTCAGACGATGTGTCGATGTTGAAAATGAGATCATGAACAATCTGAGGTGGAAGGGGGGAGGGGGAACTGTTGGTTTGGTGCTCACATTTTGATTGAGTTCCGCAGTCGATTGGCCTAGAACAATGCCTGAAGATTTGAGCACGTCGGCAAGGGGAAACAACTCTCAGCATGTGTATGGCTAGACCAGACGGATTGTCTTTTCATGGTGACGGCGGTACCTTCCGATTACGTCATCGTCACCCTTCTGGCCCGTATGTATCACTCAGTTATCTCCGCTCTTCGAATTTAAAAAAAAAGGTTTTTCCATATTTTCTACTGTCTTACATCATGCACACTCTGAACTCATATCTAATGTCTCTGTGGTGGAGGTGTTGAGCAAACTATACACGAATTGGTAGTTTAGACATGAACGGTTGCGCTTTTTGTCCAAACTTTACCCAAATAATATTTAACAAATAAAAATTATTTGAAGTTGTGTCCAAGTTTAACAGAAGTAATGTTTTATTAATGAATTAATTAATAGCTGATCGTTTCTTATTTTACCAGACGTAATAATTTGAAACTGAATAATCGATCCTCAGGATTGTTCAAACTGTATGCAAAGTAAAATTTTATCCATGAAAGACTAAGTTTTCTTCAAAATGTACATGAAATAATACTTATGGATATGCAGATTAAGCAGCCGCTTCATTGTTCTTTTTCATCTGCCACAAAGTAGGCTATCACAGGAAAGAGGTACGGATTTACCAACAGGAGAGATTAGAATTACATTCTTTACTAAAGATGTTACGAGGTATCACTGGGACAGAATGTCAAGGGAAATGTCACATCCATCAGCTGGGCAAAGCGGAACGGTCTAGCCATGGTGAAATGTCGGATTTGTGAACTTTTCAAGTTCTGTAATAGGGCACATGCTCTCTGCTGTACACACACCTCATTCGTCTTAATGTATGTATGTTTAGATGAAATATGGCAAAAAAAGAGAAAGTTGTATGTTGCAAAGCCTCGCCTATGAAATCATACGGAAATAATACAATAAAAGGCAAATATTTTGACTTTCCTTCAAGCCTTGCTACGACAACACACACTTTCTGTTATGTATATTTTTTAATATGTAATATTAAAGTATGAATGCATTTTTACAAAAGTGGTATTCACTGAGATGTGAAATGAAAAATCAGGAATGCTCATTCCACAACTATATGATAATGAATCCCTTTCATAACACAAGAACAGTGATGGACGTTGACATCAGCTTTAAAGGACCCTCTCTACGTCAATAGTGGCGGTTTGTTGTGTTTAACAGTCCTTGAGTTTCTGCCGTCCATCTTGTTATATCAAAATGATGTAAGGGTATGATTTGGTGGGGAAAAAAAGGTAGGAAAAGAGACTTTTTAGATAAGCAAACGTCTCCACTTTATAATAATATGGCAAAACATTAAAACCCTAATTTTTATTGAGTTTTGTATAACTGTTTGTTGGGTCTTTCATGAACGTAAAATTTGCCACGTCTTGTAATGACTTACGCATATATACGTGATCATGGTGCACCCAGAAAGATGTTAGATGTCCGATCAGGGTGTGGCTGTTGCGTGTGATTGGTGGGCCCTTCTGGTAAGTTCTCCTTCTCTTCCATAATTCTATTACATTCTGTCTATCGTCTTGCTTTTTTGTAGCACAATGTGACCGTTACCATGGCAACGTGCTTCATCCAAACTCACACTCAAGACTCAAAGATGCGCCTGCCCTTTAATAATCGTGGGTTGTTCTATTCACCATTATCATCATCATCGATAATAATATCGTCATTGTGTTTAATTACGCTGGAAGCAAACAAACTATGACGACGCTGCGGCAATCTTGTGCGGCACGATGAGCTGAAAGTTCTCAAGAAGCCACACACTTGCCTTGGAGTGGCTGAAGAGCTCGCCACAAAGTCCTTCAGCGCTGCCATTTTTCTGATCAAGAACTCGTCAAACACGAGATCTTGGGACAATTTTGTCCAAACTTCTGATGCAGGATTGACTCAGCCCAGGGGTTTTCAGCTTGCACCTTCCCCCTTCCCCCTCGAGGATTGTGAAGACATTATTTTGCGCAAAGGGAGAAAAAGAGGGAGGAGGCGGGGATTTGCGAACAGAACAAGAACAAAAACTGAACTAAAATATCTTAAACAGAATGGGTTTCAAATGTGGACATATTCTCGGCTGCTGTTCTGCAGTGTTCCCTAAAGCACGTAGGTGTGTGCGGGCGTGTGTGTGTATGTGTGTGCTTGTGTGTGTGAGTGAGACAGAGAGAAAAAAAGAGAGAGAGAGAGAGAGAGAACGCAAGAAAGAGTGAGACAGAGAGAGAGAGAGAAAGAGCGAGCAAAGGAGAGAGTAAGACAGGGAGAATTTAGCGAGGGGCGTGTGGGTGGGTTGTTGTTTGTTGTCTGTTTTTGTTTTGTTTTGTTTTTTTCTGGGGGGGGGGGAGGGATTTGCTCAGGTTAAGGTAGTTTTTGTGTTGTTGTTGTTGTTGTTGTTGTTGTTGTTGTTGTTGTTGTTGTTTTTTTGGGGGGGGGGTGAATCTCATATGGTAATCAGAGTTTTGAGAGGGATCCTGATGTTAAAATTTTGAAAACCCGTGACAAAGCCGGCATTGAAGGTACTTGTTGTCTCGTCAAGGTTTTTGTCACAATGATGTTAATTTGTGTCACTCATCTCTTGATTGTGTGGTTATCGCCCTTGAAATCTCTTCCCACCCCACCCCCACCCCCCAAGCCCTATAAGAAAAGAAGACGAACTATCGGGTTGAAGAATTGGCGCCAGTCTTAGTTTGTGATAATCGTATAATATTTGGTACATGTATTATGTTTTGTAAATTGCACAAGGATAATGTTTTGTTCCCCATTTTTTTGGTGAGATTTCACTTTTCTCTAACTCTAAATCCTGTCCTGCAAAGGTACCACACTTGCCCTCATTTCCTTCCTCAGTGCGTAAATCTTAAGTATAGTGAGAGTATATTATTATTATTATTATTATTGCTGTTATCTTGATTATCATTGCATTCATCGTCGATATCGCCGTCTGTCCATGTAGTAAATTACAAAATAAATAAACCATACTTGCCTTCATTCCTTCCTCAGTTCATAAATCTTAGTATAATGACAGATATTATTATTATTATCATATTCATAGTTCATATCGCTGGCTGTCGCTGGCTGTCCATGTGTAGTAAATTATAAATATACCATACTCGCCCTCGTTCCACTCTCGGTCCATAAACTTGAGTCCAGTGACAGATAACGATTCAACCCCCGCTCACTTCAGAATTCGAAACTCGCCGTCTAACGCTGCCGTTCAGATTAACTCGGAATTTGTTCTGCCTCAACTCGAGGGTAACGGGGATGAAATTATAAATTGGCCACATGTGCCTCTCGGCAGTTTGACTAGATGACAGCCAAATAGCGTCAGCAACTAGCGCAATCTTCCTCAGCCCTGGGTAACAGTACTCCAAGCTCAGGCTACCAAATCCGTCAAAAACCGCGAAATCCCATCAATCCATCCGCTCATCACGTCATACTTTTCGCGAACACCTGGTCGAGGGCAGTTCTCTCGCGCGTTTTACCACATGAAAAACACGTGCATTCAACAAGCAGTGGAAAGAAGAAAATAAAAATAAATAAAAATAAAAAAATGAAAGAAACCAAAAAGAAAAACTCCTGGCCGCTTAAGCCGAGCTGAGATGCCGAGTTGGATTTCTGGGGAGCCAATTTGTCAGATTTGGCTGCTGTTGTTATGTGTGGTAGGGGTTGAGGACAAGCCGCGATGATCCAGGGGTTTTTCTCTCTTCCACTTTGTTTTCCTCTTTGTCTTGTTGTTGTTTTTTCTGTCTTTTGCTCGTTCATTTTCACCATGTTTTCTTTTTCAAGTTTCTTGCAGCGCACATGTGTGTTCACTCATTCACCCCTGAATTGTTCCTCTTCCTGCACTCATTCACTCACTCAGCATGCCTGTCACCTGGTGATTTAATCTTTCATGCTTTCTGTCACTTATCTCTGACTTATTCCTCCCTTCTCATTAATTTCTTTCCTTCTCTACTGACATTCTTGTATTCTTTATTATGTTCTCGGTGTATCTCCTCCTCCGCCGTTACTCATCATTTACTCTCCTTCTCCCACACTGCAGTTCTCCTCGTTTCTTCCCAAACTATCCTGTATGCCAAATCTTATGTATTTATCTATTTATTTCCCCCTTCGTATTTATCTATTTAATTCCCCGTTCGCCAATCTTCTGTACTTGACATTTAGAATTTTCAAGAAAACAATGCATGACAATTTTTATTGTCTAACACACATAGAGTGTTTTTATGATATATTTTTTGCTAGTTTTTTTTTTTTTAGCTCCCCGTCGGGGTCAACTGCTGCCTTCTCTGAATTTCTTTTTTTTTTTTTTAACCTTAAACAAAGATACCATTTGTTTATTAAGGCCATTATAGATTTCTGGTCTTTGAAAATGTTTTGCTCTTGACAAAAATATTCTCTGACAAGATAATGAGCTAGGGACGTTTGACCACTGAAGCTTTCAGTACTTTCACCAGTCTCTGGTCCGATACCTTAAGTCAGGTGTGTCTCCTTTGTTCAACAGTCATGACTGTGTTCTCCACGTTATGACTTTTAATACCGACGAGAATTTAAACAAAGATTTACTCATGCATGGAAACCCTGCGAAGGACTTCAAAAGCAATTATGGTCGGCTTGGCAAAGAAAGACTTTTTGGCCTCATTTTGTTATCTTAAATTTGGCATGTTTAATTGCGTGAAATCTGGCTAACCAATATGCTATGCCGGGAAGGTACAATTACCGCACGAAAGACCGGGGGAGAGTGGAAGGCTAGAACTACTCGCCAGGGACCCATGAGTAAACTATTAGGAACCATTATCGTTTCCAGACTGATCCCCGATTTTGTTTTCCTTTTTCATCTTCATCTATCCCAGAATTAGCTTGATTATCTCAAACTTAATTTCTCTCCTTATGGGAGTCGGAATCCCCAGGTATGGGGGCGGAGGAGGGGAGGGGTCGTTTGGAGAGGTTAGCGATTAGAATTTAACCTTCCTCGGTGTCAAATTAACATTTCATTCGCAATTAGAACCCAGTGGTCTCTGATGTTGAAGCACTAGGAGCGATTCGAGGAGTTTGGAAACAATTGCGATTCTAGTGTTGTTAACGCAGCAAGACGCCCCCTTGTTTTGTAGTCCCTTGTTCATGGATAGTTCATATTTCGTAAAGAGGAAGCGATCGAAATGTTTTCTCCATTTCTGACACCTGGGTGATAATTGTACAAGTACTCAATTTTCACTGACAATACAGTTTATTGCACTTGACAGAAGCCGACATTGCGGCTAAAAATCAAAGGAACTTACATTGAGGTTTTCACTGGAACTCTATCGATAGCCTGAAACAAAGGAGGAACAAACGTCCTCCTACTTACACCCATCCTTTCTTAATATGTTTCTCCTGCTTTGCCTTTGCTATTATCATTGGGTAGCCTAGCAGAAAAGGGTACGGGGTATAGAAAGATTTGATCAAAATCTGTGCGAATGAAGTCTTTTTGTGTGTGAATTTGTTTCATTATGAACTATGCGCACCACTGTTCAGATCATAGCACTTTCTGACATTTTTAAAAGGAAACAACGAAAATCTATTTAAGTTTGTCATTATATATTGTTTTGTTTTTGTTAAGGATCTGGATTATTACCTCATGACTTACGTTGAGCCAACATTATGTATCTATTATATATTTCAGTAACTTGCAACCTTTGGCACGACTAACTGACCAAACTATACACTCTTCAGGCCTTAAATTTGGCAGGAAGGTGGCAATTGAGATAAGGAAGATGATGGCTACAATTAAAAGCTGTTTACTTCAAGTTCACTATTTTCAAAAAATAACAATGTTTATTGCTATGAAACATCTGTATTTTTGCATGTTTGTTTCGTAATATATAATACCGTGCATGTCATAAAAAGTAACCGTATCAAGCGTTCAATTTGGTGCGTAGTGTTCTGGTGCGCATGAGTTCTGAAGCAAGACTGTAGTTTATTTCTTTTATTATATGAGAGAGAGAGAGGGGGGGAGGGGGTGGGGGAGCACATGATTGTTTATTCCGGGCAATACCCGGTAGGCCATCTAGTTTGAATTATTTTTGCTCATTCAGTTTCTTGGTTTTCATTAAAATGTTGGTTAAAAAAAAAAAAAAGCTAGATTCCATAAATATAAAGACACAGTGAAATTGCTCCGTAAAGCTGCACTCTAATTTACGAAATGTTTACTTTACTGTTACCAAGTTATGAGGAACTACAGAAGCACGTTTCATGCTGTATGGCTTTTCAATACATTGAAGATAAGCCCAAAGAAAGCGTTATGACATATTGCAAATTTTTGACACTTACTTAGTTTAAGTGAAGCATAGATAACAATGCGAAATTTAAAGGTAAGGCTAATTGCAACCTTACAGTCTTCATCTTGCAATTACTAGGCAGCCGAGCTGATACCCGGTACCCTGTGAGACACACAAAGCCGTGGTAAGTATGTTGAATTCAGTATGTATGGTGTAGCGGTTGGAGCAGTACCTGTGCAATTGCATAAACAAAATTGGATTAAAATTTCTAAAAAATTTTAGATGCAAAAACACAGTCATGCACGCAGAATAGAGTGTACTTTGAAATACTGTTTGTTCAAAGACAAATGATCCCGTCTTGAACACAGTTATTATCTTTAACAAGAGACTCTGATGAGCATGTCTTTGAGAACTAGACTAAGCCGACCAATGTCCACTGAAAATAAATTTAAATGTAGCTGCGTGAATGCATGTTATCTGTGTCTGTCTGCCTGTCTATTCTTTCCTAATTCTGTTCAGGTTGATTCTTTGATATTTTATACTACTATATTTCATAATTACGCTATTTAGTATATATAATGATGTTTTTTCTTTGATTGTACTCCAGCCTCTGAACAGTCATCTGCTTCTGTGTAGAGAAATCGCATTTCTATTACTGTTAAATAATTATTCAAAATCCAATCGAGATGGTCCGTGCAAACTCTATACCGCTTCCAAACATGAAATGGAAAAGGCACTTCTAAGAACATGTGACTAGTATGAGATTAACCAAAATGGGCTTGATTGTGCATTAACTGTGAAAAATGTCTCAGATTATCTGCATTTAACCTGTCGGTGTAATAAAATGTTGGAGAAAAGAAAGTCCCGCCATTCCCAAAGAGAAACGGTAATGGGTGGACATAGTAATGAGTAATGAGTAGAGTTAGCAGGAAGCCAATTATCTGTTGGGTAACTATACCGTAGCAATATCAGGGAATGGCTGGAAGAGGCAGGGGCTGTATGGAAAGAGAGGCAGAGCTTTGTTTGAGAGATGTGTATGTTAAGATGGTGAGGGTCTAAGTAGTGAAGTAATTACATTATGCCAGTGGTTTCTTGAACTACGTGGCTGGAGGGTGATGGTGAAAATGTTAGCACGATGTTGTAGTGCTTGTCTGCGGTAGATTGGCAGTGGCTGTGGTGGTGGAGGTGGTGATGGTGGTATATGTGATGATAGTGATGATGTTGGTGAGGGTCGTTATGTGGTATTCCTCAAGGAGTTAGCCGTATGTAGTAGTGCTTGTAGCTGAGTGAGGTTAAGGTAGAGGTGGAGGTGGTGGTGGTGGTGGTGCTGCTGCTACTGCTGATGATGATGACGATGGTGTAGCAATGGAGTGGTGTTGCTGAAAAACGAGAGGGGGGTGGTGATGTTGTTAACAATGTTATACCCTGTTCTGTTGCCGTTGTGGTAGTGTTAGAATTAATATCGAAAGAGAAATGACGGCACTTTCGAGAGAAGAGAGGTAGTGCTTATTACAAAAATGTGTAAAGGGGGTCCAGTAATGGATTTATCTATAATCTATAATATAATTATGGGTGAGCTATGTTAGTTTACATAGTATGTCGTGACAGACGGAATTAGAAGAAAGCCATGAATAACTTTACCATTATTATTAATGTGAGATGGTCACTCTCGGACATAAACACCATTATGGCTTTGAGTATTCAAAAGAAAAACTTTGACAAGTGAGGACACACCATGTCGTTCTTTACATCTATTTGATCTAATTTGGCTATTTCCATACAGAATGTATTCCACTTCATTTTCTTATCCTTTAAGTTACTTTCAATTAAAGAAAGGTGTTGCTTTAGATGACCAAAGAAATTAAAATTTTTCCATTTATGAAGGGTGAAATATTAGCACATTCATTCAAAAAAATGTACATACTTTTTTTTTTTTAAATTATAATTATTAACGGGTAAATATTGGCTTGAATTCCAGCTTAGCAAATGCATGTATTTTTGTGTCATGCGCCCCATATCCAAGACTTAAATGCTTTTGACACCCACTGATCCCCAGGAGACCGAAAAACGTCAGACACCGACGATTTAATATGTTTAATCATGGCATGAACTTGCTGGGGCTGGAGCGAGCGCTGCAATATGAGATTAAACCAGCTCAATATTGAAACTCTCCCTCAGCGTGAGTTCCACGGGTCATCCTGCAAATTGTTTTTTTCTTTTACGTAGAGCCTACTCGCGCTTATCAGCGACAACGGCATTTTCGAACGTCTACAAAGTTAACAATGCCAACCCGGGCTATTTTCTTTTCTCATTCGCCATTAATCCTTCCTACTAATGTAGCATACGCCTTGTGTAACTTTGGCAAATGTAACGTTCAGCAAAGATAATTAACATGATTTAAAGGCATTGAAGGAAACAAAACAGAAGAATATTTGCTCTGGCTTCATGGCTAAACAAACTCACCCATCTGGGACACTGCAGGGGCCAACAACTTTTCGTCTCAGCTTTTTGAGCCAATTTGCCAGTGTCGTGTTTCCAAGCTGAACATTTTTTCCAAATTATCGAAATGGAAATAAAGGCCCATTTTCATCAACTTTTCCATTTCCTGAGTGGTAAAATGTGCTCGTCTGATATCTCGCTCCCTCCCACCCCCCCCCCACCCCCTCATTTCCCCTCGCCCATCTCATCACTCCTTTCATTCTCTGTCCACACACTGTATCATTCTCTTCCACCCATAATTATTGTCAACAAGGAAGACAAATGATGTTCACCTTTCTCATTCTTATTTCCCCTGTCGTGAAGATGTAAGTTTGACTTTTGTCCGATTACATCAGGCCGGCCATCTCTGACGTCATCTGCAGCCTTAGATGCAACATAAAGAATTTGACCAGCTTAATTTCCGTTGACCAGGGGGCTTCTTTTTTTTTTTGGTTGTTTTTCAATTTGCTTCCCGGAACACCATGGTTTGAAAGGAATGGACAGGATGAAAATAATTGTCATTCTTATACCTGAAATACGAAGTGTGACCGAAATGGGGGTAAAAAAAACGTAACCATAGACGTCAATCTTGCTGTCACACATAAAATAATAATAATAATAAAAGCCGGCCATCTTTAGCTGGCGTTTCTGAGTATTGTAGATTGATGTCTCTGTTGTTGTTGTTATTGTTGTTATTGTTTTGATGGAATATAATACATAGGGGAGGGAGAGCATTTTAAATTGTCCATTCTATGACCGGGTGTTGCTGTGAAGGTCCAATGCAATTGCTACTCTCTGGAAAAAAAAAAAAAAGAAAGAAAAAGAAAAAAAAATTAAACACTTATTTCAAATATATTATGTGAGTGCATCTGGGGAAATGGGGCTTAAGCTGAAATAATTATACCTCTATAAGAAATAAAAATAAAATAGTTCTAAGACGGCTTCAAGCAAAATACTATAACTAAATGCAGAAAAATGGTTAATCTTTCTTTTTATGAGAGAACCTCAGTTTCCTAAGAGAATGACACTCCTGGAGGGGGGTGGGTGGAATTTGGTCTTTCACCTTAAGTCCGATCTGGCCAAATCCATTCATATATATATATATAATTATGTGTGTGAGTGGGTAGAGGCCTGTGCATGTGCTTATAAACATCTTTAACTGAATGACTCCGAATATACCAAAATCGCAGTGCACAAAAATATGAGCTACTGAACCTGGCGCGCAAAAACGAAACCGCTTTAATAAGTTTCACGTTTAACAACTCTTTGGCCGAAGTGTTCCATTGTCTATTTAGTTAGTGCAGTTTACCCACTTGCACCGTCTGGCTTGAAAACAAGTTAGACAACCCCCTGAGCAAAAAGGAGATCTAGACAGGATCAAAGACAGACAACTCGTAACAAATCAACAAGCGGGTGAACCACCACCGCTTTGCAGTAATTCACAAGCGGCTCAGTAAATCACGGCTTGATTTTGTAATCAGGGCAGCGGGCCTTGTTCACTGTCTATTTATTAAGACAATACTCATATTTGCTGAGATAATACACATATTTATTGAAACAATATACGGGGGATAATAAAGTAGGCAAGTTACCGCCCTTGAGTGACGGGGCAAAGTCCTTCTAATAGACGCAACAACAAACATCCAAACAAGTTCGGCCATAAAGTGATAGCTGTAAAGACGGGGATAGATCAGACATGTGTGATGTAGAGGGGGAAGCTGTGAACGCACGGGTACCTTGCTGGAGGAGGAAGGCAGGTAGATCTCTGAGTTACAGCCAGCAAGTTAGACAGACTCTAGGTATAGGTAGGTATAGGTGTAGAAATGAAA